>CM029613.1:29637198-29979698 GCA_017311315.1 Dendrocalamus latiflorus
GGCGGAGGATCAGGTCAAGCTGACGGATGCAAGAAAGTCGGGGAAGGAGAGCAGGGCGGGTGCGGAGAAGCTGCTCCAGATGCAAATTGCTGGCCGCCTGTGTAAGGTTCCGGCCGAACAATTCGTGATGAACAGATGAGAGGAAGGAGATGATCACAAGAACAGTAGTAGAAGCCATGTTGTATTGTATATATATTGTATTGTACGTACGTAGAAGACCTGGATTAGGAGCGCATATTTAACCTTTAGCACAAACGGTTCGTATACCCAAACATTAATGATATAGACGCTTCGTATAACGATCGAGAGACGTTAATTAGACGATCGAAACACGAAGCGTTCTGGCATCGAAACACGCGCGAAGCAGTTCTGGTATGAAGCTTATGACAGACGATTTTTTTTATAAAAAACCGTCTGTGATAATATACTGGACGGCTACATCACAGACGGTTCATACGGAACCGTCTGTGATTAAACTGTCACAGACGGTTTAAACTGGCAACCATCGGTGATAACTAAACATCACAGATGGCTCGTATTAAGAACCGTCTGTGATAACTAAACATCACAGACGGCTCATATTAAGAACCGTCTGTGATATTTATTATCACACACGGTTCGCGTTAATAACCGTCTGTGATAATTACATACCACCAATAATTGGCGTGTGATATCACGTGTCACCAATAATTCGCGTATACCCAGGATTTCGATCTCACCCGTCCATTCTCTCCACATCGAATGGCTGGCACCAGTTCCTCCCACGGCCAGGCCCTTATTAATAACTCCCCATCAACCTTTCCACCGGTACTAGTCACGCGTGAGTTCATCCACTAGCTAGCTTCCTGCATGCATCTCCCCTCCGCTGTGAGCTAGCACCTCCATATCGCGGCACGTTCGGTTCATACTAAACAACACACTCTTGCCGTAAGTGTCGTAAGTGTGTCTTGTTTAGTGTGGACCGTCGTGCCGCGAAGGGTTTGTTAGCTTGTTATCCTGTAATAGATCGATCTGAATGTGTTGTTGAGTTTTTGTGCTTGCCTCTGTATTTGCATGTTCCTCGACGATGCCGACTATTGTCGAGATGTGATGTCCACTCCGACAATCCTTCTTTTTCCTGCAAAATTCAAGGCAATTTTATTACAAAAGTTCAAAAAAAGACATTTTCAGATTTTTCAGCAGCCGACGTTGCCGACTTCTTCTCTGAGCGACTATCCATCTGCTTTTTCCCACTTCTTTTCTTCATCCGAGGCCTGCAGCTGTGTCTTGAGGAATGCCACATCTGAAGACCCAAGAGCTAGTCAAGAACTGGTCTTCAGATGTGGCATTCCTCAAGACACAGCAGCAGGCCTCGGATGAAGAAAAGAAGTGGGAAGAAGCAGATGGATAGTCGCTCAGCGAGGTTGGGTATCACAGACAGTTCTATTAACGAACCGTCTGTGATAATGTAGACTATCACAGACGGTTATTTATGTGAACCGTCTATGATAGGCAACAATCACCGACGGTTATTAAGTTGAACCGTCTGTGATATTGCTTGTATCACAAACGGTTCATATTAGTAACCGTCGGTGATAATTCACAGACGGTTATTAATACGAACCGTCTGTGATATATCATTTTCACAGACCGTTTGTGGTTGGAACCGTCTGTGATATTCTGCGTAGTATTAATTGCTTGGCGTACTTGCTTGAAGGATGTCGACATCGATCTGTCTTCATTGCGCTTCATCGGTGGAGCAAGGCGGCCGGCTTTAGGGAGTTGGGGGCGAAAAAATATCACCGTCTTCTTAGTGATCTGATCAGAGGTTAGTATACTTAACATTCTTAGTGATCTGATCATAGATTAGTACTCAATTACATAACATTCTTAGTGATCTGATCAGAGGTTAGTAGTAGGGGTAATAATCATTTTTGACACCCATTTGTCACTTGTGTAGCGTAGATGGACCGAAGCTGGATGTATATTGAGAACCGTGTGTGTGAAGAGTACATTACTGGCGGTCTGCTTTTAGAAGGGCGGCCGAGCTGGATATGTTGAAGAAGGGGATGAAATATATGTATTGCCCATGTATTGATTGTGATAATCTCAAGATGTTTAGCAACTCAGCGCAGATTGAAGCTCACTTGATTCGAAGGGGTTTCAGAAAAGGGTACAAATGTTGGACCAGTCACGGTGAAGAAAAAAGTACACAAGAAGGTAGTTATGACATAGTCGAGGGAGGCAACGATATACCAGATGTGGACTGTTCTTTCGATCATGAGGATAGGTCGCAGGATGACAATCTGGATCAGATGTTACGTGATGCAGAAGGGAACTATAGTGAGAGAGAGTTTGGTAAATTCGAGGGCTTGATGGAGGACTCGGAGAAACCTTTGTTCCCGGGCTGCAAGCCGCAATACACGAGGTTGTCATCAGTTCTAGAACTGCTAAAATTGAAGGCAAGCAATGGTTGGTCCGACAAGAGTTTCACGGCATTATTAGGTCTCCTAGTGGACATGCTTCCAACGGGAAATGTGTTGCCGAGAACCACCTACCAAGCCAAGAAGATTCTTTGTCCATTAGGAATGGAAGTAGAAAGAATACATGCATGTCGGAATGATTGTATCCTGTACCGTAAAGAGTATGCTAGCTTACATGTTTGTCCGGTGTGCAAAGCATCCCGATACAAGCGTAAAAATGACTCTGATGATGGGAAGGGCATCGAGGTGAAGCAAGGACCTCCTGCTAAGGTGATGTGGTATCTTCCTGTAATCCCCCGTTTGAAGCGTTTATTTGCAAACCGCAATGATGCAAGATTGATGCGTTGGCACTACGAGCAGCGTAAGAAAGACGGAATGATAAGACATGTTGCTGATTCTGCCCAGTGGAGGAACATCGATAGGATGTTTGTAGATTTCGGTGTGGAACCGAGAAATATAAGGTTTGGGTTGAGTACAGATGGAATGAATCCTTTTGGTAACATGAGCAGCCGACATAGCACCTGGCCCGTGACTCTGTGCATGTACAACCTTCCTCCTTGGCTGTGTATGAAGCGGAAATATATTTTGATGTCACTACTTATCCAAGGGCCGAAGCAACCTGGCAACGATATTGATGTGTTCCTAGCCCCATTGGTGGAAGATCTTGCAACACTGTGGAATGAAGGGGTACATGTATGGGATGCGGACAAACGAGAGAACTTCACTCTACGGGCCATGTTGTTCTGCACCATTAATGATTTTCCTGCCCTTGGTAACCTGTTAGGGTTTAGTATAAAAGGAGCCAAAGCGTGTCCGCACTGCTTAGATTATACGGAGAGTGTGTGGTTGAACAACTCCCGAAAAACTGTGTACATGCGTCACCGTAGGTTCCTTCCAAAGTATCACCCATACCGCAAGATGAAGAAACAATTTGACGGAAAAAAAGAGGATGACTCAGTACCAAGACCTTTTAGCGGGAAAGAGGTGTATGATATGGTTAAGGATATAAATGTTGTGTTTGGAAAGGGACGTAAATTGAGGAAGAACATGTGGAAAAAGAGGTCAATATTTTGGGACTTGCCTTATTGGGAGCACTTAGAAGTTCGCAATTGCATCGATGTCATGCACGTAGAGAAGAATGTATGTGACAGTTTGATTGGTCTCTTACTGAACATTCCTGACAAAACAAAGGATGGTGTTAACGCAAGGCGTGACTTGGTCGCTATGAACATCAGGACCGAGTTAGCACCGATAGAGACCGATAAAGGCCGGACGTACCTTCCCCCAGCATGTTACACTCTGTCTAAGTCCGAGAGAACTGAATTGTGCCAGTCCTTAAATGGTGTGAAAGTTCCATCCGGTCACTCGACAAGCATGAAGAAACTTGTTTCCATGGAACATTTGAAATTAATTGGCATGAAGTCTCACGACTGTCATGTGCTAATGACTCAAATGCTACCTGTTGCAATTAGAAGTATTTTGCCGAACAAGGTTCGAGTGACAATCATAAGGCTATGTTATTTCTTCAACGCAATTGCTCAGAAGGTCATTGATCCGGATGGACTAGATGCTCTGCAAACCGAGGTGGTGACAACTCTATGTCATCTAGAGATGTATTTCCCTCCATCATTTTTTGATATCATGGTCCATCTCATTGTCCACCTTGTGAAAGAGATAAAAATATGTGGCCCCGTATTTCTACGTCATATGTACCCTTTCGAGAGGTACATGGGAATTCTGAAGTCCTATGTACGCAATCGATCTCGACCGGAGGGTAGCATCATCGAAGGTTATACAACAGAAGAGGTCATTGAATTCTGCATCGGCTACATTTCTCAGGTAGAGCCGATAGGTGTACCTCTATCTCGTCACGAGGGGAGGTTAGAGGGTATAGGGACTATCGGGAGGAAAGCAATAACCCCGGATCAAAATACGTATGCTCAAGCCCATTTCATGGTTTTACAACACATGACTGAAGTGACCCCATATATTGAAGAGCACAAGGACATGCTACGTCAGGAGAATGCAGGCCAGTCAGAAGTTTGGATCACGAGACAACACAACCGTCAGTTCAACGAATGGTTGAAGGCGCAATTGACTAGGAGGTCATCAAATGAAACACTACAATGGTTGGCAAAAGGGCCAAAATTTACAATTGTGACATGGCAAGGATACGACATTAATGGCTACACATTTTATACAACAGATCAAGATAGAAAGAGCACAGTGCAGAACTCAGGTGTCCGCATAGATGCCTATGATTCGCACGGCAGAACCGCTGGCCCAAGCTCGTACTACGGGCTTGTAGAGGAGATTTGGGAGCTTGACTACGTAATTTTCAAAATTCCTCTATTTCGGTGCCGTTGGGTCCAACTCCCACGGGGTGTAAAGGTTGACAAGTACGGCGTCACTACCGTGGACCTCGAATGTGTAGGATACAAAGACGAACCATTCGTACTCGTGAGGCAAGTTGTTCAAGTATTTTATGTAACCGACCCGGCAAATAAGAAGCGTCATGTAGTTCTTCAGGGAAAAAGAAGGATTGTCGGGGTTGAGAATGTTGTGGATGAGGAAGAGTACAATCAATTTGATAATTTGCCTCCATTCGGAGACGGCATCAGGCTCGATGAAGAACAAGGCGATGAAGCAAGCTATATGCGTATCGATCATCGTGAAGGGCTTTATTTAAAATGATATAGCCAAAGTGTAATAAATGATATAGGTTATGCTTGTGTTTTTCATAAATGTATGTATGTTCCATTGTAATTGTAAAATGACTAAGGAACCCATGCATTGTAATTGTAAAATGACTAAGGAACTAAGAAATAGTTATATTTATGGTTATGCTTGCGTTTTTCATAAATGACATAGGAACCTAGCTAGCTGCGGGTATTTATAGTGAACTATCACAGGCGGTTTATCAAAAGAAACCGTCTGTGATAACACATCACAGCCGGTTCTATCGATATAACCGTCTGTGATAATATGGGTAGCAGGGGTGGGAGGGAGCAAAACCTAGCTAGCAGGGGCGCTGCAGAGTGGAGACAAGAGACTGCGGCAGAGCGGACTCCGCAGACCTAGCGCGGGTATTTAAAGATGATCTATCACAGACGGTTCTATAAATATAACCGTTTGTGATATGCATTATCACAGACGGTTCTATCTATAGAACCGTTTGTGATAGGAATTATCACAGACGGTTCTAGAACCGTCTGTGATAATTCCTATCACAAACGGTTCTATAGATAGAACCGTCTGTGATAATGCATATCACAAACGGTTATATTTATAGAACCGTCTGTGATAGATCATCTTTAAATACCCGCGCTAGGTCTGTGGAGTCCGCTCTGCCGCAGTCTCTTGTCTCCACTCTGCAGCGTCCCTGCTAGCTAGGTTTTGCTCCCTCCCACCGCCGCTCCCTCCCGACGCCGCCGGTCCCTCCCGAAGCCGCCGGTCCCTCCTGACGCCGCTCCCTCCCGAAGCCGGCGGTCCCCCCGACGCCGGTCCCTCCCTCCCGACGCCGCCGCTCCCTCCCGACGCCGCTCCCTCCCGTAGCCGGCGGTCCCGCCCGACGCCGGTCCCTCCCTCCCGACGCCGCCGCTCCCTCCCGACGCCGCTCCCTCCCGTAGCCGGCGGTCCCGCCCGACGCCGGTCCCTCCCTCCCGACGCCGCCGCTCCCGACGCCGCCGCTCCCGCCCGACGCCGGTCCCTCCCTCCCTGTGCTTCACATGTATATGCTTCACATGATATATATATGCTTCACATGTATATGCTTCACATGATATATATATGCTTCACATGTATATGCTTCACATGATATATATATGCTTCACATGTATATGCTTCACATGTATATGCTTCACATGTATATGCTTCACATGATATATATATGCTTCACATGTATATGCTTCACATGTATATGCTTCACATGATATATATATGCTTCACATGTATATGCTTCACATGATATATATATGCTTCACATGATATATATATGCTTCACATGTATATGCTTCACATGATATATATATGCTTCACATGTATATATATGCTTCACATGATATATATATGCTTCACATGTATATGCTTCACATGTATATATATGCTTCACATGTTATATGCTCACTTCAGTCTTCGTCGTCGTTAGAACTTTGTCAAAGGGCATAAAGCAAGTGACACACTCCAGTGCTCACTTCAGTTAGTTTTTTCTTAGAAGAGAGATGGCGTCCACACAGTCTTCGTCGTCGTCATCTAGGTCTCACGCTCCCAAGACTGCGAAATCTAAACGTGGCCGAGGAGTATCGAAAAGGCCAGAGGGCCGAAGGACCATCACGGTGGTCTCTCCGGATGGGGTCCCTCTGGAACCGTCGAAAGCAGCGTCATCATTTCGGACTACCTGCGGGATAATTGGAAGGCAACGGGTCCCCATCACCATAGCAAGCTGGAAAGATTTGACAAAGGATCACAAAAATCAGCTATGGGAGGAACTTACAAATTCGTTCGAGTTCCCAGCAGAAGCACAGGGACTCGTGCAACGGCAAGCGCTCCTCGCGATGGGAAAAGCATGGAAGAATTTTAAGAGCACTCTTGTGACGAAGTACGTGGCCGAGGATGTCACGCCCTTCACGAAGTATCCTTTCGTGTCGCCGGAAACATGGGAGGCCTTTGTGCAGATGAAGACGACGCCCGAATTTGTACAACAAAGTGCGGCGCACAAGGATCTCCAGTCACAAAACACGCACCCTCACAGACTCGGCACTGCTGGGTACGCGGGTAAAATCCCGCAATGGAGGATGCAGGATGAGGTCGCAATCCGATCGGAGGCCTCTCCGCCATTTGCCGGGATCGCAAACGAGCGCGCTCGAAACTGGTTAAGAGCGAGGTCATCAACCACATCTTCGGGTGTCTCTTTCAAGAACCCCGCAGATGAGGAAGTGTCCCAACGCATGGTAAAATATGTTAAACAACATACTTGTTAACACCTCTTGAACTTCATGGGTTCAAAAATAACATGATTAATTGCCTCTTGCAGCAATCATTGACTACCGAATCTTCTCGTGGCTCCTTTGAAGAATATAGGGAGATAGATTTACTATCACAGGCCTTGGGAAACAAGGAGCACCCAGGTCGCACACGAGGCATGGGG
Organism: Dendrocalamus latiflorus; assembly: GCA_017311315.1. Taxonomy (NCBI): domain Eukaryota; kingdom Viridiplantae; phylum Streptophyta; class Magnoliopsida; order Poales; family Poaceae; genus Dendrocalamus; species Dendrocalamus latiflorus. Next base: position 29,644,807 of record CM029613.1, read on the forward strand.
GTTTATGTACCTTGGAGGCACGGATTTCCAGATTACTCCGAGACATATAGGAGTAGGAAGAGATCCAAGGCGTACCGCAGCGAACAAATAAAACAGGAGCTTCGTGCTCAACTTGAGGAACAACTATCTGCCTCACTTCAAGAGCAGACTGCCTCACTTCGAGGAGAGATAGATTCGTTGCGGGAAGAACTGAGACAAGTCCGCAACCAATCGCAACCCACTCCTAGTACTGCGGTACCCAGTCCCCCTCAACGTCGCAGTAGCTGCGCGTCCACACCAATTTCTGAACATAGCGACGACCACTTACGTATTGATGACATTCAGGTAATGTACCTCTTTAGAATGGTACATAGATCTCTCTGGTGGACGCCTTAACTCATCTTGTATCGTTATGTAGGAGCCCATGCCTTGCACCCTCACAGTCAGGCTTGTTGGCTCTATTCCCGTTGATGCTGGGCGCGGCATGGTGTATCCATTGCTGCCAGGGACGCTCGTGCACGGTGTACAAGTAGACACCGGTTTCATGAAGGTCCAGGTGGACATGATTAATGATATTTTTAAGCCCGTCCCTCTTGAGAAGCCCCCAAACGAAGAGATTAAGACATACGGGGATGCCGTCCACACATTCATTCAGTGGCCCAAGAGGGACATCGTCCTCGACATGTCTGTGCCACAATCTTCACATCCAGTGGCCCAAGAGGGACGTCGCCCTGGACCTGGCACATCGGCTCCGGTGGCTTCACCTCCACCTCCAAATCCAGTAAAGTCTGTTGCATCGGCTCCCGCCGAGACGCCACCGAGAACATATCATAAGCGAGGCTCCAAGGCCTCCAAGGCTCATGCGACGAAAGTTAAGCCGCGTCCCGTGCAATGGAAGTTTGTTCTAGGAGTGTCGTTATTGCCCGATTCACAATTACGCCAGATTGGTATGATTTGCAATAGATTGCATGCCTGGTACATGGAGAAGTCCAACATGAAGCCAAACCGGCAGAGTGCATTGACTCTAAAATATAACGACACACATTTCCTCAACGACTTGGGCTACATCGTCGTGACATTCGATGATTTATTCTTACTATTCAATCTCGACGAACTCGACGCCTCACTTCTACGATGCTGGACACTGTAAGTGTACTGCACAATGAAGTTCTACATTCACGTTATACAGATAAATGTCATTACTCTTTCTTTATGTATAGATACATGATCCAAGAAGTCCGGCGATCGCGACGACCGGTGGGTTTCCTCGACCCTCACTTGGTCTCCGAGCAATGTATCAATGCAGATGCATCCTTCGTGCAAGGTTACATAACGAGGGGATTGATTGCTCACACCGACAAGGAATACATCATGGTACCCTTCAACCAAGGGTAAGTGCTTCACTAGTTGCCACACATATGTTTCATTTGTACTTTACATGCGGCATGAACTTAGGATTAATCACTATGGCGACACACATGACTAGGCATCACTGGATTTTGCTTGTGATTGTACCAAAGTGGAGCAAGGTAATATACCTTGATTCCCTCCTTAGGAGCAACCACGACTTCAGTCTTGTGCAAGAAGTACTTAACAGGTAAACTCATTTCCTCCATACATAACTCTATTGTAATATTTCTTTTGTTTGCCACGGCCGAGGATAAGTTTTTTGAATCACGTAGGGCGTTTGCCGATTATGTTGCTCAAGGAGGAAGACACGACAAATCCAGTGACACGCTACGACACAACACGCGATTTCCGGTACCCGCTACAACACAACAATCCTATATCATACTTTGTTATAATGCCTCTAGAATTGACAATACCGATGTATGTAATTCTATTTTTGCAGTGCCACCAGCAGCTACAGGGCAACGTATGTGGATTCTACGTTTGCCGCCATATGAAGGAAATCATTGCTACTAAGATCAATGATCCAGAGGTTTGTCAGGTCCTTCCAATAATTATTACTTTCTGATTATATATATGTATTTGTATTACACACACATGCTAATTAATGACTTAACATTGCTCCTAGCGACAGCGGGTGCACTTCGACGAAAGTGCATATGATCTTGACAATCTCATGGAGATTCGTGCAATCATCTCCCAATTCTTGCTAGGAGAGGTCATAAGTAGGAAGGGAGAGTTCTACGCCGGCAATGGTGATAATTAGATGTTGAAACATTGGATTCAACTGTACAAATCAAACAATTCCTTCAAATGAATTCATTTGTCAGATTTTGTGTAACGATTTTCATTCTATATATATATATGTATGTGATCTGCTGTGTACGAATTTTGTTGTAATTTACTATGAGTTGCAATTAACTTATATCTGTCATTTATCTGTAATCTGCTTGCTTGCTTGCGTTCAGAGGGCATGGCTAGCATATCCTGAGGCTAGCCAAAAAATATCAAATAAAATGGATGATGCACTTAGTATCACAGACGGTTCGTTGTTAAAATCCGTCTGTGATACAATATCACAGACGGTTTCAAAGAGTGCCGTCTGTGATGTGAATGATATCACAGACGGCCTTTACTACTGACCGTCTGTGATACACAAATATCACAGACGGTTAGTAATTAAAACCGTCTGTGATATACAAAATATCACAAACGGTTAGTAATAAAAACCGTCTGTGATATTGTATATATCACAGACAGTCTTTATTACTAACCGTCTGTGATAGTCTTGTATCACAGACGGTTTTTTTAAAACCGTTTGTGATACAAGACTATCACCGACGGTTTTTTATAAAAAAACCGTCTGTGATACTCGAATATCACAGACGGTTAGTAATAAAGACCGTCTGTAATGTTGTTATCACAGACGGCTTGGGAACCGTCTGTGATAACCACAACTATCACTGACACCTAGACACTGACGGTTAAAGAACCGTCTGTGATGACGGTTCCGAACCGTCTGTGATAGGGCTGTCTGTAGCAGTGATATATATATTAGTAGTTGTGCTAAATTCATCTCGTTCATACCCAGTCAACCTAAATTATCGCTAGATCCTTTTGGCCTATTTCCCTCTCCAAAGCCCAAATTGGCGCTAGACACTGGCCTAGGCCCACTAGGCCACTATCGTGATTCACATGATACACGGTAGAAACTCTAGGTATCACTGTCTCTTCTCTCACTCAAGTATCTCCTCTCTGTCTCTCTCCGTTTGGTGGCGCAGGAGCTTCTGGTCTTATAGGAGCACTGGAGCGGCTGTTTCGCAAGTCGCAAGTCATCTTGCCATCGTCGCTCGCCAATGTGGTGCAGCCGCATAGGTTCACCCTCCCCGACCTAGTGACCCCATGGCGTCATGGCCCCATATCCCTAATCCGGTAATCCCTCTGTCTCCTCCTCCCTTAGCGATATCTGATTTGAAGCAAAATTATGTGTCTAAATAAAGATGTTAGTTGTATTTTTCTTAAAGAAGTGAGGTATCTATAATGATTCTAAAGTTTTTGCATAGTAGTTGATTATATTCTGATGACTTATGTATCAATTATTTAGAAAATATGTAAGTGTTATCAAGTTTGTCATGTAGTTTGATGTGTTGGACACTTGGATGATTTGATCCTTTGATGTCTGGCTGTCCGATCAATGCTTCGTTTAGCATACTACTTAAGTTGCTTAGTTAGAAATTGATCAATAAAGTATGTTCACGATAAAAAGCACTTTTGAACTTCCGCTTAGGAATACAAAAATCTAACAAAAAGAATTATCTTTTAACTTGATTAAAGCATCTCGTTGTGATTGTACAACTCTATTATAGAATTATTCCGATTTGAACTTTGACGCAGGTTAGTAGTTTCAGGGAAACAGTTCATCTCTAATTCCAATCATTATGGTTAAAACTATTAGTCTTTGAGTTCTGTTTTTCAATCATTGCTGAAGTTGCTTCCTTTTTGTGTGCTTGTCTGCATAACATTATATCTCATTTCCAAGGCATGAAACATCGTCATGTTAATTTTTGATTATTTTAGAATTTCTTTATATTATTTGAGATGTTGTCTCTAATATAAACAATTGTACTTTAATTTTTGCTACTGTGGATCTTTATGTTTTCAATTGAACAATATTTTGCAACTTCGAATACCCATCTTGGAATTTCTGGGTCCGCCACTGCTTTGTACATTTGTACCCGTTTAGAGCATAGAAATTTCACAGATACTTTATAGAAAATAATTCAATTTCCAAAAAATAAAAAAATTCCGTGCGTTTCAAACGAAGCCCTGACCAGTCGTGGTGGCCCACCGTCCACCCGCTATGGTCCATCCATGGGTAGCTAGCACGTCAGCACAGGAGCTTTGTTGCCGCTGGCTCTGCTGACTTGCTTAATTTCGTTCTGCTCCTGCAGTGCACGCCAGCTGACTCTGCTCATGCATGCATGCATGCTTGTCCACAGTTCGCTCTGAGCGGCGATGTTGGCCTGGCCAGCGATCGAGAAGGGAATCGATTGTCAGCTGCCGGTATCTCACTCCGTCAAAAAAAAGCAATAATACCATTTTAGATATCTATACAGTTCTCAAAATATTTTAACAACTATTTTTTGTTTTGATATACTAGTTTATAAAATTCAATAATATTATAATATTATAAAAAAATTCTAGATAAATCGATAAATATGATTTTATATATCTAACCAATAACTAAAGTCACGTCTCCCGAAACTACGTCTTCCGGACGGAACATGCTAGCCTGTTACTAGCTAGGTACAGCGCTATACATGGTGCACATGCAAGGTGCCCCTCCATGGACCTGGACAGTGTGTACTACTCAGTGTTGTATACTCTGTACCTGGCACGATGCCCTGCCCATGGACAGAGTGAGCGTGCTGCCTAGCTGGAAGCGATGATGTTTAGGCCCTAGATGGGAAAGGGGTGATGTTTAAGCTTCGTTTAGGAATTTCGTGCGAATTCTTAAAAAACAAACTCTTTGGTTCCTCACAAAATTTATGTGAATTCCCATGTTCCAAGTATGCCCTATTTGGGCGATTGGCTAAATGATGCAGGCCTAGAAAAGTTGGTGATCTCATCATGATGGCCCTTGCATCCTGGGGTGGAACCATTGGAAGAGGATTCTTGCACATGTGCAGGAGCAAGGGACAACAACTTGAGAGCTTGAGGCCCATTTTAGGTGATGCTCATTTGAGTTTTTTTTTATGATTTATGGCTGAAAACACTGTAACTGACAGTGGCTTATTTAGCATAATTAAATTTAAAACAATTAAAAAATATGTTAGCCCATTATATATAATACAAACAAATACGGGAAAAAAAGAACCGGCAAAAAAGCTCAAAAAAGCCAAAAGTTTAGAAAAAGACAAAATTTATGAATAGTGAAAAATAAACTGGAAGCTAAAACCTGAAGCCAAAACGATCACAGCCTTAAACCAAGGAATCCAAAATCCGGCAATAGGAAAATGAATAAGTCCATATAACACCTTAAACTTGGTTTAAAAGTATGTCTAGCATCTCGAACTATAAAACCATACATTTGACCTCTAAAGCTTTACAATCCGATTCAAATATCATCCTGATCCGGTTTCGTATGGTAGTATTGCTTGTGTGGTGCAATGAGTAGCCGGTTTTGCCACGTAGGATGGCACACTGGTTAAATTGGGTCAGTGACATATAGGGCCCACAAAGACTTTTCCCCCACCGAGCTCCTAGCCATGCTTCTATGGCCACCGCTCAATGTAGTTCCTTCTCTCTCTATTTTGATATAGGAGAGAATGCTCTGTGAACCCCACTTATCATTCACTTAAACTTAACCAATGCGTTATCCTAAGTGCACGTTATCCTAAGTGATAAAACCACCCACTCATTGTGCCATGTGGGAATACCACCATCTAAAACTAAGTGAGGGTGTTATTTGAACTAGATTGCAAAGATTGAGGAGTCTAATGTCTAATTTTATAGTTCGGGATGCTGGACAGACTTTCGAGCAAAATTTTGGATATTATATAGACTTTTTCCATAGAAAAAAAACACACACACATACGAATTGGAGTGCATGTCTAGTCAAATTCTTAGGAATTTTGGAACACACGAATTGTCTAATTGAGCTTTTGGATGTTCCGTAGGTATTTTGGGGAGAGCAAGAACTTTCCATGGGTCCAACCTCTTGTTACATTTCCCTAATAATTTATTTAGATTGAGCAATTCTTTAAGAACTACTTCTTTCGTTCTTTTTTTACTTGACGTTTTTTACTTTTTCGATCTCCGAGAGGCGACGTTGACCACTATTTTTGATAACTTTACATTAATATACTAATAAAATTATAATATTATGAAAGTATTTTTAACAATATATCTAATGACGTAACTTTCGTATAACCAATCTAAATAATTTTAAGTCTATTAGCGATCAAATTTTAAAATGTTTGACGGTGTAATTCTAGAAAAATAAGTAAAAAAGAATGAAGAAAGTATAATTGTTCAATTCTTTGTTTGCATTGCGGGTTAGCCGCTTGGTGGTGGAAACAAGGGTACTAGCTCGCATTCACTTTCATTCGATCAGTGAGGTTATGGACCTTCGCAAATCCCTAGCGAATATAGTCGGTGTGTCCGGTGTGTGCAACCTCCCTTGTACGTTAAAAAAAACACTTGTTGCACAATTTCATTTCATGTCTAGGTTAAACAGTCTACAACATGTTTGTCACACCACAAACCATGTCGTTGCTCCTTGTACGATGGCTCAAATGCCTGCTACAACCAATAAATGGTTATGTCAAAATTGTTATCTATAGTATGAAAGTCGCCAAAGAAGACCTGACTGAGCTAACAATGAGTTCTGACCAAACTCAGCAGTTTTTTTTAAAAAAAATAACCAAGGAGGGGTATCAAGCATGATTGTTTGTTTACTTAAAACAGGGAGTGTTTAGTTTAGAATAGATTATGACTTTTTTTTACTGTAGCTACCTTATTTTTCATTGTAGCTGAGGTAACTTATTTAGCATAATTAAATTTAAAAAAATAAAAATAGAAAAACATGTTAGCCTATCATGGACAATACAAAGGAATACGGGAAAAAAAGACAAAAAAAGCTAAAAAACCAGAAAAAGATGAAATTAAGGAATAGTAAATTAAAAGCAGAAGCCAGAAGTTATCGCTGAAATGAGCGGGGTAATCTTTCGATCATACTAAAGTTTTGATCACCATGTTGCCAATTTTTTTGGCTTCATGTAGGGTCGGGTATGATAAGTTAAAGAGGGTGAATGACTTCTTAAAATCTTCTCGCTGGTATTAGCAATACAATATAGAAGAAAACATAAACCAATAAGCTACACTAAAGCTAAAAGCCAAAGAACACAAAAGCTTATGAGACAAATAGTCTCACTGATCTAACAGTCGGTTAGGGGCGGTTGAACTGCTCGGCCGATCTGACTACTCGGGTCATGACGATCTGACCGCTCGCCGAATAGAGACAAAAATTAGTACGATAAACGATCAAGAAAATAGTTAACTCTTAAACCACTAATCCAAACAGGATGAAACTTGATACAAATCCTCCTTAGGATGCCAGGAACATATTCCAATTATGAATCATGAAGATCAATGCTAAAATCCCAACCTTTATCCAAAACAAGGAATGTTACATCAAAACCGAACAAAAGAGAGAAATCTCGATCTGCTCTTGCTCTGAGCCTTGATGGTCTAGATGGCCTTAAATGGGTTCTCACATGTTATAGAAAACTAGATCATAGCAGGAAATCAAGCAAAAACGCTCTCAAGATCAAAAACCCCCAAATCACCTATCTCTTAAGCAAAACCGGACAATACCAAGAACTTTTCAAAGAAAGTGTATAGATGGATGGGATTTGATATTCAAGATATATCTCTACCTTTTATACACTCTTAGCACCAAGAAAGATCAAGAAGAGATAAAACCCAAATAAGAAAACCAAGCAAATAAAAAATACAAGGAGAAATCCATAGGACAATTCATTTGGATGAAATTTGGATGTTTATTTCACTTTGAGGGATATTTTGCAGTTACTCCCTAATGAAAAATAGAGTTCTAAACCAAGAGCACACACACACACGCAAGATTTCAACATAAGAAAACCCTAACATCTCTCCAACCACAGAAGAAAGCTCTTTTCTCAATACACACAAGGGCTTACATAATGGAGCCTCCTCATCTCCCATCAAATCTTAGCAAATAGTACACACTTATTGCGTATAGCCATTTACATATGGGAAACTCGTAATCCACGTGCAAACAGATTTTACACTTACATGCTTTCCAAACGATAACTTTCACATGACTTCAATAACTTGATAAGACACTCTGTTGTGGTTACTGACCAAACAGAGAGAGATGGTAGTGGAGAGGTGGGAGAGTCCTCCTTCACGCTCCCCCTCATCCTGATATATATATTCATATGGAGTATACTTTTACAATTATGCCCTTACATCCGTACATCCCCCTTAGGGGCATTTGAGTCATTACACATGTTACTTTGGTTCTTATAACCTCCTAACAGGCCTGCTGGGCTTAGGTGGGGGCCACCCCTACAACAGGAGCCTCTCATGGTGAAGGGCTTCACAGGGCCGAAGCCATGTCGCCGAGTCCTTTGGCCCCCTCCGTCCCCTGCGGCCTGTGAATTTCTCCAAGCTTGCGGTTGGGGAGCTCGAGGTGTGGGATGGAAGGTGATGTCGACGTACAGCGGAGCTGGCGCCTTATCGGAAGCATATGTGCGCGCGCTCCGTCCCCTACCCTTCGAACGGGTGGCAGCGGAGGCTGGCGCCTAGTCGAAGTAGACGCGCGCGCGCTCCGTCCCCTACCCTGCGAACGGGTGGCAGCGGAGGCTGGCGCCTAGTAGAAGTAGACGCGCGCGCGCTCCGTCCCCTACCCTCCGAACGGGTGGCAGCGGAGGCTGGCGCCTAGTCGAAGTAGACGCGCGCGCGCTCCGTCCCCTACCCTCCGAATGGGTGGCAGCGGAGGCTGGCGCCTAGTCGAAGTAGACGCGCGCGCGCTCCCTCCTCTACCCTCCGAACGGGTGGCAGCGGAGGCTGGCGCCTGGTTCGAAGTAGACGCGCGCGCGCTCCGTCCCCTACCCTTCGAACGGGTGGCAGCGGAGGCTGGCGCCTAGGTCGACGTAGACACGCGCGCGCTCCTTTCCCTACCCTTCGAACGGGTGGCAGCGGAGGCCGGCGCCTAGGTCGAAGTAGACGCGCGCGCGCTCCGTCCCCTACCCTTCGAACGGGTGGCAGCGGAGGCTGGCGCCTAGGTCGAAGTAGACGCGCACGCGCTCCATCCCCTACCCTTCGAACGGGTGGCAGCGGAGGCTGGCGCCTAGTCGAAGTAGACGCGCGCGCGCTCCGTCCCCTACCCTTCGAACGGGTGGCAGCGGAGGCTGGCGCCTAGTCGAAGTAGAGGCGCGCGCGCTCCGTCCCCTACCCTTCGAACGGGTGGCAGCAGAGGCTGGCGCCTAGGTCGACGTAGACGCGCGCGCGCTCCGTCCCCTACCGTTCGAACGGGTGGCAGCGGAGGCTGGCGCCTAGGTCGAAGTAGACGCGCGCGCGCTCCGTCCCCTACCGTTCGAACGGGTGGCAGCGGAGGCTGGCGCCTAGGTCGAAGTAGACGCGCGCGCGCTCCGTCCCCTACCCTTCGAACGGGTGGCAGCGGAGGCTGGCGCCTAGTCGAAGTAGACACGCGCGCGCTCCGTCCCCTACCCTTCGAACGGGTGGCAGCGGAGGCTGGTGCCTAATCGAAGCCGAGGCGTGCGCGCTCCGTCCCCTACCCTTCGAACGGGTGGTAGCGGAGGCTGGCGCCTGGTTCGAAGTAGATGCGCGCGCTTGCTGGAGCCGGAGGCGGAATTGGAGCTTGTCCCTTTCGGTCCGGTAAAGCGCCTTTAATGGCGGCTGGGACCGTACCGATGCCTAGCCTGCCAAAAGGCGGGTTGCTGCGTCGTGCCGTGTCCGTTCACGTGGTTAGGGCACGCGGTGGCTTGTAACTGGAACGCCGCGGTGGGTCAGGGATTGCGTGATCGTGACCGCTTGCATTGACGGTCCTTGGTTCTGCGGTCGCGTGTGGCGTGTATTGCCACGACGCCTCGTCTTTGGTTACGGGGAATCGTGCGGGGCGGACCTTCACACCGCTGCGGTTGCATCCGACACGCGGATCGTTGCGACGCTTCGGTAGCGGCGGCATGGACGAGGTGGCTTGAAATAGCCCCCCGTAACAGCATCCCCGCACCTTTACGCCTCTTTCTTGTCTACTCCGCCCTCTATATTTTCACGATATTTTCACCGCGTCAATCTCCTTGTGGGAAGCGATGGCCTCCGGTGGTAAGCGCGGCCAGGAGGTTGGCGGCTCTGGCATTCGCCGGCGACCGTCACTGCTGGTGGTGAAGTATTCGCTGAGCGAGCGCGCCCCGGCGGCGGCAGACAAGTGGTGGCTGGCGACGGAGAAGGAAGGCTCGTTCTCCGGCGAGTTGGGCCCTTCGCTTGTGACCGAGAAGGCCATCCAGCGACTGCTGCGCGAGGGGAAGCTTTCCGATCGCCAGGCGGTACGACTGCCCGCCCCCGATGAGACCGAGTGTAACATCCCAAAATTTGGCTTTTTGAAAAATTTAAATTCAAATTAATTATTGTAAGCTAATTGGATTTTATTTGGCTTTTCTGAATTTTCTGGAGTTTAAAACCTATTTTTAAAATTTAAAAGGTAATTTAAAGTATGAAAATAAAATACCAACAGTAGATGGAAATAATTTTGTTTAGTCCAAAATATGTCCAGAAGCTTCTGTGAATTTTTCTGGAATTTTTGGAGGTATTTTCATATTTTTCTGAGGCCTAAATAATTTTCTAGCCTTTTCTGAAAATCTAAATTGAATTTGGAAAATAAAAATTCCTCCCTGCCCCTCCGGCCGACGCGTGGACGGCCCAGATCCGCCCACGTCGCCGCCCGGCCGATCCAGGCCGCACCTCCCTCTCCCTCGCTGTCTAGTGGGCCCGGCCCGTCAGCCGGCGGCCCCGCCTTCCCCTCCTCCTCGCCCGACGCGTGGACGGCTCGGATGAGCCGAGTCTCCGCGCGGGCCATCCACCCGCCCGCTCTCACTTCCTCCCTCACCTCGCTGACCTGCGGGCCCCGCCTGTCAGGCCCGTCGTCCCCGCGGAGCCGCCTCCTTCCTTTCTTCCTCCCCTCCTTCCTTTTTCGCCCGGCCGACCGTACCCGAGCCGAATCCGGCCTTTCCCTCCGTCTTCTCCCTAGTTTTGGAAGCCCCGGACGCCACCGCGACCGAATCCCCGATCTTTCGTGCTCCCCTTCCATCGACGCCCCCTCTTTCCCGTTTCTCCCCCTTTCATTCCTTTTTCCGGCCGACCCACCGGCGAGGAATTGCCGCGCCAGTGTCCCCTCCTCCGCCCTATAAAAGCCCCGCTCGGCTTCGCCTCCTCCCGCACCACCTCCCAGAGCTCTCCACCTCCTCTCCCGAGCCCTGTAGCACCCCAGCACCGTGCGCTCTCTCTCCCCGAGCTCCGCCCAACTCCGGCGAGCCTTCGCCGCCGCCTCGGTCATCCCCGGAGCCCGCCGTCGCCTCCCCGAGCTCCCTCTCGTCCGTGCGATCCTCCTCGACACCTCAGCCGCCCCTCCCCGCCGCCGGAGCGCCGTCGCGCCGGAGGACCCGAGCCAGCTCCGCCACCCCCTCGTCGCCGGCCTTCTCCGCTCGTCGTCGCACCTCGTCGACCCCTCCAACCGAACCCCCTCCGCTCAAGGATTGCATTTCACGCACCGCCCGCACCCCTCCGACCTTCCCTCGCCGCCGGCAACCTCGCCTCCGACCATCTCCGCCCGGCCCTCCCGCAGGTATCCCTCAAGAGGGTTACCTACCCATTAGGGGTAGGCAACGCCTCCCCGCTCACTTGGCTATCACCGCTCGCTCTTCCCTCCCCTCGGTTCCCTCGGCGCGCGTTCGAGCCCCTGGCTCCGCACGCTGAGGTCGAACCATTCTTTTAAAATCCCGCGCTGACAAGTGGGCCCCACACGTCAGCGACCGCCGGTCTGCGCTGGCCACTGACAAGTGGGCCCGGAGTCCAGTGGGTCCCACGTGTCAGAGGTTGAGTCAGTGGGCTCACTGTCCAGTGGGTCCCACATGTCAGTGACCGCCAGTGGTTACTGTTCAGTGGGCCCCCCTGTCAGTCTCTCAGAATAAAAAAAATAGAATTTAAAATCTAATATTCCAGTGGGCCCCACCTGTCAGAAATGTGGGAATTTCTAGATTTATTCAATCTGAGATTTTCAAATGAGCATAACTTTCTCATTTTAACTCCAAATCCAGTCATTCAAATTTCTAAATTCATCTAAAATCATAATCTACCCAACTATGGCCTCTGTTGAATTTTTGGAGTTTATTTGAATTTTATTTGTATTTATTTGCTTTGTTTGCTTTGTCTTTTCTCGCGTAGATTCCAACGTTGTCGACGACCCTTCTTCACAGCAGCAAGAAGACCCAGAAACCCTGCAAGAAGGCAAGTCTCCTTTGATCATCTTGAACCTATGCTTTTGAAATGTTTTAAATATTTTAAATTATGTGCATTGCTATTTACATAAAATCACTAGTTCAAATCTTTAGGAGTTAGTTATTCCAACTTTGTTATGCCCTCATTTGACATTGATTGCCATGTACATTGTCACCCTAGAACTCCCTTGTCTCAATACTGAGATTAATATTAAACTTTGTGAATATTAGAATGGTAGGATAATGCTTAGTCTTGCTATCTAATAACTTTGGAAAATCTTGAAAATGGAAATTATGCTTTATTATTGGACCCTTGTGTTTGTAAATAAAGTGGCAATCGGAGTTGTCACTGTGATTTTAAAATAAAATAAAATGTGAAAGTTGGTTTAGATTAGGGTGGATGGTTGGCTTGGATTGGTGCAGGAAGCACGAGGTCTTGTAAAGTTTAAGTTCCACCCTAGTCAATTAAGGACCGACGCTTGGGTTTGTCCAGACTGAGCATTAACCGTACAGCCACAAGTCTATATGGGTACGACCTAGCTGACTAACTTATGATAGTCTAGTTTAGGTGCCACCAGTGGAAAGTGGGTGCCAGGGATAGACTGGTTATTCACAGTGAGGGACAGGGATTTACTGTACTCATATGGCGCAAGAGGGGGCTTCGGTTCGGGCAGTTAGCCTACCTGCGGTGAAACCTCAGCGGGTGGTATCTAGCTAGATTAGAGTAAGGTAAAGGCTTTGTGATATTTTATCTGGGTCTCATGCCAAAGGAAGCGTGTTGACTTTTAGGATAAATTATCTCTTGTGGGTAAAGCTGTACAACCTCTGCAGAGTGTCAAACTATTCGAATAGCCGTGCCCACGGTCAAGGGCGGGCAAGGAATGCATTCACATGGTAGATTTCTGGTTTTGTTTTAAAATCAAAAGTTTTGTATTCCGAGAGTGGAGGGAACTCTCGGAAGGGTATCCTGGCGGTTGGAGCCAGAGAGGGTGGATGTAACCCGCAATATTAACTTGTTCGGTTGGAAAAGATTAAGCTAGTGTTGGTGGATAGAACCTTCACTAGAGAATAATTGTTAGTTCTGTTAAAATCATTTACTTTATTTAACTGATGCCTTAGAAAATAATTAGTAGTAATTGAAATTATAAAATATTGCTTTGTGCAAAAGAACCATATAGCCTTCCTTTGTCAAGCCTTGCATCTATGCATTTTTCCCAAGACTTGTGGAATACTTTATGTACTCACATGCTACACTCAAAAAAATAAATCTCAGAGGAAGTTGAAGCTCAAGAAGGTGTCTACGACTACTGCTTCGCTTGTGGCTGTGACGGATTCTTCCTGGAGGACTAGGTCGCGCTTCCCCAGTCAATTGCCTATGGCGAATTGATGGGTCGTACTCGAGTTATCTTTGCTTCCGCTTTATTTCTTGTGTGCGAGGTCTTAAACCTCTATTGTAATAATGAGACCTTGTGGTCAGTACACTTGATTATTGTAATAAATCGTTGATGGTGATGTTTTCCATTCTGTTTAACTATGTGCACTAGCTTTGATCTGGGACTAGTGCTGTAATACACAGAGGGTCCGGGTTTGGAAATCCGGGGGCCCGACACCGAGCCGCACCCCGAGCCGTCCGAGGCGATCGTTTTCGTCGCCTTCTTGGATGCAGGGCTCCGCATCCCGGCGGCGGCTATTGTGGGCGACGTGTTGCGGACCTTCGGGCTGGAACTGGCGCAGCTGACTCCAAACGCCGTGGCCCGGCTTGCCGTATACAGTTGGGCTTTGCGTTCGGGAGCGTGCTGGCCCAGCTCTTCTTTGTTTGCCTATCTGCACGAGGCACGGTGCCAGCCCAAAGACCGGAAGGGCGGGACACTGTCGAACTTTGGCAGTGTTAGCTTCCTTCTCCGGCCGTCCTGCACCAAGCTTTTCCCCGCGAATTCGACTCGCGGGAAGTGGGAGTCCCAGTGGATGAGGCGGTGGTTCTATCACCATGTAGAGAGCAGGAGCGGCCTCGGGTGTACGGGGCGGCCGATCGCGTTCAAGACTTCGCCCGGCCGGACACTGGACGACAAAGACAGGCGGCTGGCCCGACGACTCATGGGCTTGGTGGCCCGCTTCAATATGCGCGACCTCGCCGAAGAGTTCGTGATGTACGGCGTGGCGCCGCTTGCGAGCGGCTGGCGCCTTGCCGTTGAGAGTCGTCGAGACGACAACATTGAGCCGTCGGTCTGCGTACTGTCGGCGCCCCCGAATCCTCATAAGTGGTGACCGCCTCGCTCCTTTTGTCCGCGCGTAGCGTGTTATGTATTCACCCCCCTTTTTCTTTTGCTTTAATTTAGAGATTAGCTTGGACAACGCGGAGTGACTCGTGCGCGTGTTCCTCGGGCCGTATACCGGCAGGGAACACGGGCAGCGCTTGTCCACAACTGCGTCGGCGGGGCTGGGGCGGATAAATCATGTGTGCGAGGCCTTGGGCCTTGCCGTGCCGGACCGCCCTTGTCCGTCTTCGCAACCTTAAGACGCCGGTGCTACAAGACGAAGGCGCCGTCTCGCAAAAGGGGCCGAGGCGGAGCGTCTGTTGTTATTGGCATCGCAGCCGCGCCTGCTGCTGCCCCCGGCACGGCCGACGCGGAGTCGGATTCGGCGAGATATGCCGACTCAGGCTTGGAGGCTGGGGACGCCGGGGGCGTCCCGGACGACGGGCTCTCGACAGCCCGCCAGAGGGAGGAAGTCCCGCATCCCCTTGCAGTCGTCGAGACGGGACCCGAGCCGGCCGACAGTGTTGAAGTGGGGCGCCCGGTTGCGGCGGCTACGACGTCGGAGGCGCAACCTTCGGTGACGACCGTCTCGACGCCGGAGACGCAGCCTTCGGCCATGGCCGCCGCGATGCCGGAGAGGCAATCTTCGGTCGTGGCCGCCGCGATGCCAGAGAGGCATTCTTCGGTCGTGGTCACCACGACGCCGGAGGCGCAGCCTCCGGCCTCCTCTTTGGGGGCGTGCGGGGCTGGGCTTCTGCCTATGGCGGTGGCCGGAGCTGAGCCGTCGCCCGCAGAGGTTGCCGCCGAGGGGCTTTTGCCCCCGGGTGTTACAGCCGCGGGGCCTGTTCCCCCAGTGGTTGCTGAGACGGGGGCGCTGCCCCCCATTCCGGCCAAACGGCCATGCTTGCGGCCGTGGCTCCACCAAACGTCGAGGGGGTTCACTGTGGTGACGGGCGTCGGGAGTTTGTGGGACTCCGACACCCATGCCGAGGTCCCTACGGCGCGTGTTCCTCCTACGCCTCGGACCACGCCGTCCACCTTGCCGGAGCGATCTGCGGCGACAGTAAACACGGAAGCCTCTGTTCCTTGCGGAACCGTACCTCCGGAAGGGGCTTGCGCCACTGTTCCCGTTCCTGGGACTAGGGGGAAGGCTCCCAAACTCCGCCGGCTGCCACCGAGGGTAAATTGGCATGGGTTATCTTGGAACGTTTTTGTTGCTCCTTGTGGTGTGCTCACACGCACTTTTGCCTGCAGCGTCGCTTATCCCGGAGGAGGAGCCTTTGCCAGAACGCGAGGGTTCCGGCGCTGTTGGCACGGGCGTTCCGCGCTCCGGCCCCGCGGACTTCGTCCCCCCGCCGGAGACGCTGAGGGCATGGCATGGCATTGTGGATGACACGGCCGCCAGCGTCAGGCAGCAGGCGCTACCCACGTACGGGGTGGACCGTCTGAGGGACGGCTTCGAGGTGTCGGGGGTGCGGGTAAGTACGTAGTTATATGATAACACCCGACCATGCTGCGCTTGCTGAATCGCTTTCTGCCCTACAGACCCTGGTGCTGGGGTAGGCCCTGCAGACGGCTTACGCTCATGTGCAGAGGGCGCTGGAAGATAGGCTGCAGGCCGCCAAGGAGCAATTGCACGAGGCCACTGGGGTTCGGTCCGCCCAGGATGCCCGAATCCGCCAGCTTGAGGCGGAGTGCACCGAGGCGAAGGCACACGCCGAGGGGGCTACCGCGTCGGCGTGGGAGTCGGCCACCGAGGCGGCGCGGATAAAGTTCGCGGTGGAGCGGTACGGCCTTCTGCAGCAAGTCGCCTTGCTGGAGAAGGAAAATGGCGAGCTTGCCTTGACTCTAGCAGAGCGCAACCAGGCGCTTGGCGAGGCTTCAGTCATTGCGTGGGATGCCCTGCAAATGCTGGAAGTCCACCTCCAAAGACTTGTGGGTGCGGTGCCGGATCACGCCTTCGGCCCGGAGGAGTTGCTGCGGGCCCTTCGCTGGATCCATGATGCCGCCGACGTTGCGCGCGGGGCTGCGATGAACTTTGGCGACCACTGTGCCTATGTGGCTGCGTGCCTGGTGTGCGCCCTCCTTCGGCACCGTGGTTGCACGCACATCGCCGGGCTGGAGAACCCTCAGCTGGAGTGCCCGGCGGGGCCGGAGTGATGTCCGGTGAAATCCGTGCCGTTCGCCACCCCATCAAATTCTTCTACGAGCGGATCTGGGACTACGTCGGGATAGCCGCCGCGCAGGTCGAGCTTCGGAAGTCCCTTCATGGGGAGGGGAGCCTCGGCCAATTTCTGGACGAAGTCCCGCAGCGCGACGAGGGTGGCGCTGAGGCCTCCGAAGATGCCGAAGGCTCACAGGTGCGGCGCCAACGTGGCTAGGTGTGGGCGTGCGTTGTAACATCTGCCCCTTAATTGAATGAATAAAGTGCGTGCTTGCTTCACGAACTGATTACTTGCCTTCATCCTGGGCAGCTTCCTTGCTGGGGGCGACTGCTCGCGTCTGGCCTTGCGACCTGGCGGCGCCTTCGACGCTGGCAAAGGGCCGAGGAGTCGTTGAACTTTTGGGCAGGCCAACCTTCTTCGAGCGAGGCCCCAGCTTTAGCGCGTGTTAAGGACGAGCCCGCGGGATAGCGGCTTAGAACGGCAAGGATGTTGCCGGACCTTTGTACTTGTGTGATTTTTCCGGTATGCAGATTTTCTGGCATTTTAGGATATGCGCTGTGTGTTGATGCCACTTCGGGTTCACCGGTACGCCACATGTTGCGCGGAGACGGGATCTCCGCGCTCGACGCGCACCGTTGGCGAAGTAGTTGCGCAAGGGTTCCTTAGAACGGTGCTTGCGGGGGCAGTCCTTGGCGCCTCACCTTTTTACAGTCCGTAGACGGGCGGGCGCGGATGCGGACCTCGACGCTTCGCCTTTTATAGTCCGTAGACTGGCGTGTGCGGAGGCGAACCTCGGCACTTCGCCTTTTTATAGTTCGTAGACTGGCGGGTGCGGAGGCGAACCTCGGCACCTCACCTTTTTATAGTCCGTAGACTGGCGGGTGCGGAGGCGGACCTCGACGCTTCGCCTTTTTATAGTCGTTAGACTGGCGGGTGCGGAGGCGGAAGTGCGCGCACGTTCCGTTCCTCTTGCTCCTCATGGCTGGGGTAGCCTCTGGCGTTTTGTTTATACTCCGCAGAGTGCGTGGGGTCAACATCCACGTCCTATTTATACTCCACAGAGTATGCACAGGGACGAGGTCCCTGGCATGCGCGGAGTTCGCGTCTTGTTTAGACTCCGTAGAGTGCGCAGGGAGAACATCCGCGTCTTATTTATACTCCGTAGAGTGCGTGCGAGGGCGTCCCCTCAAACGTCTTTTGTTTATACTCAGGCCCGTCACCCTTGGCTACGGCGAGTGCACACGCGCACGTGCGACTTCGATTTATACTCAGTCCCGTACCCCTGGCTACGGCGAGTGCACACGCGAACGTGCGTCTTGGTTTATACTCAGGCCCGTCACCTTTGGCTACGGCGAGTGCACACGCGAACGTGCGACTTCGATTTATACTCAGTCCCGTACCCCTGGCTACGGCGAGTGCACACGCGAACGTGCGTCTTTGTTTATACTCAGGCCCGTCACCTTTGGCTACGGTGAGTGCACACGCGAGCGTGCAACTTCGATTTATACTCAGTCCCGTACCCCTGGCTACGGCGAGTGCACACGCGAACGTGCGTCTTTGTTTATACTCAGGCCTGTCACCTTTGGCTACGGCGAGTGCACACGCGAACGTGCGACTTCGATTTATACTCAGTCCCGTACCCCTGGCTACGGGGAGTGCACATGCGAACGTGCGTCTTTGTTTATACTCAGGCCCGTCACCTTTGATTACGGCGAGTGCACACGCGAGCGTGCGACTTCGATTTATACTCAGTCCCGTACCCCTGGCTACAGCGAGTGCACACGCGAACGTGCATCTTTGTTTATACTCAGGCCCGTCACCTTTGGCTACGGCGTGTGCACACGCGAACGT
This sequence comes from Dendrocalamus latiflorus, assembly GCA_017311315.1. Classification (NCBI taxonomy): domain Eukaryota; kingdom Viridiplantae; phylum Streptophyta; class Magnoliopsida; order Poales; family Poaceae; genus Dendrocalamus; species Dendrocalamus latiflorus. The sequence goes on from CM029613.1 coordinate 29,663,527, forward strand.
GCGACTTCGATTTATACTCAGTCCCGTACCCCTGGCTACGGCGAGTGCACACGCGAACGTGCGACTTCGATTTATACTCAGTCCCGTACCCCTGGCTACGGCGAGTGCACACGCGAACGTGCGTCTTTGTTTATACTCAGGCCCGTCACCTTTGGCTACGGCGAGTGCACACGCGAACGTGCGACTTCGATTTATACTCAGTCCCGTACCCCTGGCTACGGCGAGTGCACACGCGAATGTGCATCTTTGTTTATACTCAGGCTCGTCACCTTTGGCTACGGCGAGTGCACACGCGAACGTGCGACTTCGTTTATACTGCGGGAACGCGCGCGCTGGCCAAGCCTGCGCGCGCCTCCGCCGCGTACTTGCGCGTGATGAAAAAAGATTGGCGACAAACGGCGATCTTCGTTACGTCCCCGTTTGCGTGGGTAAGCAATTACAATTTACAAGGGGTGGATATACTAACCGTTTGCCCTTGGTGCGGCCGAAGCCTCTAGTCGCTAGACATCTGCAGGGCCCGCCAAGGCGCCTCTGAACGGCCCCGCGGACCCCCGCGCTGTGACGCCAGCTCTAAGAGCGCCGTTGGGCTTCACGACGCGGATACCTGGTACCTGGCTCGATGCGCCGGGCCATATCCTGGTCGCCTCGGACGGTGATGATGGTCCGGGGACCCGGGATCTTCATGCATAGATAGCCGTGATGTGGTACTGCGCCGAAGGAGTTGAGGATTGGGCGCCCTAGTATGGCATTGTAGGGGTACGGAAGGTCGACCACGTTGAGGGCTGCTAGTAGGGCGCTCTCCACCGCGGGTGCTGTCGGGGCCACCGGAACACCCAGCGGACGGGTCGGTGCAGGGACCATCGCCTCACGATCTCCGGATCCGTCGGATGCTTCGTTGCGGCTACCCCCGGCCGTCTGATCCGCGCTGCCGACGAGGGTGGCGGGGGCTGTCGTTGCAGTGCCAGCGACAGGGTTGGATGTCGTTGTAGCGGCGCTGGCGGGGTCGGTCGTAGTAGTGCCAGCGACGGGGTTGGATGTCGTTGTAGCAGCGCTGGCGGGGTCGGTCGGTGTAGTGCCAGCGACGGGGTTGGATGTCGTTGTAGCGGCGCTGGCGGGGTCGGTTGTTGTAGCGCGAGCGTCGACGCCCGCGACCACTGTGCCTACACCGCCGCCAGCTCCTTCGGCGGCCGATGCCGAAGCCCTGGTATTCACGCGCCGCTCCGACCCAGCCGTCTTCTTTCCCTTCGCCGCCGCTGATGAAGCTTTTTTCGGTGCCATCCTTCTTCGGTCTTCAGGCTTGTCCTTGTCCTCCCCACGGACGGCGCCAACTGTTGTGGTTACTGACCAAACAGAGAGAGATGGTAGTGGAGAGGTGGGAGAGTCCTCCTTCACCCTCCCCCTCATCCTGATATATATATTCATATGGAGTATACTTTTACAATTATGCCCTTACATCCGTACATCCCCCTTAGGGGCATTTGAGTCATTACACATGTTACTCTGGTTCTTATAACCTCCTAACAGGCCTGCTGGGCTTAGGTGGGGGCCACCCCTACAACACACTCCATCATCCAAAAGGTGACCTAAACTACCTTTGGCCACTGCCATGGTTTTGCAAATCATCTCTCCACCCGGTATCGAATAATTTACTCAATTACAATCCATCGGCCTTCACGATGCTTCTCCTCAAAACAACCACCACAATGAAGTCTGTGATACTTAATGATTTGTCACTAAGATTGCACGCCTCCTCCCGAGGACTATCATCACTTGAAACGCTCAAGTATAATGACACAACACATACATGTATTTGCCTCATCACGATCCTTATCTTTCTCTCATACTTCTCTGCTTAAGATAATGCTCTATTGGACTTAGGCAGCTCTTTATAGCCTCAAGGCACCTCCCCTAGTCTCAGTCTTATCATTGACCACAACAATCACAAAAAGCCTTGCACATCAAAGAACAAATAATCGTCCCAAGCACAAGTGACATATACTTGACTCTCATCAACAAAACCAACACAAACATGCACTGCTTGACACCCACGTCAAGATTCCCACAAGCATGGACTCCTCTCATAACTAACACTTGCATGGACTCATGCCATGATAAACACAATCGAAACTCAACTCAAGTCACTCAATTTCCAAATGTCTGGTTTGACCACCAACCAACGACCGGTTAGACCGCTACAAACTGATTTAAAGTCCTCTCGACAATAGGGACCAGTCTAACTATAGCAACCATGCAACTCAGACCGCCCGACGATCTCCAGTCGGATCGCCATTACATGACTAGTCGTATTGCTCTGCAAAGCTTCACGCAACACAATGAGTACATCTCTGGAATAAACATACCGCTGACTAGAAATTAGTCACACCACATTTTTGGTTGAACTGTTTTCATGGCTAGTCACACGGGACATCAGTCAGACCACCGTTACACGACCGGTCAGACTGTACACGCACAGTGATCAGACCATCAATGCTGACCGGTTAGGCCATTGTCCACTTGACAAGAAAAACCAGAGAGCAAATGACATAAAGTTAAACTCAAACTTTAACCACGAAGTACAAACAAAATCAAATACTTTCACACAAAATGAGGTAACCTCCACATGGACCTTTCTAAACAAGGATGGCTTCTAGCTTTGGCTTCCAGAAATCAAAAGCCATTTGGAACGCGTTGACTTATTAATGCGACTTTTGTTTTCTTTTTTCCTTTTTCCTTTTCCGCCTTTTCCCTTTTTTTGTATTATCCGTGGAGATATAACGTTGTTTTTTTATTTTTATTTTGTTTTTTCTTTAATTGTATAATCAGAAAAGCTAACAGCCGATACACTGCCATTTCAAAAAAAAAAACAAAAGCCACAGCTAAAAGACAAAAACGATAACACTTTGGAACATGACTACGGTCTCACATTTCTGAGAACCTATCTCAAACAAGTTCTAACTTTTAGTTTTTAGAAGTCGATTTTTGAATGAAGTGGCTTTTTAAGGTGATTTGTATAAGCCGATTGTATTGAATGAAGTCACTACGGGAGTCATTTTAAATAGTATAACTTCTTAATATAAGTATCTTTTACACTCTTAATCCCTCTTGTAATCCATCTAGAACCAAAAGAGACCGCCAAAAGACAAAAAAAAAAAAAACATGGCATGAATCTGATGGCACGACATTCTAGCGGAAAAGTTCATTGGATAAATCGATTCTTGAGAGAAGGGATAAGGTCCAGCAGAAAAGCAAAGCAAAAAAGCACAAGCACAGCAGCACAGAACCATATGGTTTATCGCACGAACCGTGTCGAGTCGCCTCGCTCGCTCACTCCTGTTCCTCGCATAAAAAACAGCGCAGCGCAGGTAGAAGCTTGGCTGAGCTCCGTGAGCTAGAGCGGATGCCAATGGAGCGGCAACATGAGCGCACCACGGCCAAGAAGAAGCAGCACTTCCTGATCGTCACGTACCCGGCGCAGGGGCACATCACCCCGGCGCGCCACCTCGCGCGCCGCCTCCTGCGAGCGGCAGCCGGCGCCGGCGGGGCGCAAGTTACGATATGCACCCCGGTATCGGCCTTCCGGAAGATGTTCCCGGACGCCGCCGCGGCGGACGGTTACGGCGATGAGAGGGAGGACGGCGAGGTTGCGTATGTTGCTTACTCGGACGGATACGACGGCGGGTTCGACCGGGCCGTGGACGACCACACGCGCTACATGGCGCAGGTCAGGCTGGAGGGCGCGCGCACGCTGTCTGGGGTGCTCCGCCGCCTCCGCGACGGCGGCCGCCCCGTCACGTGCGCCGTGTACACGCTGCTCCTGCCGTGGGTGGCCGACGTCGCGCGGGAGCACGGCGTGGCGGCCACCGCCGTGTTCTGGATACAGCCGGCCACCGCGCTCGCCGCGTACTACCACTACTTCCGTGGGAGCCGAGGTGCCGTCGTGGCAGCCGCGGCGTTCGGAGACCCGAGCGCCGAGGTTCGCCTCCCCGGCCTCCCGCCGCTCCGCGTCCGCGACCTGCCGTCCTTCCTCGCCATCACCTCCGACGACGATCCCTTCGCGTGCGCGCTCCCGGAGTTCCGCGAGCTCATCGACGCGATCGAACGCGGCGGCGGCGACTCCGCGAAGCCTCCGACTTACGTCCTCGCCAACACGTTCGACGCCATGGAGCCCGACGCGCTCGCGTCGCTGAGGCCTCACATCGAAGTCTTCACCGTCGGGCCCGTGCTCTCCTTCCTGCACGATGCCGACGACGCCAAGAGCACCCCATCTCCCAAAGACCTGTTCGACCACGACGGCGCGCGCTACCTCGACTGGCTCGGCACGAAGCCGGCCAAGTCGGTGGTGTACATCTCCTTCGGGAGCACCTCGGTGATGAGCAAGAAGCAGGTCGCAGAGATAGCAGACGCCATGACGCAGGCCAATAAACCGCTCCTGTGGGTGCTAAGGAAAGACAACTGCAAGGACCAAGAAGACGACGAGGCGATCAAGAAACTCCTTGCGACGGCGGCCATGGACGACAAGGGCATGGTGGTGGAGTGGTGCGACCAGGCGCGCGTGCTGTCGCACCCGTCCGTGGGGTGCTTCGTGACGCACTGCGGGTGGAACTCGACTTTGGAGAGCGTGGCCTGCGGCGTGCCCACGGTGGCGGCGCCGCAGTACTCGGACCAGGGCACGAACGCGTGGCTGGTGGAGCGGACGATGGGGGTCGGCGTCCGGGCCGCGGTACGCGCGGAGGACGGCATCCTGGAGGCGGCGGAGCTGGGAAGGTGCGTGGAGGTCGCCATGTCGGAGGCGGTGACGGCGCGCGCCGCTGCGTGGAAGGAGGAGGCGAGGACGGCCGTGGCCGACGGCGGGGGCTCCGACCGGAGCCTGAGGGAGTTTGTGAGGCAGATTGCCGGTGGTAACTGAGTTGTTACTGTTGCATTTCGTTCCGGCTTGCCAAGTGGAAATTCAATATTACATGTCAACAACGTGGTTGCGAGCTTGTTCTCTGTTTTGATTCAGCTTAATCAGTTCATTCAAGATTTTGAGCAGTTTTATGCTGCCAACGAGTTCACTTAAAAACGTAGGGTTTGTTTGGTTGATGATGAACTTTATCACAATTAACATTAGCCAGGTGTGGCTTGCCACACTTTTTGTGGTAACAAAATTCAGTGCTACAAGTATGGCTAGGTAAAAAAATAAGTCTATGACATGTGGATTGTGGGGCTAAACAACTATGACAAGCCACAATTGTGGCAACAAACCAAATACCCACTTAAGAAGCTTTGGCATGCCTAAGGTCAGGTGTGGTAATCTTAGACAGCAAATCAAATAGATCCTTAAGCTTAATCTGTTGAGAAAAGATAGTCATTATGTTTATGCTTCAACACTCCGTCATGCATAAGCATGTGTGAGTTGATCAGAAACTGAAATGTTGGTACAAAGGATGCAACAGAGACTATTTTCGAAATGGATGCAACTGAGACGATAAAAATGAGTTTCTTGCAAGATGGATGCTCGAAATTCCCTCTTTATCATATTCACAGCCCATCGGCACGAATCAGTCGTCTGTGATGTGCCATCCATGGCATAGTACCGATATCTTTGCGTGCTCCAGATCGACGCGCCATCGCAAGAAGCAGTGAAGACCAGAAAGAGTCGAAGATACCGATATGTGCTCTGCAAGTGTGCAACTGGTAGTTGGGAGAGCAAAATCTGCGGCGAAAATCTGCTTCATGCCACAGCATCCATCACGCAGTTCGGCAGGTGCGGCGGATCTGCGGCGAGCTCCTTGTCCATCCTCTGCTTAATTTGCCGCTCAAATAGTGTCCTCTGCTCGACTCGACTCTGCTCTGCTCTTCAGACGGCGCCGGGTGTTCGCCCTGTTGATTTCGACAGTTGGATCAACGCTCGATGCATTTTCCAAATTGCTACCTGCCCTGCCCACATGTGCATGGTATCGATCTGTGGATCACAGGGGTTGAGGGTTGGGAATTTGGGGAAGAACAAGGAGAGGAGAAGGTAGAAAGGATGAACTTCATTCACACGTACGTATAATTCAGTTACATGATAGCTCCCGTTCAAAAAGACCATTCTCTCATCTCTCTTTTAAAAAGCTACCTATATTGTGGACAGATCACAGTTCCTTTATGTCAATTCTTCTTGCTATTCTCGTATCCAATCCGACGTTTGCACCGATTGTATAGCACATGTCTGCCTAATAATTCAAGCTTAAACCGCTTGTGCCCATGAAGGTACAGTGGCTAAAATGCCAACTGGATGCTTAATAGAGGTATAACAAGTAATGTATTCGACCATCGTTAGGTGGCTTTGTCGACATTTCTCCTCGGCAGCGCCTGCCATTACTTGTTTAGTTGCAATGTGCATTAGATCATGCAGCATATATTTCCCACCTCCATGGCAATCACTGTAAGTTCATCTACGCTGTTGCAGCACACGACAATATTTAAGACCTTACCGAGAGAAAATGTATTTATGCAGACTCTCAATCTCAAATTTTCTGAATTCGGTGAAACTCCAATATCTCAAAATTAACAACTAATGTATTAAAAAAATTCCAAAATGGCATAGATACATAGTATTACTTAAGTTATTAAACAAAAACCACCCGTCACCTATCAATGCTTACATATTTCTGCTATGCTTTTCGAGCCATGGGCATACTATTCCCATTCCCATCATACAAGGAATGTGACTAGCTGTATGTCATTTCATTGCCATGAGCTGCTAGTAGTAGTGTCGTGTTAACATGACTAGACACAATCCCCCATCTGACTTTCCTAGATCACTACCGATTGTAATTGTGTAAGGTCATCAGGTGCCTATACTCCCAAGAACTAGGTCACCACCTTCACTCACTGTGCCGGAAAAGCTAAGATGCATTCAACTCTATTCGGACCGCACTCAGAACGACCCTTCCTCCGTCTTTGAACCCAATCTTCACTGTCGGCGTTTCCTCATCCTCGTCGTCTGACGGCATATCAGGCTGAAAACAGGTTTGGTCTAATTCCGATGCGATAGTAGCCCTTGATATTGCTTACCTATTTATTCAAGATGGTGCCTCTATTTACCCACAGTTCTACCAATGACTGCAGCAGATTGTTAGACCATGAGGTGGTTGTGGATCCGTTAATAATAAATAATTGACATTTAGTTCTATTAGAATTTGTATTCGTAAAAGTCTAGTCGGTGCGCTTCTGTGCTTTAGTTTTTATGATGGCAAAATGACCATGTCTAGTTTCAACCATGTCAGACTTCGATCATGTCCAACTTTGATCACGACAATCTGACCATGGTATTTCGACCTTATCAGTTTTCTATCACGATATTTTGACCACGGAACATCGGCTATGGCAGAAATACCGTACCTGGTCGAAGATGGTAAGTTACAGTACTTTGTCAATGATCGTAGCTACAGTACCTTGTCTATGGTCGTAGCTACAGTAACGGATCGATAGTCGTGGACTTTATTGATCGGTACTCGATAGTCGACAACTTTGTGATCAGTACTCATAGAATTTGCGGTCAGCTGTCGTTGTCTTAAGCTTTTCGATCGCATATCGTAGACCTCGCGATAGGTCATCTTAGGCTTTTACGATCGGTTGCCGTAGATTTCACCCTCAATATTCGTAGATCTCATGGTCGGTACAAGTGCTTCAACTCTTGTGATCTTCGAGTACTTTGAATACTCTTGTTAGGCCAACAGTATGTCTGATTGGTGCATAGAGGTCAACGATCCATGAACAGAGTTCTGAGGAATGGTACTCATAGTCGAAAGGACTCAGTACTCGGTAGCGGTTGTCGGTGATATAGTACTGTTAGACCCAGATTTTACAATCCGGAATCCTCTGTGATTCCACCGCACTATTCCCTGGATCAGTAGATAGTGCTCACAGATTACAGTTCTAAATATCAAAGTACATATCATACGGAAGCATAAATATAATAGTAAACTTACATATAGGCCGATTAGGCTGACATCAACAAAATGCAGCAACGGAAACGAAGCACACAGGTGGGACCTTTAGGACATGCCAACAGGCAGCCAACTGGAGGTTCGCGGCCTAATTCTTGACACCTCATCATCGTCGTCCTCATGTCAAGTAGCATTACCGAAGCATAGTAATCTGATTCCTGATTCTGGGTTTGTTATGAGAGCGAGTGTGAGCACAAACCACCGTGCTCCGCGACCCAATACACAGAATGCAATTAAATAATATGCATGGCTTATAAAGGGAAGGCTCGGTTATTTTATTTGCCATAAATTGCTTTTGAAATATGATACATAGAAATTTCCTGAGACTTAGCAGTTTGAACTGAAAAATAAGGTGTGAAAGAATGCAGTAATAATAGCGATCCAGATTCCATCCACCGTTACATGGCCTCTCCACCATATGCTTAATCCTTCAGCGTTATAACCGCTTAACTTATCACTGGAGTGACACCCAGGGCAACACAAATTAGGGCCTTTCTCTGCCCTCCACTTCACCAATTCCACCCACAAAGTTTTGAAATAGAACTATATCTAGTTAAGTTCCCATGTCCGCATGATTCCTTAGCCACTTCTCTGCCCTCCACTTCACCAATTCCCCTCTACAGAGTTTGCACACTTTACCCACAAGAGATAAATCTACTCATTGCCCACATGATTCCTTACCCATGCGGTTGAGTAGACTATCACAGGATTGTTACAATGCATAGTCCTACTGTGGTTACGCCCGCTAAGGTCTATCTTCCGTAGGATGCGCACATCCCTCGGGAAGGGTCCCCCGTGAGCCATCACGGGCAAAGGCGGGGATGAGACCATCCATCCCTTTGCTCGTGGTCATACCTTCACGTAACCACCTTATAGCCACACAAATTAGTAAACCCTGCCTACACTTTGCCAGCTTGTGGTTGTACTGTCGTACGTTGGGAGATCATCACAAGATTCGGTCCGTAGGGTTACCTGGGCGGTTCTACTACTAACCACTTTGTGCTTCCGCTGCACCACTCACACACACCCTCGAACCATCCGCCCAGATATTTAAGCAAGTAGGATTTTTGGGAGCATAAAATATCCATAACCAAATATACCAGTCATTTCCATCATGACTGCCCAAACCAATTTCTCATGATTCAAAGTGATGCTTTAGGACATTGTAATGCCCCCGATTATCTAAGCATTACTAAGCATGGCGTATAGTTATGGACTTATTTCGAAAACTAACCATTATAATTTTGCTAGGGTGACATGGCTCAGATATTCAAATATTTCAAAGGAGGTATAATACTAGCAAGTCGAATACTGGGTAACAGCATGCAATTTGATAATTTAAACAAAAGTAGATTTGCAGAAAATGTAGGTTCAACATGATCAAAGTATTGATTTGCCTGACGCGGTTTACTGTGGTCTTGAGCTCACACAATGCTTTCTCTTGAGCTTTTGGGTCTCTACCTTCACTTCGGGCTTGATCCACTAAATCTTCACGACTCCCAATTTCTAATTACGCGACAAACGACTGAATCCAAATAAAAGCAAATAACTCAAAAAATCCGAATAAATCCGAATAAACTCAATTTGGTTTATTATGAGTTAATGGGTGATTTGGGTGATTTGATGCAAAGTCGATGGGGTGCGGAGTGTTAACGGAGTCAATTGGGGTTGGAGCAAAGTGACTAAATGGTCAAGGAAGATTTACCGAGACGAGTGCTAAGGAAAGTTCATGATACTGGAATATTTATAGGAATATTCTACTTCGGATTTGAGGGTGGCCATGCATAGCTGACTTTAGGATATCATGGACCGATCTTTTTATTCCATAACATCTTTTTATCCTTTTTATATTTATTTAGGAAGTTCCATGAGCCAGTTTAGACCTATGTGCTGATATATAATATTAGCTTGCTATTCCTTGAATGGCACGAGCTGGCACATCGTAAGAGCATTAACCCGGACCTAAGGTTCATACATTGTCTTTAATATAACTTGCATTCAGAGCTAATGGTTAGTCGATATGTTGACAATTTTCAGCATTATGTTCCCGAGTGTTATATTTACTACAGTCTTTTATACAAGCCACGTACTTATAGTTTAAATAACACCTTAGTTTATTTAAGGGTTGTTAGTGAAAGTATTTTTATGACTTCTCAAGGATATAGGTACGACAGTCATACTTTAGATGGTTAATTGTGTATCACTTAATTATATACCACTTTTGGTTGCGCAAATAGTTTATGCAATATATTCTAGAGTCATTTTATGTGAAATGCTAATCTAACACCAACTGTCATTATTAATGAAATCTAGCACTTGAGATTTATTTATTGGTAATGTACTAATGGTGGGGTTTATAAATCGTGACTTTCTAATTTAAATATATATTTCATTTTAAATGGCTTTGGCATATCATTTAATTTTATGAAGCTGCTTGAGTTATCATTTAATTGAATCTACCCTTAAGATTTATTTTATGGCTGCAGACCAAATGTTAGGGTATAAATTATAAATATGGTTACTCTCGTAAGTTAATGTCTCGCTTTTGTAGGTAACACTCTATTCAAGTTGTTTCATTCATCGTAACCTTGAATGTATTTTTAATCGGGACCTTTATTAAATTTGGTCATGTAGCCAAGCCCACCTTTTATGAATGCCGTTAATTAAAATCTAGACTTTAGTTAAATGTTCCAAACTACATTAGTTACTCATATAGGTCATTTAATCTAATATGAAAGCTTAAATAATTTTATTTTATATCCCAACCAAATTTATTAGCCTCTCTACTTTATTTCCTTAACTATATCTTGGATGTATTATTATTATTATTATTATTGTTATTATTATTACTATTATTATCATTTTTCTTAATGTGTATCCTTATTAAATTTGGGCCTTAAGTAGAACCATATTTTACTAATGCCTCTAATTGATAATTAAGCCTCAAATAAATAGTTTAGCTATATTAGTGGCTTATATAATAAATAATCAACATTAAACCTTAAGTACCCTGATTAAATTTATTAGTTTATATGGATTATTGTCTAGCTTTCTCTGATTCTTGTTCATTCGAATGGATTAGCAAAACCGAAATAAAAAAACTAAATGTGCAGAGCAGAGGACTCGAACTCAGGACCTAACAAAGATCTGTGCGCTACCACGAGCTCGGCTGACCATCCAGGCGGCTGCACTTTCATGATACGGATGGGAGAGCAATTTAGAAGAGCTAGCGCAGTGCTGAGGCTTCAAAACAGAGCATGCCGGCGTAGGGTAGGCGGCAGCGTCGCCAGCGATGGGCGGTGGCCAGGGAAAGGGGGTGACCCGTGAAATGGGTTGCGCAGGGGACGGGAGAACTAGGGGTGATGGCTATTTGGTCGGAGCGGCGGCGATGTGGGCGGGCGGTGGTTCGAGGCGACCGGCGGTGAGGTGAGAAGGGGGACGGCGACGCCGGCGTGGGGAAAGGAGAACCGGAGGTGAGCACGAGCTACAAGGGGTTAAGGAAGGGATTACAGTGCAGGTGGTCGGGCCGGAGAGAGTCCATGGTGGGCTGGCGGCGTGAACCGGCGGCGGTGCGAGGAGGACCATGGCGCCGGCAACCGAGGGTGAGAGGGAAGCTCTGGCGGCGACAGGGACGAGCTAGGTGTAACACGGGGGAGCTCCCAGGCGGCGGAATCGGCCGGCGACGGCTCCAATTGGCCGCTTCCTCTTCGACCGGCGTGGAAGGGGATGGGGTCGCCGGCGGAGCTAGGGGCGCCGCGACTCCAATCCCTTGAGGTGGGGTCGAGAGGGGAATGTGGCGAGGCGGAGGGGGCATTCTCTCTCTTTTATAGGCGGCGGGGCTGGCGGTTGACCGGAATTCGTGCAAGGTGGGGGCGCGGAGAGGGCGACGGGACGGCGGGGTTGGGCGCAAGGGAGGAGGGAGCCGGCGGGATTTGCGCTGAGGCGGCAGGGCATGGGCGGGGAAACGGCCTGGGGCTCGGCGCAGGGAAGAGGAGGACAGCTTGGCGTGTGCTGGCTGTGCCGCACAGCTTTGCCGAAGCAGAGCGGAGGAGCGGGGGGGGGGGGGGTCCGGGAGCTCGGGGGACAAGGAGGAGGAAGATGCGGGCGGGGACGCAGGCCCGCGTGGCAGGGGAAGAAGGCGAAAGTGGGAGGTGGAGCTAGGCCGGGCCGTTTCGGCCGGCCTGGCTTCATCTCTCCTTTTCATTTTTTTCATTTTCTTTTTATGTACCCATTTGTCTATTGCATTATTTGTGTGTGCACATATAAATGTATATATGTATAGGTTCTTCTGGTTGTTGTTTATTTTCATAGTTCCACTTCCTATTTTTCTAGACTCCCTCTTGCGTGTATACCACTTGTATATAGGTATATATGTATATTTACACAGGTTTGCATTTTATTCATTTGCTTCCATTGTTATTTATACTATTATTTCCAAATATGAAATTTTATGCTCTAATTCAAGTTTCTCCCTTTATTTTATGGATCATCTTTTCAGATTCATATTTCAAATTCCTGTTCTCTATTATCTGCACGTTTCCTTTTATAACATTACTAATGTTTGTTTCTGTTTGAGCTTCTTAAATTTTTGGAACCTCAACCAAATTCCATTAAAAATACCATAAAAATCCAAACTCAAATAGAATATATTGCAAAACCATTCAAGAAATTCATATTTTAAATTTCAGATTTTTCAGGATGTTACAAGTGCAGAGTTGAAACTTGTTGGTTTTGTGGTCAGTAGCGATACTTGTTATTCCTGAGTGTTTTGTGCAGAGCGATGGTAATTCCTGAGTAGTTGTTTTCAAGTACTCGTTGAGCTAGCGGTCGTATTGAGTGATCTAAGGCTGAGATTTGGATAGCAATAGATTTGGTAGTCGTAATAAGTTGTCTAAAGTTTATTTCTAGAAAGTGATGAGATTTGTGGTTGTGGATGACCTGGTTGTTGTTGTTAGTTGGTTGAGGTTGTGGTTATTCATGTGTGTGCTGATGATGATCAAGTTGATAAGGACTTGTGCCAGGAGAATGTTTCTTTGGTCTTTGCATATGTAGGTGGGTGTGTTGACGATCATGGTTGGTGACATGGAGGACCGGGACTAGGATGAGGAGATCTAAGGTCTAATTGAGGATGTCACGTGAGGTGATCGGGCTAGCGCTGGAGCACGTGGAGATCAAAGGTGGTGATGCGTGGAGAAGCTACGGGCAATGCGGTTTGGAGGCTTTGACACGGAAGTTTATAAGGCGTGATGAAGATATGGGAGTTGCGATCCTAGAGGCTTTATCACGTATTGAGTTAGGAGTTATGGATGGAGTCCATAACTGAGAAGATTGAGAATTTGAATAAAACCCATGTTTGGAAGGGTTTCAGGTCCCTTGATTTTGAAGAAGAGATAAGATTTCGTGTTCATGTTTAAGTCGAACACGGTTTAGGACTCTAGCATATAAAAGCAGGTAGAGGCTTGTAACAGCCCAGGTTTTTACGAAAAAAATTTAAATAATAAAAATTAATTTAAATAAAAATTTAAATAAGTATTTTTGTGCCTAAATTTTTTAAATTTGGATTTGCCCTGAATTTCTGTTTTCAAAAACCTGGATTTGAAAAGTATTTTAAGTGAAATCCTAAAAATAATTATTAAATAATATGATATTTTAATTTTCTATAAAAATCCTAATTTAAATTAATTATTTGGATTTAATTGGCCTTTATTTAGTTTCCTAGATTTTCTGGAGTTTAAAATGTATTTTTGAAAATAAAAAGTATTTTAAGTATAAAATTATAGAGCCAACATTAGTTGGAAATATTTTTATTAAGTCCAAAATGTGTCCAGGAGGTTCTATGAATTGTTCTGGAATTTTTGGAGTTAATTTACTATTTTTCTGAGCTTTATAGAATTTATTCGGGTTTTCTGAAAAAGAAAATCAAATTTAAAAACTGAAATCTCCTCCTTCCCTCCTCCGGACGCCACATGGACGGCCGGATTCCACCCACGCCGGCCAACCGGCCCCGCCTCCCCTTCTCCCGGGCTGCCACCTGGCCGACCCGGATTGCCCGCCCTCCCCGCCAACCGGCCCATCTGGCCGTCCCCGCCTTGCCCCTCTCTCGGCCGCCCGATGCGTGCCCTGCCATGCGGCTCAATCTCCGCCGCCCGCGCCCCGCTCTCACTGACAGTCGGCCCCACCTGTCGGGCCCTCCTTCTACCTCCGGCCGCGCCTCCTCCTTCCTCCCGCGCCGCCGCCGCCCGCAACCAACCCTCGCCCTACCCGGCCGCTTCCCCCAGTCTTCCTGGCCCAACCGCCGGCCTCCCCCACTCGCCCACCTCCCCTTCCGCACGACCCGCGCCCCGCGCGCCCACCTCCGCCCCCTCTTCCCGAAACGGCCGCCCGCAACCGCCGCCACTCCGGCGACCGATTCACGCCGGCCCGATCCCCCTCGCCCCTATTTAACCCCCGCCCGAGCACCCCCTCACCTCGCCCCGTCTCCTGCCGCCCTTGAATTGCCCTCTCCGCCACTCTAAGAGCCCTGCGCCGTGCGCCTTACTCGCCGCCACCGCCATCAAGTCCGGCGAGCAATCGCCGGAGTTTCGGGCCCTGCCGCGCCTCGCCGTCCCACTACTAGTTTTCAGGTCTAGGACAACGGAGCGAAATCGTTGCAATAGGGCCAAAATAGATGCAATATGTACCTATTGCAACACATCACTTCCGTTGGCAAGCGTGGCAAGTACTTGCGTGCTTAAAAGATTGTGCAACGGATTGTGGTTTCGTTGCAATACCTATGGTTATTGCCATGCAATGTGTTGTGGCAATTGTTTGTTGTTGCAACGAATGATGTCGTGGCGATATAGGCTATTGCCACGGCTGACTCCGTGGCAATAGCTTCTTTTGCCACGAAGTTTGGTCGTGGCAATAGTATCATTTGCCACGAAAATATTGCGTGGTAATAGGTTCTATTGCCACGCCAATGGTTCGTGGCAATAGACCCTATTGCCACAGAGAGCATTTCATTGCAACAGGATATATTGCTACGGGAGGCGTTTCGTTGCAACAGGTTTAATTGCCACGAGAGGTGTTTCGTTGCAATATGTTTTATTGCCACGGAAGGCATTTCATTGCCATAAAGTTATTGCGACGAAATATGTTTTGTGGCAAATAGATCCTATAACAACGAACATTGTTCATGGCATATAGTAGAATCGCAATATAGTATCTGCGTTGCAACAGCCTATCACAACGAAATACCAATTTTGTATACAAGTTTATCGCAACGGTAAAATTTGCGGTAGCATATTGAGCATATGATAGTTTATTATAATTTTTTGTTGGAAATTAATAATCAAATTAGGAACACGACTGGATCAAAAACACATATATTAATTTAACACATAATAATTTAAAAGTGCCACCACTCATGCAAGAATTACATATCAATCTCTATACTTAAACTACAAAGTTTGTAACTAATAACATCAGACAAAACTATACAGACAAAAAAAAGGATTTATACTTCTAGAATTTATTTCCTATTATTGGTGTGTTTGCCCCCTCAATGCCTTTACGTGCAGCCATCATGTCTGACCTAAACAAACAAAACTTCCGACTCTGAAGATGACCCGCTGTACATCCATGATCAATCTATCACGAAACCTCCACCCGTGACCAAATTAAGAATCCTTCTAATAGGTTCCCCAGCGATAGCAAGCAACTTTGTTTCGTCATCTCATCCTGCATTTTTCCTCAAGGAAACACTTCAGTTAGTACCTCATCTCAGCAAGTACTAGCATGTATTCAGATAAATAACAATCCAATATGGAGTGAAAGACGGCATGAGCGGTGGAACCAACCTGATTTGCAGGTTGGAGGCCTTAATGAAGTAACCATTCTGACCAATCATTGCGCCTTCGGACATTATTTCCCTGTTAGCATACAAGACCAGTAAAACATGCAAATATAAGGCATGTGAGAGCTCATCATCTTAATAGGCAGAAACAGTGGGCACACAAAATGTAAAGCCAGTGTTGTATGTGTAGAAGAACCTGCACTACCAATATCTCAGAGCCCCGAATAGCATCTAGTATATAGTTGGTATCTACCAAGTCTGTAAATCTCCTCATCTACGAAAGAACACAACAAAGTTCTGGTGAGTAGAACTGTTAGAAAAACACAACTGGATCATTATACATAGCAATATACATTGATCTAAACCACTGGTGTCAAAAGCAAAATGAGATCACCACAATAAGACTTCAATATAGTTGCAAATCAGTCAACTTCATGAGTATGTAATTATTACCAAAAATTATACAGGAAATGTGAAATGCCATTTTTTTTATACCAGCATCAAATATGATCAATTATCCAGTCCCAAGTCCAATTAATGTAAACGGATAAAAATGCAATTGTTGGAATTTTACTGGCAGTCTATCCATATGTCCTACCAAAAAATATCAGGTTGAGGGATGTTCTCACTTAAGATGTTCTTTAATTTCTATTCTTCTTGATATCATTCAGCTTGGGCAGTCCAATGGTTGGAGCTTGCTTACAGTTCTAATAACTAACTTGAGTTAGCAATAGGTTCCAGGAAGCCAACACATTTGTAAGCAATTCAGCAGAAAAGATATTTTTACAGGATAAATTGGTGAATGATAATTAGAATAGCATACGTTACAATGTATGGGATCTTAAGTTTTGGAGGTATATTGTCACCAAAGAGGGCAGCTTCTTGAGCCATCTTTAGCAAGATTCTTCGGACAATCTCCCCCATATACATACCAGAAATCAACTTCTCATAAATCTGGAAGGACAATATACTTATTCAGAGTCATTAACCACAAAAGGGAGAAAGAATACTGTAGCATATCGAGGGCAAAACCGCAATACCTGTTCTCCAGGGTTCAAACTTTCTGCATCCAAAGCCTGATCAAATTCAGTCAGTGGAAGATGAGAAGGACTTAAAGTTCCCCCATTCCATGTTTATTACCTGTTACAAAGAAAAAAACTAATTAAAATCCTCATAAACCGGGGCCGTCGCGAGGAGGATGGGGGGCGGGGGGCGACCGCGAGGAGGATGGGGGACGGTGGGGCGGCTGAGCGGCACCGGCGGGGAGGAGGATGTGGGAGGCGGCCGACCGAGAGGAGGACGGGCGGTGGTGGGCGGCCGCGAGGAAAACGGGCTGGGTCTGGAGGTGGGGCGGCCGGGCGGGGTGGCGGCAGTCGGCGGGGAGGAGGACGTGGGACGGTGGAGGCAGTCGGCCAGGAGGAGTGGTGGGATCTGGTGTGTCGGCGTCTCAGCGAGGAGGAGAGGCGGCGACTGGGACTGGGATCTGGAGGTTTCGGTGGATTTGGAGGCGCGTGGTGGACTGGAGTACTGGACCGAGTGACCGTCGGTGGCGTTGGCGGCGGCCGATCCAGTGATCGGCGTCGTCGATGGAGTCATCGCCATGGTCTTGTCGACCTAGGTCTTCTCCGAACCGACGCCTCGTTCCCTCTCACGTATGGGATCGGAATAGATCGCGGCGTCGGCCTTGGGGTGTATAGAGGCGGCGGAGGCGGAGGGAGACGGGGACTGTGGTGGAGGTGGGGGGAGGTGGGGGAAGGCGGAGGGCGGTGAAGGGGCCGGGGAGGCGGAGGGAGACGGGGAGGCGGGGAGGCCGGGGGAGGTGGGGGACGAGGCGACGGGGCGGTGTGGGAGGGGGTCCCGTGGGAGCGGGCGCCGGGCGGAGTGGGGGAGGCCGGGAGGGCGAGCCGGGGAGGCAGGGAGGCCGGGGGAGGTGGGGGACGAGGCGGCGGCGGGGGAGGTGGGGGATGAGGCGGCGGGGCGGCGTGGGAGGGGGTCCCGTGGGAGCGGGCGCCGGGCGGAGTGGGGGAGGCCGGGAGGGCGAGCCGGGGAGGCGGAGGGAGGCGGAGGGAGACGGGGAGGCGGGGAGGGCGGGGGAGGTGGGGGACGACGCGGCGGCGAGGGAGGTGGGGGATGAGGCGGCGGGGCGGCGTGGGAGCGGGCGCCGGGCGGAGTGGGGGAGGCCGGGAGGGCGAGCCGGGGAGGCGGAGGGAGACGGGGAGGCCGGGGGAGGTGGGGGATGAGGCGGCGGGGCGGAGATACTATCTGGCGGCGGCTCTCTCTTTCTCCCCCTCCAGATTAGATTAGGGAGGGGATTAATTTGGGCGGAGGGTAGCGGGGGCGGCAAAAATGTGGGTCCAGGCGGGGGGTTTTGGCGGTTCATCTTTTTTTCCGCGGTTTTTAGCAGGAAGGAGGCGCGCTTGTGATTTTGTTTGGGAAAATATTGGTGGGACCTCTATTTTGGCAGAAATTTAACTTCGTTTATAAATTTGCGAGCTGTCTAGTTTATCAAATTTTAGAAATTTTGTTTGGGTGTCATCACATCATGTTCGTGGACCATTAATGATTTGATGAACTTTGTATAAGTTTGAGTGAAACTTAAAACCATGTTGATTAGGTACAAATGAATAACATGTACGCAATAGTTTAAATTAAAGTATGAGATTTGGTTCAGTCCATTCGGAGGTGCTGGAGGTGCTAACACCTCCACCACATCTGGCCGTTCAATTGGTAGGGGCAGAATTGTATTTTTAGTTTTCCACGTTTAACTGAACGGTTAACTGTACAATACATGCTACAATACTTTGGAGCTGGTATTCAGAAACTTCCAAAATTATATATTCAGAAAAACTTCCTACAGGCTACAATTATAGTACTGCACATGAGAAATCGTAGAAGGCAGTACGTACACCGTTTGGTTGTATCATCTATACAAACGAGCAGTCGTTCTCCGAATGAGCTGAAAATTTCACGTTACACTCCCATCTGTACCGTTGACGTGCCATTAGAATTCGCCGCCAAAGTTCATTTCATACTGCACATGAGAAATCGTAGAATGCAGTACGTACACCGTTTGGTTGTATCAACCTATACAAGCGAGCAGTCGTTCTCCGAATGAGCTGAAAATTTCACGTTAGACTCCCATCTGTACCGCTGATGTGCCATTAGAATTCGCCGCCAAAGTTCATTTCGTACTGCACATGAGAAATCGTAGAAGGCAGTATGTACACTGTTTGGCTATATTAACCTATGTGGGCGAGCAATCTTTCTCTAAATGAGTTCAAAATTTCACGTTGGACTCCCACCTGCACCGCTGACATGCCATTGCAATTCGCAGCCATAGTTCATTCTGTACTACGCATGAGAAATCATGGAAGATAGTGCGTACACCGTTTGGCTGTATCAACCTATACAAGCGAGCAGTCGTTATTTAAATGAAAAATCAAAGCTGATAATGACAGTAACTAAAAACGGAATAGAAAGGTACCTTCTCGTGGAGTTTTAAGTTTTTATTCAAAATTAACAATTCAATTCCGGCATCCACTCGCCGTCACCGGTGCCCAGGGGGAGGAGGGGACGGACGCGTCTCCTCTGCCGGCGAGGTGTTCATCGCCACTACCATCGTTGACGGCGCAGTCGTTGAGGAGATCGCCTCGCCTCACCTCTGACTCCCCGAAACTCTCTCTCTGCTTCGCTTGGCGTGAGGGAGGAAAGTGATGCGCGTGCTGGATAGTTTTAAGACAGTGAGCACGTGAAATTACTCCTTTACCCATTTCGCTAACACCATCTCTGTGCACCACTCACAAACATCGGACCCAAATTTCAACCATAAAAAGTCTGTATCCTTGTGGCAGTATGGACATGCAAACTTGCCTTTTGTGCTCCAACCAGATAGCATCCCATATGCTGAAAAATCATTAATTGTCCACAGGAGAATTGCACGCAACTTAAAATTTTTTTTCACCTTGCCATCCCATGTCTCAACACCCTTTAACCAAAGATCTTTAAGCTCATCAATCAGGGGCCACTAGGATGTTGACTTATCCATCCGCATCCAACTGCACCCATCATGTGACATGCTTCCAATGATTATCAATCAAAGTACAACAAATTAAAACCAATCTGTCCAAATTAACACTACTTGCAAAACCACAACATACACGATTTAAAAAGCTTATTAATAAAACAGAAAAAACTTATCAACCACATAGCACCTCCCCTCCCCCTCCTGGCCTCCCCTGCCGCCCCCTCCTTCCCGGAATCGGATCCTCTGACTTTGCACAGGTAAAATCAGCGTGACTTTGCGTGATCTGAGCCGTCCGCCGAAGAAAGAACGGCCCAGATCAGATGGTGCTACAGTATTTACTGTATTAGAGGACCCCAATTCCTCCTTCCCCTCCCCCTCCCGGCCTCCCCTCCTCGGCTCCCCCGCCGCTCCCACCGCTCCCCCGCACCTCCGCTCCCCCCGCCGCCCTCCTCCCTCTGCCCCCACCGCCCCCCTCCTCCTCCTGGCCTCCCCCGCCGCCCCCCCTTCCCCTCCCCCTCCCGGCCTCCCCTCCTCGGCTCCCCTGCCGCTCCCACCGCTCCCCCGCACCTCCGCTCCCCCCGCCGCCCTCCTCCCTCTGCCCCCCTCCCCTCCTGGACTCCCCCCACGCCCCCCTCCCCCTCCTGGCCTCCCCCGCCGGCCCCCTCCTTCCCCTCCCCCTCCCGGCCTCCCCTCCTCGGCTCCCCCGCCGCTCCCACCGCTCCCCCGCGCCTCCGCTCCCCCATCCTCCCCGATCTCTGCTCCCGCCGCCTCCCCGCGCCTCCCCCATCTCCTCCCTCGGCCTCCCCCCATCTCCTCCCTCAGCCTCCACTCCCTCCGCCTCCCCCGTGCCTATTACCGCAATGCCCTAGGGGTGAGGTGATAGCAGCCGCAGGAGCCCTAGGGGAGAGGATGCAGCAACCTCACGATGGTGGTGACCGGAGGCGCTCTCCCGCCCCTGTTCCCGGGATCGCAGGGCGTACTGGTGGGAAGCTCGCGGTCGCCCCTGCTCCCGGCGGTGGCCTGGACCGTCGGCTTGACGAGTCGCCAGCAGGAGAACGGCAAGGAAGCAAAGGTGAGACAATAGATTCTTTATTACTTCTTGATTCCCAACCCCAACTGCAATCCGACAATATATATGAGGTGATTTACAGGGGAGAGTCTGATCTGGACTGCAATCCCAACCCCAACTCTGAGACGGAACTAGGGTCCTTAAGGGACTGGACTGCTGATGGAAATAGCAACCTCAACTTCATCTACATCGTCCTCTCCGATGCCGGCTCCCTCATCGTCAAGCAGGTCCTTGCCCTCACTCAACTTACCATCGCGCTCTATGCACCACACCCGCACACACTTGTCTGGAAAGAACTTCCCACCTACAACATGTATGGATGACTGTGTAAATATGTCTAGTTCGTCCCATACACATAATGCAGAAGGTGATAAAGGGGATACAATCAGTGCTTCTGGGCTTTTAGATCAGGGTTTATTATCCTGTGTCTCTTGTGGTATTCTAAGTTTTTCATGTGTGGCTGTTGTCAAACCAAGAGTGCGTACAGCCAAATACTTTATGACTTCTGATTATAATTTGATTAATGATCAGCTTGTTGGTTCTAGAACGAATCATCTGGCAGATGCATTAAGAAGTGAAAGGACAAATGGTGGCATTTTACGTAAGTTATACATCTTACAATGTATACCATACATTTTATGTTTGGCTAATTTCTCCTTTTCGCTAATCTATTTCTGCTTCTTTATTAAAAGGGTTTTATGTGCCGAGTGACTGGTCTTTTACTGTTACAGAGTTTTCTAGGAGGTACTACAAAATTTAATAATGCTTTTACAATCCCATGAGAAAACTGGCCCTGCAGAATCCAAGGATTAAAATAGATGCAGATTTGACCCATGGAACCTTATTTTGAAACAAATAACCTCCTATAGAATTCTGCAGCTAACAAAATAAACAGCATTAGCTGTACAACTTGCATTCTCTGATTGCCTCTTCGACGTCTCCACTCAGCTTTGACTGGTCTCTCTGCATATAGTTTTTTTGGGGGGGCGAGACAAATTAAACCGAAGTGAGAAAATATGATATACAACACTCAAATTCACATTTAATCGTTATGATAAACAAAGCTATGAAGTGACGAATTTATGTGACCACCTATCCCTTGGCTATCCTTATCTTTTGTGCCCACAAGTACGAAATTCAAAATCTTAACAAGCACATGCGGTTTATATAGGTACTTATGAGCAGAGGCTGCTAAATCTGACAGGAATAGAAAACAAAGGCCAGAGTGTCACACCTGCTATCTTTAATACTATATACTGTATATTACTCCATGTGCACAAGAAGTAGCACAACAGCACCTACCATTGTCTGTTGATAATGTGTCGTGCATGTCATACATATTTCTGTTTCTTCACAGGCTCAATTTTTGGATCTTAGGTGACGCTGACGGATGGACCACTATATCTACCTTATTTGAGCGAATGTTCTATAACTAATATCCTCTTAAGAAGTTTGAAGAAACAAGCTAAACATAGGCACATATCCCAAATCTTGATAAAGCCTTTTTCATCTAATTCTGAAAACTGGATCACACAGTATTCATGATTTCAGGGCGCTTGCATAAACATGGTCATAGTGATTTTAGGTATATTCAGTCAGTTTAACTGATTACTTTAGCAAAACTACTACGAGGGATATTTGACTTTTCAGAGCCCAGCTATGCCAAAGAAAAACGGAGCATGGAGCAGTTTATTTGGGGAAAGCTTCTCATGTGAGCAAACTATAGCTCGGTTCAGCCATAAGTTTCATCTTGTAGAGTATATTACTTAGTAATTCAATGGCTGCTGTTTCTTATGAGTTATGATTTTGATCAAAATTGGCAGATACACTATGAGACAACTGGTCCAGAGATAAGGGAGGACACACTTGGACAGGTTGATATTTTCGTCATGGGGATTGGGAGTGGTGGCACTGTCCCAGGCGTTGGCAAGTACCTTAAGGAGAAGAATCCCAATGCAAAGGTACTACATAGACCAGACAGAAAAATTGCATTAGAGGTGTTGATTTGAAACTTCATTTCAGTGTGGGCATGCAGATCTATGGAGTTGAGCCTGCTGAATCAAATGTTCTGAATGGTGGTAAGCCAGGTAAGCTATAGCTTTCTGTAAAAGATTTACATTTTCAAACTAGATATCCGATTCATTTGTACAAATATGTTCTATATGAACCTAATTGCAGGCCCTCACCTCATCACTCGAAACAGCGTTGGGATCAAGCCGGAAATTTTGGACATGGATGTGATGGAAAAGTTTCTTGAGGTAATGATGAATAAATCTCAAGTTGTTCTTTGTCGATCACTATACCTTTTTGTCATTCCAGTTACGTTGCATTACGCTGTTCCTTCGAAGTGTTTCCGCCGATATCATTCTTTCAGAAAAGTATGTTATGAGCTGCCAAAAATAAACGTTTACCAGAATGCCCATGTTGAATATAGTTTTGTTCACTTTTTACTTCTATGGATGTTTTGCTGCAAATTAATGTACTTGTTTGATAAGTACTTGCTTATCCGAGTATAGTTTTTGAGCAAATATCTGGGAAAGACAACACCCTAAATCATCTAAGTATCCCGGCTGCCTGTTTCACTCATCCTGAGATCAGTATGGTTGGGCTGACAGAGGTTAATCAAATTTCTTACTCCCATCTTAACCTCTGCTCAACATAATTGTAACCTGATTGGTAAAGTGAAATGATCTTGCAACCTTTTCATAAATAAAGTAGCAAATGTGTTGTAGAGAAGTTGATCATTTGTTTTAGTTGTGTTTGAACGAACAATTAAAGTCACAATTCTTAATCAATCCTGTGCTTTTGGTGTTTTTAGTTGTGTTTGAATGAACAATTAAAATCACAATTCTTAATCAATCCTGTGCTTTTGGGGTAGTAAAAATTCTTTATAATTCCCTAATGAAGTTCCTCTTAAAATTTTGCAGCCACAAGCGAGAGAAAAGGCTGATAAGGAAGGATTTGAAATTAGTGTGGTTCCTCTAATGCTAAGTAGGAGTTTGCTTCAGTTGCATGAACTTACTTGAAAAGTGTATTAGCTTTTATATAGTGATAAAGCTTGTTTGCTCATAACTGTCTACTCCTTGCAGGACATCAAGTTTGCTGTTCATGCGCACCCAACTGTGTCTGAAGTTCTGGATGAGCTCTTCAAAGCTGCCAAGGTATATATGCTTTATTTATTATTGTTATGTTTAGAATTATTTGGGCCAAAAATCTGGAAAACTGTATGTTATGATCTTTTTTTTTTCAACAGGTTAATACAGGTGTTTCTCATTCCTTAAACGAGCCAGTTGCAGCCTAGACAGGAATAGGAGTGGAAGCCAAATCATCTGCCATAGCCCCTCTTAGATGTCCTTACTTCACGAGCCCACTATTTAACAGGAAATGATTTGTAGTTATTTGGGGACCATAATTCGTAATGAGCTCCACTGTTTAGTGCCAAACTATCTATTTATCGAGGAAAAGAGAAGATCTACTTATTGCTCTATGTATCAAACACTTGTAAATTTTATAGCCCGTGTAGAGTTCATCCGTACAGTGCCTTCACATGTTGTCATCTTCTCTATCGTGTCATTGTGTGATTACTCGATCAATTTATTCATTGGGCAAGAGCAGTGGAATACTCTTTCCTGCTTTGGAGCAGCATCTAGAGACAAGACATGATCAAAGTACTTATTTGGTTAAATTGATGGCCGTGGCTGACCACGCAAATTCAAGAAACAGTTTATAGTGAATTGCAGTCTGGAAGCCATTCCTGGAGCAGTCGTTTCTCTTTCAGAGCTTGATAGTTCTGTGTATGGAAGTACCATTTGTCCCTGAGGTAAAAAGCTCTTTAAAATGGTGGGCGGTTCCCGAAGAAACAGTGCCGCATTTCTCTTTGGGCTCCGTTACATGTTTGCTTGGTTCGCATTTTTGGGCCCAAGGTAAATGCTTGTTTCTATCAGTTGATTGTGAATTTGTAATACACGAAACTTCTTGTTGTGTTGATCAATGATAGACTCGTGAAATCTAGGTTCTCAACAACACAATAAAGCAAAAAAGGAATGATTTTCTTCTTCTTTGTGACATATGTGCATTTCTTCTTTTTTTTTATGGCTCACATGCACATGCATGATTTTCTTGCTCGACTGATTTCTTCTGGCTTTGGCATCTCAACATCTCCTCATGCACAAACCTGTGACTAATTAAAATACTAACATTAGGTAGTAGCCAATTCTCATGTAAATTTAAGCTAAATTTAATTAGGAGCGAGTTCACCTGTTGATTAATCTTTTTAGCTCGTGCTCGCATAATCGGTCCGATTAGAATGTCCTCATTATCATGTACACTCGAAATGATGGACAATGGACTAATGTCGACGAGACCTTCTAAGCACATCTTCAATTTAGGTTTGTACAGATCGAGTATAGCTCTGTATATAATTAAATAAAATAGTAGTAACTCTATATCTCTAAATATAATAATTAAAAACCCAATTAAATTAGAGTTCACATGATAATATTTAATGTGGCTCAATAATTCCTCCTAGTTAAATAATATATTTAATTGAGAAGTGCAAGACATGAGCGTATCCGTGTCATCTGTGGAGGCGGGCCGACTGCTAGGTAGCGGCGTTTGCGCGGTGGCCGCGGATGGTGGAGGCGGGGTGACTGCTGGGCGTGCGGTGGGAGGTCCCCAAGGTTTTATATGACAGGTGCTTATCGTGTTTAGATAAATAGAAATTTACAATTATAATTGATAGTGGGGTACGATAGTTTGGTGGTAAACGCCTTGGCCTCCGAGCTAGGAGGTTGTTGGTTCGATTCCTCCACACCCCATGGTTTTTGTTTTTATTTTTTCTATTTTAATTTTTATCCTCTCCTGTTTTGTCAAGTGAGACCTCCTCAACTGCGTTTTAGTTGTCACTTTTCAATTTATTTATCTCCTCTAGAAATTAATAACTATAGATAATATAATTCCTCCACACCAATTCGGCCCTTGCGTTGAGCAGTTAGGCCCACGAAAACAAAGTGTTGCAATAACAGATTGTTGCCACGAACAATCATCATATATAGCAACAAATTTATTTCGTGGCACTACAAACTCATTTCATACGTATTGTATAGGAACCTTTTGCAACGCAATTGATGACTATGACAACGCAATAAAATTGTGGCAATATTGTTACCCACTCGCAACAAAATTCTATAAGGTGGTAATACCTCCTAACTATTGCAACAAAAATCAATATTATCACAACGCAAGACAACCGTGGCAATAAAGTCATACTACTTGCAACCATTTTCTAAATGGTGGCGATAAAGCCACCTTATTACAACGAATTCAATGACTATCGCAACGCAATATTTTAGAGGCAATACTGTGCCCATATCGCCACGATTTTGGCAAAACGTTGCAATAGTACATACCTATTGCAACTAATTTAGTGTCATTGCGATGCGTTTCGTGGCTAAAGGGTCGGAATCTAGTAGTGTCCCCACCCCCAGCTTCGCCGTGACACCCCCGACCCCCTCCACTCCTCGGCTGAACGTCTCCACCGCCGGAGCACCCCGCCCGCCATTCCCCGAGCGTCGCCGCCGCTTGCCCCTCGTCGCCGGGCTCTGCACCAGGTACCGCCGCGTTCCCCGCGTGCTGCTCTCCCCGTTCCGACCCTCGCCGCCGTTCGCTGGAGAGCCGCCGCTCCGGCCAGCTCGGCCACATCGGCCGTAAGATTGACGTGGCAGCCGACGTGGCCACCACTCGGGTGCCACGCAAACGCCCGGCTGCCACGCCACCCCCCCCCCCCCCCCCCGCGCCACCTCAGCCCTGCCCGAGTCCATGGACTCGGTCCACACGGACCCGAGCCCACCTGCCAGTCAAACCATCTCTAGGGCTGACGCCAGCTGATGCAGTAAATCTATTTTTCAGTTGAAAAATAATTCAGCTGAAAAAGAAATTCCCTGCTGACGCAATAATTAGATTTTTTTTCTTTAGAAAAATAATTCCAAAAATCTTTTTTCCCATTTTCTCTGAATTTAATCTTCGCGGAGCTCGTTCTCCTTCGTTCTAACTCCGATTGAGCCCATTCAAATTTCTAAATTCATCAAAAATTCCCCTCTATCCATTTCTAGCCTCAATTAAAATTTTTGAAGTTAATTTGAATTTATTTTGAATTTATTTGAATTTGGTGGTTTATTTTCGCGTGTAGACTTCGACGATTCGGGCAAATTCGACGACGAAGATTCAAACCAAGTTGAAGAGTAAGGCAAGTCACACTCCTTGATCATGTTGATCCCAGTTTTCAAAATAAAATTATGTTGTTTTTAAATTATTCTGCATGCATTTGTTTATTCAATTATTTCAATTCAATTTTGAATTTAGCTATTGGTTACTTGTTATTATCTCCATTGGCCTTGAAATATCTTGATACCTTGAAACCCTAGATTAAAACTCTAGTTAATACATTAGTGTTGGCTAGAGAGTTTAAATCAAATGCTTAGACCTACTTAGTTATAGTTTTGATTTTGGGATATCCTTCACATAAAATGATGATCTTTTTTTTACATAAAATGATATGTACTCTTGAGTTTGGTGAGTCAAGAAGGTTTATAAAATTATTTTGAAAACAAATATAAAACTGGTTTAGACTTAGGCAATTGGTTAGAGTGGTGGGTGCAGGCATGCCCTGTTGGTTGGAGCCGCAGTGGTTGATTGTCGTGCACGGGGGTATGTGGTTGGGTCTAAGTCAGATTAAGGACCGGTCTGTGAGCTACTGTTGCAAAGCCCTAATCGTACTACCACATGGCTGGTATGGGACAGCCCTGGCTGAATAATTTGCGAAGTCCCAACCTGAGTCAAGTCGTAGGTTGAAAGTGAGCGTGGTTGGTGCCATGTGAAGTCTCACTTGGGCGAGCGTGGTTAGGCCATGAGAAGTCTCGTCTAGGCTCAAGAGGGGGTCCCGGTCTGGTGGATTCCTTACTGGGGTGAAACCTTAGAGTTGGCTTGGCCAGGTTGAAGGCTTTGCATTGTAAAGGCCTTGTCACGACTCCTCGCCGCACACCTAAGGAAGTGTGTAAACCGGTGGCAATATAGGATAATCGTGTCTTGTGGGTAAAGCTGTACAACCTCTGCAGAGTGTATAATCTATCCTGGATAGCCGTACCCACGGTCATGGGCATGCTGAGTAAAAGTTTTCATGGATTAGACTTTGTGTTTCAAAATGTTTTTGAAAACCTTATGGGTGGATGGAATCCATGAGAGAATGAAAACCTTGTGGGTGGATAGAACCCATGAGAGAGATTGGAAGTTTGTGGATGGATGGAATCCACGAGTGTTTGGAAACGTGTGGATGGATGGAATCTATACGTGATCTTTTGGAAAAGATGGTCCGGGTGGGATGCCCGTGGATAGGTTGATGTTTGGTCGAAGCCGGCACTGGCGGTATTATTTTCAACTACAATTACTGTTTTTACTTACTGTATTAAATTCAGCAATTTCAATCTATCTATTGTATTTCTTTAAATGCTGATTTATGCAAACTAACCCTATAAGCCTTCCATTGAAGCCTTTATCATTATGTTGCATTTCTCCGTGTGGTTTGCGGAGTACAAGTTTGTACTCACCTTGCACCCCCCTACACAGAGGAAGATGTCGACGACTACGGTGAAGATCTGGACGAATAGGCCGCGTCTTACTGTCGTTTGCCTGTGGGCAGGCTTGGGCTTCGCTATTTTTCAGTTTGCTTCCGCAATTATTCCTTTTATTTATCTTTGCCAATGGGCGTTGATGTAAGACTTGGCCATAATGCCGTACCCTTTATTTAATATATGAAGTCATTTGTACTTGGTATTTATCTTTGTTGTACTGTGTGCACTAGCTGATCCTGGACTAGTGCGATTTACACAGAGGATCCAGGAGTCGTTACTCCGGGTTCCGACAAGGCTGAGGGTCTTAGCTGTGTTTTTTCTGGAGGCATTTTGTGCTAGGTTTTTAAGGGTGCTTGTAAGGGTACTTTGTAAATCCACATAAATCCATTAATAAAGAATATCTTGAATCAATCTGGTTCATGATTTCTGGTGACTGCTATTGCAGCGGAAGCGTTCGAGTACGTGCAAACGTGATCGAGAGGCTCTACTTCTGGATTGACGTTTTTGAGTATGTTCAATCTGGCGAGTGGCTGAGTGTTGAGTAGTCGATCGAGCTATCGAAACCTTCATCGACTACTTGAATATTTCAAAAAGCAAAGGCAATCATTCACACCCTCTGATTGCGCCAAACGATCTTACAAGTGGTATCAGAGCCAAGTTGCAATGGCGTCAGATCGGGATCAATTTTTAGGTAAGCCACTATTTTTCGATGGATCAGACTATCTCTGTTAGAAAACATGCATGGAGGTGTTTCTACAAGTGCAAGGTAATGCTACTTGGCAAAAGTTGAAAATTTGTATGAAGTGCCTTCTGTCGTTAACATTGAAAATATTGTTGATGTAGAAGCGAATGCTAAGGCTAGAAATTTTCTATTGAACGGTTTAAGTAGAAACGAGTTTGTTAGAATTGATCATCTTAAATCTGCAAATAAAATTTGCACTACTCTAGCTTGTTATCATGAAGAATCTAAGTCGGTTAAAGGTGTTCATCAGAATCAATTCAAATAGGAGTATTCTAAATTTTGAGATGAAACGTGCAGAATCAGTAGATACTCTTTTCGATCACTTCAATAAGATTATTAGTGATTTCAATCTGTTGGTGTCACATATACTGATTCTGACAATGCTCAACAAATTTTGAATTCTCTGGATATGTCTGTTTGAAATGTTTTAATCACCACCATCAATCACCGGAGGATAAAGCTCTAGGAGTTCAGCCGTTCCAGGCAACTCTACGGAGTATAAAAAATGCACGGTGGCCTTGCGCCTCGACGTACTCTATAGAGTATAAAGCGCCGGGAATTTAGTCACCCTGGGTAACTCTACGGAGTATAAATGGTCGCACGGAGTCCATGACATATGCGTTAACTCCATGGATATAAAAAAATCACACGGTGGCCTCACGCTTCGATGTACTCTACGGAGTATAAAGTGTTGGGAGTTCAGCCGTCCTAGGCAACTCTATGGAGTATGAAAAAATCACACGAAAGCCTCGCACCACTCCATACTCTACAGAGTATAAAGCACCGGGAGTTCAGCCGTCCTGGGCAACTCTACGGAGTATAAAAAATCGCACAGTGGCCTCGCACCCTAGTGTACATTGTGGAGTATAAAGCACTGGGAACTTAGCCACCCCAGGCAACTCTACGAAGTATAAACGACTATGCGGAGTCCATGGCCTCTGCGCAAACTCTACGGAGTACAGATGGTAGCACGTGATAGCTTGCGCGGCCACACGTGCATCGCCTATCCCACCAGGGAGTCCCTGCCATAGACCGTAACCCCAGTGAGTCTCGCACATTTCACGTTTCACGTGTCTCACCAGGGAGTTCACCGTGCTACTTCGTCCGACCACCTCATGGTCATAAACATTCCGTTCGACCTCCTCGGGGTGGAGACTTCGTCCGACTGCCTCGCAGTTGTAGACGCGTCATCCAACCGCCCCGCGATTGTAGACGCCTCGTCTGATAGCCTCGCAGTTGAGACTTCGTCCAATTGCCTCATGGTCGTAGATGCCTCGTCCGACCGCCTTATGGTCAAGACTTCGTCTGATCACCTCGTGGTTGTAGATGCTTTGTCTAACTATCTCACGGTCGTAGATCTTCTTTCGAGCGCCTCGAAGTCATAGACACTTCATCTATGATTCACAAGCTTTGGATCCTTGGGCTTTTCATCTATGATTTCTTTCATATGGCAATAAATGTAGAATCCATATACGTTGCCCTGTAGCTATTGTTGGCACTGCAAAAATATAATTTCATACATAGATTTATTCAGTTTGAGAGGTATCATTATGAAGTGTGATGTAGGACTATTGTGTAGTAGCGGGTACCTTAAATTGGGTCACATGTCGCAGTGTGGCGCTCCCTTCCATGTGTCTCCCTCTACAAACATATGCCTCGAACGACCTACGTGATTCAAAAAAGTTAGTCTCAACCATTGTAAATGAAGGGTACATAGCATTATCTATGAATGAAATAAGTTTACCTGTCAAATAATTATTGCACAATTGTGAAGTTGTGCTCCATTTTGTTTAGCGAATCAAGGTATATTATCTTGTTCCACTTTGTTACAACGACAATTAGAACCCAGTGCCACCTACACATGTATGCTACCATAGTCTTTAAAACTAAGTTCATGTTACATATGAAGTACGAATCAATGAGTATAGCAATGAGTGAAGCACTTACAAGTATGTACTCCTTATCATTGTGAGCATGTAGTCTGTCATAGCCTAGTTGTTTATTCCAAAATTATCAGTAAAAAAGTTATTTTAAAATAAAAACAATCCTCTTGGCACAATTCTTCTCCCGTCAAGCCCTATAAAAGCACTCTCTTGGCGCCCCCTCTCCTCATTCCACCCCACCTCACTTCCCAATTCTTCTCCCGTGCCCTAAAGAGCTCCCTCGCATTCATTCTCCGCTCCGAGATCCGGCGAGGTCTGTGACGAGAAATTGCCAGTGATTCGGCCACCACCAAATCTCACTGACACCTTGACACCCTTCACCATGTTGCCGTGAGCGTCTTCCACTCTCCTTCGAGCGTGGGCACCACTGGAGCACCCCATTCGCCGGAAGCCAAGCACCACCACTGCCTACGCACGCCACCACTGCCTCCACTCGCCTCTGACCACTACGCAAGGTAGAATCGCGATCTTTGCATCTCCCTCTCTCTCGTGCACCACTCGTTGGCTGCCGTTGTGTGCCTGATCGCCTGCGAGCCATCGAGCTGTGCGCCACCGCCGTTGGCCACCATGTCAACACACCGGCAGGCGTGGCCACCACATGGCATCGCGTACACGCCATCTCATTGCTGAGTGCCACACCACGTTCCTCAGTGCCACCTCAGTAACTCCTTCAGTTCGTGGACTCGGTCTATGGACCCAGGCCCATGTGTCATTCTCAAAGATGAGATTTCAATTAGGGCTGACGTTAGCCTTGCGTCATTAATTCGAGTTCCTTTAGAAATTTATTTTTCCCAAAAACCAAAATTCAATTGCTGACATCATAAGCATCCTTTCAATACAAAAATAATTTAGAAAATCCCAATTTATCTATTTCTTTAGGATTTAAACTTTCAGAAGCCCATTCTCTTTATACTAGCTCCGATTGAACCCGTTCAAATTTGTAAATTCATCTAAAATCAATATTTATCCAAATCTTCCTTATTTTCAAAGTTTTGGAGTTCATTTGAATTTTTATTTGAGTTTGGTGGGTTATTTTCACATGTAAACTACGACGATTCTGAGGAATTCTTTGACGACAATTCTCACCAATTCGAGAGCAAGGTAAGTTATACACCTTAATCATGTTGGTCCTAGTTTGCAAATAAAATTATATTATTTTAAATTATTCTATATGCATATTTTTACTCAACGTATTTCAATTCGGTTTTCAATTTAGTTATTGCCTACTCGTTAATACCTCTTTTGATATTGATTTCCAGATACCTTGTCACCCTAGAATAAAACTTTGGTTAGTACACTACTGTTAGTTGGAACATTTTTGTAGAACTACTTAGACATGCTTAGAAGTAATTTTAGATTTGGGATAACCTTGTCATATAAAATGACAAATTTTAAAATATGCTCTTGACTTTGGTGAGTCAAGAAAGTCTCTAAAATATTTCAAAATAAAATATAAAACCTGATTTAGACTTACGCAATGGTATGGTGGTGGGTGTTTGTTGGTTCTCATTGATGTTCGGTGACACAGTGTTGATACCTGGCACAAGGGGTATGTGGGTAGCGCGTATGTCAAATTAAGGACCGGCTTGTGAGCTACTGTTATAAAGCCCTATCGTACTATCATAAGACTGGTAAGGGATAGTTCTGGCTGGCTAATTTGTAGGTCCCAACCTAAGTCTCGCTAAAGGTTAAATGTGAGTATGGTGTGGGTCGTGAGAAGTCTCACATGGCAAAAGAGAAAGCCTTAACTTGTGAATTCATGTTGTGGTGAAACCTTAGTAGAAGTGTAGTCAGGTTGACAGTTTTGCATTGTAAAGGCCTTAATATGATTTTCTTAGTCGCATGCCTACGGAAGCATGTAGTGGCCGACCTTGTGAGATAATCATATCTTATGGGTAAAGTCGTGCCACCTTTGCAGAGTGTATAAACTATCCTGGATTGTCGTGCCCACGGTCATGGGCAAGCTAAGTAATGTTTTTCACGGATTAGACTTTGTTTTTCAAAATGGTTTATAAAATGCTTATAGATGGATGGAATCCATATGAGATCTTTTGGTAAAGATGGTCCGAGTGGGATACCCATAATTAGGTTGGTGCTAGTTCAGTGCCTACGCCAGTGGTATTATTTTGTTTAAATTACTATTTATATTTATTGTATTAAATTCAGCAAATTTCAATCTATTTACTGTATTTCTTTAAATGCTATTTTACGCTCAATTAACCCTATATGTCTTCACTTGTCAACCTTGTATTAATATTGCATTTTTTTCGTGTAACTTGTAGAGTACATTTGATGTTCTCACCCTTAATTCTGTTGCTCAAAGGAGCACTGCTTCGACTTCGGTGAAAATCAGGACGAATAGATCGCGTCTTACTATCGTTTGCCTGTGGGCAGGCTTGTTGGGTTTCTTCTGCTTCAGTTTTATTTTCTGCTGTTTATATTTAAATTGGGCCTATGGGCTATGGATGTAAACTTTGGCCATAAGGTTGTACCCTTTTAATTTATAAAGTTGGTCATTGTGCTTGATATGTATATCTGTTGCCACTGTGTGAACTGGCTAATCCTGGACTAGTGCAATTTACACAAAGAATTCTAGAGTTGTTATTCTGGGATCCGACACAGTCCATTTGTTACGTAATCCTAGACGTAGGATGCATTTTCGTTGATGCTTTACTCGGAGGCCAAGTGTGGGTCGAGGAAACCCACCAATTCTTGGGATTGTCTGGCTTGTAGCATCATATGTCTATACATAAGCAAGGATTTATGGCATTTATGACTTCATGATGATGCTCATATGGTGTTGTGCCCTCGTCTTGTTGGTCTCTTCAATGTACCATGCATGCAATTTCGCGCAACCCGTTCCAAGGCTAGGTACGAGCGTGTCCGAGACCAACGACATTCCTAGTGACAATGTCCAGGGCTTTTAAGGTGCCATGATGTTCTTCGATTTAGTATTGCGGCCACGCTTGTATGTGCTCTTCACAGGAGAGGACTGCGCACGCTATTGATCTATGTATGGTGTGGTCTTCATGGGAGCCGATGTGGCGGCCTGCCAACGCGAATCAGGTGCACATGGTACATGGTCACATGGAGAGGGTGGCTGTCCACACTAGGTAGATGCCGGCATGGAAGGGTTCAGGGCGATGTCCCTCTTGGGCCACTAGACAAATGTGTGAACGACATCCCTTAGTGTCATGATCTCGTCATTTGGGGGTTCTCCAGTGGGACAGCCCTAAAAATGTCATGTACCTTGTCCACCTGGAATTTCACGAAGCCAGTCCCTAACTGGACACCATGCACCAGCGTCCCTAATAGGCATGGATATGCTATCCCCTACCCAGTCTCAATAGAAATGGAGTCAACAAGTCTGACTCTGGTTGCACAGTGTAGGCTGCTACATAACGATACACAATTAGCTAAGGTGTCCAACAGGTCTATCTATATAGCATTATAGAGATGTACATTAC
This sequence comes from Dendrocalamus latiflorus, assembly GCA_017311315.1. Lineage (NCBI taxonomy): Eukaryota > Viridiplantae > Streptophyta > Magnoliopsida > Poales > Poaceae > Dendrocalamus > Dendrocalamus latiflorus. The sequence goes on from CM029613.1 coordinate 29,698,207, forward strand.
CTAAATGTTGTTGATAAGAAAGTGGATGTTGCTATGTTCAGAAAGTGACGTGGACGTGCAACTACTCCGAGGTTGAGAGAGACTGGCTCCCACAACAATAGGGATGGCTTACGAATAGTTGAGGACTTGATTCAGTTGTTCTCTCAATGATGTTATCTCTCCTCGAAGTTCTACAGCTATCTCTTCTTGATGTTTTGCACGAATATCATGTGTTAACTATTCCTTGCACTCATCCTTGGATCTCTTTCTACTCCTACACGCCTTAGTATCGTCTAGGAATCCCTGCCTCCAAGGTACATAAACCCCAAGGCCTCAAGTGTGACCTAGGTGCTCCTTGTTTCCTCAGGCTGTGGATAGTATATCCCTCTCCCTGACTGCTTCGAAGGAGCCTTGGAAAGATTCGATAATCAATGTTTGTTGTAAGAGGCAATCATGTTATTTTATACCTTACGAAGTTTCAAACTTATTAACAACTAGATAGTTTAACATATCTTACTAGGCATTGGGACACTTCCTCGTCTGTGGGGTTTTTGATTGTACTCTTTCTCATCCACGACATTCTTAACTCCGACAATCTTTCTTTTTCTATGAAGAACTACGTTGTGCTTCTTATTTTTCGGGGGAATTGGACCCAATGGCACCGAAATAGAGGGATCTTGAAAAGTACATAGTCGAGCTCCTAAATCTCCTCTACAAGCTCATAGTAGGATTTTGGGCCAACGATACTGAACTGCTTATGAATTGCATCTATGTATATACCTAAGCTCTAGACTATGCTTTTTCTATTCTGATCTATTATATAAAATATGTATCCATTTATGCCATATTCTTACCATGTCATAATTATAAATTTTGGCCCTTTTGCCAACCATTGCAGCATATCACTTGATGACCTCTTACTGAATCGCACCTTCAACCATTTGTTGAATCGATGGTTGTGCTGTCTCGTGATCCAAACCTCCAACTGGCATGGATTCTCTTGGCATAGTATGTCCTTGTGCTCGTTAATATACAGAGATATCATGTGTTGCAAGACCATGAAATGGGCTTGAGCATATGTATCCAGATTGAGAGTTATTGCTTTCGATGGTCCTGATACCCTCTAACCTCCCCTTATGGCGAGATAAAGGCACACCTATCAGTTCGACCTGAGCCATGTAATCAACGTAGAACTCAATGTCCTCTTTGGTTACATAACCTTCAATGATGCTGCCCTTTGGCCAAGATCGATTCTGTATATAGGACTTAAGAATTCTCATGTACCACTTGAACAAGTACATATAACATAGAAATACAGGGTTGTATATCTTTATCTCTTTCACACGGTGGACAATGAGATGAATCATGATATTGAAAAATGATGGAGAAATACATCTCAAGATGATATAGAGTCATCACTACCTCGGTCGGCAGAGCATCTAGTCCATCAGGATTGATGACCTTTTGAGTAATTGTGTTAAAAAATAACATAGCCTCATGATTGTCACTCGAATCTTGTTTGGTAAAATACTTCTAATTGAAACAAGAAGGAAATATGTATTAGCACATGACAGTCATGAGACTTCATGCCAATTAATTTTAAATCTTCCATGAAAACAAGTTTCTTCATACTAGTGGAGTAACCAGATGAAACTTTCACACCATGCAAGTATTGACACAGTTCAGTTGTCTTAGCCTTAGACATAGTATAGCAAGCTGGGGGAAGCTACATCCGGCCTTTATCGGTACTAATTTGGTCCTGATATTTATAGCGACCAAGTTACGTTGTGCGTTGACACCATCTTTTATTTTGTTATGAATGTTTAGTAGAGACCAATCAAGCTATTATATACATTTTTCTCTACGTACATGACGTCGATGCAATTATGAACTTCTAAGTGCACCGTATAAGGCAAGTCTCAAAATATTGATCTCTTCTTTCACATGTTCATTTGACGGGTTCTCAACTTATGTCCCTTTCCAAACACAACATCGATATCCTTAATCATATTGTAGGCCTCTTTCCCGCTAAAAGGACTTGTAGCTGATTATCCTCTTTTTTCATCAAATTGTTTCTTCATCTTGTGGTATGAGTGATACATTAGAAGAAACTTACAGTGACGCATGTACACAGTTTTGCGTGTTATTCAACTACACACTCTTAGTATAATCTAAACAATGCAAACAGGTCGACTCTTTTGTACTCAACCCTGATAAGTTACTAAGGGTAGGAAAATCATTGATAGTGTAGAATAATATGGCACATAGAGTGAAGTTCTTTCGTTTGTCCGCTTCCCATACATGTACCCCTTTGTTTCATAGTGTTACAAGCACATCAATATCATTCCCAGGTTGCTTTTGCCTTTAGATAAGTACTGGCATCAAAATATACTTTCTCATCATACATAGCCAAGGAGGAATGTTGTACATGCATACATTCACGGGTCAGGTGCTATGTCGGCTGCTCATATTACCGAAAGGATTCGTTCCATCTGTACTCAACCCAAACCTTATATTTCTTAGTTCTGCACCAAAATCTACAAACATCCTATCGATGTTCCTCCACTAGGCAGAATCAATAGGATGTCGTATCTTTTTCATCTTTATTACACTCCTTTGAGTGTCAATGCAGCAATATTGTATCCTTTCAGTTCACAAATAAACGATTGAAATGGGGAATTACAGGCAGATACCACAACACTTTAGCAGGAGGTCCTTGCTTTACCTCGATGCCCTCGCTGTCATCGGAGTCGATGAACAAAGGTTTCTCTGAGTCCTCCATCAAGCCCTCAAATTACCAAACTCTCTTTCACTATAGTTTCCTTCTACATCGTGTAGTATCTGATCCAGATTGCCATCGTACGACCTATCCTCATCGAAAGCACAATCCACAACCGATATATCGTTGTCTTCATCTATGATATTATAACTACCTACCAGTATTATCTTCTCTTCGCCGTGACTGGTCCAACATGCATACTCATTTTTGAAACCCCTTCAAATCAAGTGAGTTTCGATCTGAGTTGGTAAATATTTTTAGATTATCACAATCAATGCATGGACCGTACATATATTTCAACCCTTTCAATATATCCTGCTTGGCCACTCTTCTAAAAGCAGACACGCCGTCAATGTACTCTTCATTCACACGGTTCTCAACGTACATCCAGTCTCAGTCCATCTACGCTACACATGTAACACATTAGTATCAAATTAGATTTATACTCCTATAGCTAGCTAGTCTAATATTTACACATAATTTTTATTCACCTTAAATTGTCCATCTAAGTAACTAGCTACACACCTGCAAATCTGCGGTATGCTTTCACCAAACTCCCCAAAGCTAGTCGCCTCCTCCAAAGCAGCGCAATGCAGAGCAGAAAAATATGTCGGGACTAGCCTGGCAAGGTATTTAATAATGCGTCGTATCACAGTTCCAACAACGAGCTGTCTATGATAATTATTTATCAAAGATGGTTTATATTAGGAATAGTTTATGAATTATCACTGACAGTTCTTAACAAGAACCGTTTGTGATAATGAGGGACTTAACAGACAGTTCTTTATTAGAACTAATGAGGATAGAATAATCCTCAAATTATTATGTCATTATATTCCTTGAATATACCCCTTATCAATAAGAGGTAAATGTGGCAGGATGGTCGTAAGCTCTTCTATGACCATATAGTCATAAGCTCTTCTATGACCACATAGTCATAAGACTTACTGCGACTATTCCTTGGTCGTAAGTCCTTCTACGACCACGTAGTCGTAAGTCTTACTATGACTACCCCCTTGGTCGTAAGTCCTTCTACGACTAAATAGTCGTAAGTCCTACTGCGACTACTCCTCTGGTTGTAAGTCCTTCTAAGACCACGTAGTCGTAAGTCTTACTGTGACCACTCTTTGGTCGTGTAAATTCCTATGACAAGTCTATCTCCAACCAATCTGTCTATGACGATGAACTACATTGTCGGTTCATCTGACAAGGTGGTTAGAACGTGCGTTTATCTACTAACCGCACATGATCTCCTCTGACAACAATTGCTACACGGTGAACGACCTTTTATGTCTCTTTGACAGTAACTTCCGTCAGGCGGTTATCATCCAAAGCGTTGAGGCGTCTTCTGGCGCGGGACAATGGCCGTCGCTTCACTGGCTATATAAAGGTTAACTTCAAAAAGAGAAGGAGGAGCGAGCCATTCGCATGATGATTTGTTGTAATTCTTTTTCTGGTGATTAGCAATTACACAGGACATATGGTTATTATTTTCTCAGGAGAAAACCCGAACCTAGATAAAGATTCACGTGTCTTTAATCTGCATGTGCATACTGGTCTATTGAGAGAATCTTCAAATCTAAATAAATCATACGTAAGATCGATATTAAAATATCGACAAGAACCATCTATAATAATTCACAGACGGTTCTTAATAATAACCTTATGTGATAATTATATATCACAGACAGTTCTATCCATCGCTGCTAACATGAACGGTCATGCATGTAAAATCATCTGTGATAATTGCAATACTAACAAATTTAAGGAACTGTCTATGATAAGTTGTCCAATATGGTCTTCTCTGTAGTAGTGTCAATTGTTCCAAACTCAAACTAGCTGAAATAAACTAGCATGGTACCTATATTTGAAACACACGTAACAAAATTATAGACGCATACGCAAGGAGACACTCACACGCATGGTCCATAAGCCCCATACTTTAATTTCCAGCAGATAAACGACTGTTTGTAAGGTCATTAAGTGCCTAGGTGATCACCACCTTCACACTCACTATGCAGGAAAGAAAAACACATTCTCCCCCTCTGGGAACCATTACATTCTCCCCCTCTGGAAACCATTGTTCACAATTTCAGCAAAATTCTGCCGAAATTTAGGAATTTTTGTTCCTTTCGCTACCCTTGAATTCATTTGAATTCTGTCAAAATATTTCATTTTAATTAGTTTAAATTTTAAAGTATAAATGCCTAGTGAATATAAATGCCTATAGCAAGCAAATCAAAGCAACTAGCCTAGTGGAGCCCATCTCACATTTGCGACACGACCAGGGATCAACTCTGGTTACCAATTTTTTCTTAATTTTCTTTGCTTACTCGTGGATCCCACACATTTCTTGTGCCAAAAAAAAAATTTATGCCAAGGGAGACCGAACCCAAGACCTCTCTGAGAGGGTCTTAGGCTACCAGTTTTTTTCCTAATTTTCTTCGTTGATATGTGGGTCCTACATATTTCCTGTACCAAAAAAATATTTGCACAAGGGAGATGGAACCCAAGACCTCTTGTAGAGGGCCTTAGCTTCTTACCATTACTAGTCCATCCTTATTATGCAAACGGAGTTTTACATGTTTTTATCCTAACTTTCATGTTTAAATTTCAAATTTAATTTGAGTCGTTTGAACAAAATTTGTATGAAATAACCAAAATAGATTTCGGTTCCTTTCGCTACCCACCGAAAAATTCCAAAACAAAATAGTTTTCCGTGCTAGGAACATCAAGCTGTCTAGCGCCGTCTTTGAACTCCATCTCACCCGTGGCGGAGGACGGGAAAAAAATGAGGTGGGGCGGATCGCCTGCCTCCCGCCGGCCGGCCGCCCGCCTCCCGCCGGCCGGCCGCCCGCCTCCCGAGTCCCGCCTCCCCCCACCCACCTCGCGCCGCCCGCATCAAGGTCTGGCGCATGCCAGACCTTGCCCTATCGGGTCCTCCGCCACTGATCTCCACTGTCGGAATTTCCTCATCCTTGTTGTCCCACCATATGTAATTCCAAACTTAATGAAAGTCCTTGCTTAAATTTGGTGAACTCCAATATCTCTACATAATGAATTAAATTGAAAAAATCATTACGAAAAGACATACATGTATACTGGTAGTTAGGTTATTAAACAAAGACAGATACAACGTATAATTTCAAATAGAGCATTAATTGCCTCCTGTCATCCTGTCAATTCCATTTCCTGCATACAAGAAGTGTTAGTGGCTGTCATTTCACTACGATGAGTTGGTAAGATGTACGCCCATTAGTTAAAAATTTGAAGACGTTTATTGATTAAAAAAGTTCATGCAAATCGGCCAGAAATTAATCCCTCTAAAATTAAACCATTCAAAAATTGACTAGTGGTGATCGGTTCAGCTTAAAAGCTCATGGTTTATGGCTGAAAACACTGTAGCTGGCTGAAAAAAGCATTGTAGCTGACAGAGGCTTATTTCATTTAATTAAATTTAAAAAAATTTAAAAATATAAAGAATATGCTAGCCCATTACGTATAATACAAACAAATACGGAAAAAAAAGAACCGGCAAAAAAGCTCAACAAAAAGCCAAAAGTTCAGAAAAAGACGAAATTTATGAATAGTGAAAAATAAGCCAGAAAGCAGAAGTCTTGCCACTTTCAACTTTTTTCTAGTGAAAACTGAATTACTTACAATTTATTTGGTTTGAAGCATCAACAAGAAACATTCCATTTGGCCTACATATAGAACTACCAAGAATATATGGGCTGGCCATTTCTGATCTGTTCGCACTAACGCAAACACTGGCAGCAAATGATCATTTGGTCAGGCCTAATTTCTCTGATTAACTAGCTAGCTAGTACACACACGTTGAAACATTCGTCGATCGATCAGGTGATGAATGATTAGTATGTAAACTAATCTAATCAGCATATAATCTTTATGTCAGAGTAAATAACGGCACGACAAAGACATCCGCTTACAATAATCCGTTGTTTCCGGACAAGTAGCATTTAACCATGATATGATATCGTAGAATGCGACAATGGCATAGTTTCAAAGAAGTTGCACTTAGATTTTAGCTGCCCAATTAATCAGAGATGCCTCTTGAATTGATAATTCCTGCCTTTTTTTTCTTATCTCATCGAGTTTGAGTAGCCATTATTTTAAATTCTGTCAGATGTATGAAATGCCCTGCTAAACACGAGAGAAATCCAAACTTGTAATCTGAGCGGTTTAATCTCGCAGGGGATACATATAATCGTCTGTTAGACCTCGAACACCGGCGTTGCAAGCTTTCCTTGGAAAGAAGCCAATGTTTGCAGCATCGGCGTTTGTATTAGTTTTTGTTATGGCTTTTGATTGAAAATAAATAGTAAAGACTGAAAAAAGTTGTTTTTAGAATGAGAGGCGAGTGGTGAAAAAGTAAGAGAGATGTATGCGTGTGACGGGAGCGAGAGAAGTGGGGGTGCATAATGCACCCGTGACTCTCTGACTTATCTCTAGAGCGAAACAACAACGAGAAGAGTGGAGAAATCGTTTCAAAAAGTCAGATGTTCATCTTGACTTTTCTAAGTAGAAGCCAATACGAACATGACCTAAATCTCTAGAGACGCTGGCAACGTTAGCGTCGGAGCCATCAAACAGTTAGGACAGTGGGTTTACATCCTCCTATCTTAAGATCAACAAGCAAGGTGACCAATACATTTACGTGTGTACCATTCTTAAAGCATATTTAAATAATTTATTAATACATATGTGAGTTTGCTTCTTAAAAAAATAGATTATTCCGGAACTCCAATTGTGATATTTTAATATTATATATTATAAAAGAGAAAATATTATGTTTCCCAATACTTGCTACATGTGAACAAAAGTTTCTTCCCTAAATACTTACATAGTAAAACAGTAAACATAGCATAACAATATTTTCTATTTATACTATCATTATCTCTTTTCTGTCATTGTTGCAACGCTTGTCTATACTATACACTCATAAGTCATAATGCACATCACATAACTTAAACTGGTATAACTGAGTGAACAGCCATCGATTTATCACCCTTTTAATCCCTTCATCTAGGGAGGTCTACCAAATAAAGGGTCAAAATGTTTTCTTTTTTATGAGAATTTTAGCATATTCTTCTTTTTCTTAGCGACTTTAAACCACCTGTCATAGACTATTAATATATAATAGATTTGATTCCCGATATATATATATATATATATATATATATATATATATATATATATATATATATATATATATATATATATATATATATATATATATATATATATATATCAAATTTCATACCTTTTTTCTCAAATTAGCATACTTCTAAAATTTTATAAATAAAACCAAAATTTAAATTTTTTACATAGTTTGGAATTAAAAAACAACCACTAATTTCCTCTGATTTTCATTCTAAATTTACTGATTTTTGAACTTACATCTTAGAGACTTTCTTTTTCAGATTTAGATTGAAATTCTTACATAAATCCATCTGCCAATTTTTAATTTCTGATCTATTCTATTGTTTATTATACTTGATGTGGACTCTTGCTCATAATCTTTTTTTTGTTTTTTCTACATGAATTTAAGTTTTATGTTAGAATTTGTATTCAAACCCAACTACTAATATTCACCTAATTTTTATTTCAAATTTCAGCTATGTAGTGGTTTTAATTTGGAGTTCTATGGAAATCAAATTGCTAATTTATTTTTATATTTCATTCCAATTTTTGCTGTTTATATTTAGTTCAAATTTCAGTTTTAGGTTATAATTCATATACAAATCCAACTTTTATTTTTCATTTAATTTTTATTGACTTCTTTTGATTGAAAATGAATAGTAAAGACTGAAAAAAGTTGTTTTTAGAATGAGAGGCGAGTGGTGAAAAAGTAAGAGAGATGTATGCGTGTGACGGGAGCGAGAGAAGTGGGGGTGCATAATGCACCCGTGACTCTCTGACTTATCTCTAGAGCGAAACAGCAACGAGAAGAGTGGAGAAATCGTTTCAAAAAGCCAGATGTTCATCTTGACTTTTCTAAGTAGAAGTCAATACGAACAAGACCTAAATCTCTAGAGACGCTGGCAGCGTTAGCGTCGGAGCCATCAAACAGTTAGGACAGTGGGTTTACATCCTCCTATTTTAAGATCAACAAGCAAGGTGACCAGTACATTTACATGTGTACCATTCTTAAAGCATATTTAAATAATTTATTAATACATATGTGAGTTTGCTTCTTAAAAAAATAGATTATTCCGGAACTCCAATTGTGATATTTTACAATTATATATTATAAAAGAGAAAATATTATGTTTCCCAATACTTGCTACATGTGAACAAAAGTTTCTTCTCTAAATACTTACATAGTAAAACAGTAAACATAGCATGACAATATTTTCTATTTATACTATCATTATCTCTTTTCTGTCATTGTTGCAACGCTTGTCTATACTATACACTCATAAGTCATAATGCACATCTCATAACTTAAACAGGTATAACTGAGTGAACAGCCATCGATTTATCACCCTTTTAATCCCTTCATCTAGGGAGGTCTACCAAATAAAGGGTCAAAATGTTTTCTTTTTTATGAGAATTTTAGCATATTCTTCTTTTTCTTAGCGACTTTAAACCACCTGTCATAGACTATTAATATATAATAGATTTGATTCCCTATATATATATATATATATATATATATATATATATATATATATATACATATATATATATATCAAATTTCATACCTTTTTTCTCAAATTAGCATACTTCTAAAATTTTATAAATAAAACCAAAATTTAAATTTTTTACATAGTTTGGAATTAAAAAACAACCACTAATTTCCTCTGATTTTCATTCTAAATTTACTGATTTTTGAACTATACATCTTAGAGACTTTCTTTTTCAGATTTAGATTGAAATTATCACATAAATCCATCTGCCAATTTTTAATTTCAGATCTATTCTGTTGTTTATTATACTTGATGTGGACTCTTGCTCATAATCTTTTTTTGTTTTTTCTACATGAATTTAAGTTTTATGTTAGAATTTGTATTCAAACCCAACTACTAATTTTCACCTAATTTTTATTTCAAATTTCAGCTATGTAGTGGTTTTAATTTGAAGTTCTATGGAAATCAAATTGCTAATTTATTTTTATATTTCATTCCAATTTTTGCTGTTTATATTTAGTTCAAATTTCAGTTTTAGGTTATAATTCATATACAGATCCAACTTTTATTTTTCATCTAATTTTTATTCCAAATTTTAGATGTGAGGATTTTAATTTGGTGTTTGTATGAAAATCACATCGATAATTGCCTTTTATTTTTTATTCCAAATTTTTGTTATTTTTATTTAATTTTGATATCATTTTTAGGGTAGAATTTGCATACAAATCTAACTACTAATTTTAATCAGATTTTTATTCTAAATTTCAGCTATATATGGGTTTTAATTTGGAGTTAGTATAATTGGCTGATTTTTTATTTTTATTCAGAATTTCTGTTGTTTTTTATTGCACTTGGCATAGACTCTTCCTTTCAATCTAAACTGTTATAACTCGAGTCCGCTAAATGGATGGTTAGATGTTTTCTTCAAATAATAACATCAAACGACTGTTGCAGTTCAACTTAGGGTTCACTAGGTTAACGATCAGATGTTTTACTTTTTGTGAGAATTTCTAACATATTTCTTTTTTTCTTTAATAATTTTTAGTTTTCTATTAGAATTTGTATACGAATACAACTGCTAATTTTTATCTAATTTTATTCCTAATTTCAGCTATGTAGGAGTTTTAATTTGGACTTCTACAAAATCAAATTGCTAGTTTTCTTTTATTTTTCATTCCAAATATCTACTTTTCATTGTTATTTTTATTTTGTTTAAAATTTCAGTTTTAGCTTAGAATTCTTATACAAAATTGAACTTGTAATTTTCATCTATTTTTTATTCTGAATTTCAGATGTGAAGGATTTTAATTTGTACTTTGTATGGAAATCACATTGGTAATTTCAGATGTGAAGGATTTTAATTTGCACTTTGTATGAAAATCACATTGGTAATTTCCTTTTATTTTTCATTTCAAATTTCTGTTATTTTTTATTTAATTTTGATCTCAGTTTCAGGGTAAAATTCGTATACAAATCCAACTACTAATCTTTTGTCTATTTTTTATTCGGAATTTCTATTATTTTTATGGTACTTAGTATGGACTCTACTTGCGTGGAATCTTTCTTTCAATGTAAACCGTTATAACTTAGATCCGCTAGATGAGCGATTAGATATTTTTTTAAATAATAACACCAAATGACCGCTACAGTTCAACTTAGGGTCTACCAAATTAAGAGGAGATGTTCTACCTTTTTGTGAGAATTTCTAGTATATTTCTTTTTTTTCTAAATAGCTCTAAAAGATCTTTTTTTTAGATAAAGGATATAATATCCGGCCTCTATATCCACTTGGGATATACACAGCCAAAAGATACACGAACTCTTAGGCTCAAAGTCTGAACAATGAGGAGTACACAACAGCAAGAAAAGAGCGCTTAAGGACTATGAAAAAGTTAGAAAAACTAAGCTTCAGCACTTCTTCATCGTCCTTGCTTTCAACCAAGCCCCTAACCTCCTCCAACTGAACCACCCAAACTCCAGTCTACTTTGTGTGAAGAATCCTCCGAGGCGACGTCTCCAAAGAAGCGACGAGGGTCGCCGACGCCGCCCGCCTCAACGAGACAAGGCTTTCACCTGGAGAATAGAGTACATGAGGTCTATGGAGTGCCATGACAACCCTTCAGGAAGGAAAATGGCGTCCAAAGACGTCATAGTTATCGAGACCGGTAGGAACACCGGCACGGCTTTCGTCAGCACCTCCACGGCAACCCCTGCACTACACACACAAAGAAGATCTCCACCATCACACCGGGGATCTACACGCCTTAACACACCGGGGTCCTGCACGCCTCAAGGCCATGGCATAGCCACCCTTGAACTCCACAACGAGCCGCTTCCTGTAATGCCTGCCAGTGAAACTTCCTGAACGCCTTACGAAGCCTGCACGGCACGCGGAACACCACTGCCTTCTTGCTACCAGCCACATCCATCTGCAGAACCATCACGACACAGCGATGCGACGGCCTTGGAGTCCAAGCTCAAGCCAACACGCCCGCGCTCTAGCTCCGCCACTGCCGCCTCCTTCCACTTCGGCTCCATCTCCACGACCTCCTGCTCCACACGAACGCCGCCGCCACCTCCTTCTTCGTCGGAGGAAACCACCCGCGACGCCCTCTGGATCAAAACGTCGAACACCTTGAAGCGCCTCTCGAGCTCGACGACGTGCGCGGCCTCTTTCCGCTGCTGCAGCGCGCGGAGCCGTACGGCGTTGCGCCTGACCACCCGCAGCACGGCGAGGAGCTCGCCGGGCACGCTCTCCGGCTGCCGCGCCGCCGCCACCTCCCTTGCGATCTCATCGAGGCGCGCCTCCTCCTCCGCGTCCGCCGAGGACCGCACTGCGGCCGCCGCCTCGACCTCCTCGACGGCCGGCCGCGGCGGCAGCTCCCGGTACAGCCTCGTGAGCTTCTCCACCACCTCCGCCGCCGCCCTAGGAGCGCGCCTCCAGCCTCCACAGCGACAACGCCTCAGGCCGCCCGCCGCCACTCCACCCCGTAGATCTGGACTGAGAGACGCCAGATCCAGCCACCAGGCCGCCGGATCCGCCGCCGGCGAGGGGAGCCGTTGTCAGGGAACGCTCCGGCGATGGCGAGGAGGCGGGATCCGGGCAGGTGGGAGGGCAGCCTGAGGGGAGAGGCCCGAGAGGAAAAACGCCCCGCCGCCGCCCTCCTTGCGGCCACCGGCGACCGGTGGCGCGCTCCGGCGACGGCGAGACTCAGGCAGGGGCTCCTGGATTCTTAAAAAAAAGGAAGAAAGAAATGGCTGAAAATGCTACTAGTGAACCGGCCGCATGCTTATCTAAAAGATCTGTCACGCGGTTTTAACATACAATAGATTTCTAGAATATTTCTCTTTATTTCTAAACAGCTCTTAATGGCCTATCATAACCTTTTAATATATAATATATTTGTATAAAACAACACGATATCCCGTAACCTAATACTCCCTTAAATCAACTCGTTGCAAACTGCGACAAAATCGGACCATCCGGAGCCCTAACCCTCGAGTCCATGCGAATCTACATTGTCACCATCACAATTCACAAGGCATTGTCGCACGCAAAACGCCAAGTGATACCTTTTTCGCTCCTTGTCACCGTCGCTGCAGACACACAGACACCACGTAAGCACTTGTTGAGACTTGCAAAACTCTCCTCGTATACTTGTAGCCACACCAATGGCTCATGCAGCGGTACACATCTTCTCAATATAGAATTCTCATCAGCGTATCATCATTGCCATATTGCCTCTCTCTCTCTCTCTCTCTCTCTCTCTCTCTCTCTCTCTCTCTCTCTCTCTCTGCGCTCGATCTTATCTAGGTGGTTGTGTTCTCGCTATAAAGTGAGGTGAAAAGTAGCCATGAGTACTCTCATCGGTACGTACAAGAGATCAAGCAATACATACAGTAGTAGTAGCTTTCCTATCCGTTCTTGGAACGATGAACGCGAGGGTCTACGGCACCGGTGACGACGGCCGGGAGACGCTGGTGCTGGCGCACGGCTACGGCGGCAGCCGGTTCGTCTGGGACGACGTCGTCCCGGAGCTGGCGGGGAAGTTCCGGGTCGTCGTCTTCGACTGGAGCTTCTCCGGCACGGCGGAGGGCGCCGGCGATGACGAAGAGGGGTACTCCGAGAGGCGCTGCTCGTACTACGACTTCGCCGACGAGCTGGTGGCGCTGATGGACGAGCTGGCACTGAGGGGGGTGGTGTTCGTGGGTCACTCCATGGCCGGCATGATCGGCTGCATCGCGTCGGTTGCACGGCCGGACCTGTTCAGCCGCCTCGTGCTGGTCGGAGCCTCACCTAGGTCTGGATCATCACACAGTCGTTATTATCTGCTTCTCTTTATATATACACCCTCTTATTGTTGTATAACATGCGATATAAGCATATTTTTTAATTTAATTCCAGCAATAATAAAAAATATACAAGCATGACACAAACGACATAAAAATGAATTAATCAACATATAATCATATGAATCTTGTAAGTCATTGCAAAATAAACATATGCCCAAAATAAAAGTCATATAACAGTTATGACTACATAAAAATGCTAACCTCAACAAAAACTTAACATATATGACTAGATTCGGCATATGATCAACAAGTTGAATGTTATTAATTGCTCTCAGAAGGCTAGTTGCACAAGACTTAATCTTGGCAATCTTCGCCATGACAAAATCTAATCTTGATTATATATGACAGTTATAGATTAAATCTTGAGTTGAAATTAAATCTTGCTACTGCCAAAGATAAACAGATCAATAAATCAGCTTACTGGACAGTGTAGAAAAACTGCTCTAAAATTAATCTTTCATTCCTTCACAGAGAACATTATTGATTTAACAGAATAACAGCCTTTGGCACAGACCAGAAAAGAACAGTACTCACCACTGTCCAAATATAAAGCAGAGAACAACTACAAATGGACAGCAAGTATTGAAAGGAAAATAGCAGATTTAACTGTAAGCTCAAAATTAATCTACCATCACATCCATATGTAATTTCAGTATTATGCCATTTCATCACAAAGCAATCAGCCCACAACACTATTCTTTACAAAGTTCCCGCTAATGAGACTCACTGATATATAGAGTATATCATGAGATTGCAAAGAAACAATAGCCAGAATACTCACAGCAGAAATGATACTCAAAATCACCGTGAAGAAATCGAATGAGCCAAGGCACGCACGCAGCGCTGTCCCTGAAAACCTAGCACCCAGCTGTGCTGCTGCAGAAGAGGAGCGTGGTTGATGGAGATACAATGCCCACTCCAACCTCGGGTAGCCAACGCCGGAGACAAAGGTTAGGGTTGACGCCGCACAAGACCAACGAGAGCTCCGGCCAAGAACGCTCGTGAACACCAAGAAAAGGTCACAAATCTCCCACAAATCACAGCACAAGTCCAAGCCAAATCAACCTCTAGAGGTTAACCCAAACCTTTCCTCTTGGCCAAATCAAAGAAGAGGCTCAAGAAAACTGTACGGGGAACCCTAGAATGGCGATTTGCGCTCCACAGCCAACGGTGACAGGAGAAAACCCGGCTGGCGGCTCTCAAGACTCAAGATCAAAGAACCACTGAGAGAGATTTGAGATCGGAGAGGGGAGGACTTACTGCTGCTTCCGGCCAACATAGAGAGGAGAGGCGCCATTTAAAGGGGAGCGGGGCGGAGGCTGGTGGGCTGCAACCACGGCTGGCGCCGGTAGTGCCTCCTTCGCTGCCTCCGTCGCCGCTCGACTTGGTCGCCCCGAAAGGCGTGGTCGAAGCCACTCCACCCGCACGTGAGAAGACGCGAGAAGACGAAGCGCACGCGCATGCAAACAGTCACAGGAGGAGACTGCATCTCCTCCCCTTATCACCTCGGCAGGCCCACTGATAGGTGGGCCCCACCTCTCTCTCTCCCCCTTTTTCTATTGGGAAATTACCAGAATACCCTTGCAAAAACCAACACTTATAAGAATCCAAAAAATATGCACTTGTTATAAAGTGCACAAATATGAGCATTATATATAGGGATTAGTTAAGAGCGTCTCCAATAGAGGTCACATCAGCCGTCTCTTACAAGCTATACATCACCTAAAATCCTAGTTGAGAGAGAGGATACGAAGAGAGAAAATATATCTTTCATGCAGGAGTCAACTTAGGCACATAAATCAACGTAAATGGTGAGGTAGTATGAGGGTGATAAAAAATAGAAAATAGTTTTATATACAAATTATTGGAGATGATGTTTCTAGTGTTATATCTAGATAAGTTAGAGTGTTTAGAGACAACCTTAAGTAATGAACTACTATAGATGCCCTAAGTGCATGCATTAGGACATGTTTAATTACACTAAAAGACTCAGGTAGAATTGTTTGGTTGAACAAACTACTTGAATTTCCAACATAACCACACAGCTAGACACTACAATGCATATTATCATATTGAAACATAATGTTATACCTGTTATGCAACTATAATGCTTATAATGGGAATACAGTTGTATTCATTGTACAATTTTAACATCTTTCATATCTATGTCTAATTAATTTCAACTATTATAATATGGATTAATCGAAAATCAATGGCCGTAGATTTTTTTCTCCAATTAACATGGGGATTCCTAGCCATTAGTGACTTCTTTTCTATCTTTTTAATAGGGATAATCGACTAAATGCCACTACAATCGTTTTAGCTTTGAGACATACCACTGCAATTGTGTTCCTTTGAAAAATACCACTTCAATTGTAAAATACTCCTAGAAATGCCATTATGATCAATACTAGCTGATTTTTATTGATATAAAATGGGTTTTTATAGATTATAATGGTATTTATACGAGTATGAGATGATTGCAGCGGTATGCTGACTAGCGCCGTTATATCGTCTAACAATCACGTAGAAGATTAAGAGACTTATCCTATCTAGTCGTCTAACCATGCATGGGCATCTTGCACGTTCTCAGGTACATCAACGACGACGACGGTTATGAGGGCGGCTTCGACCGCGGCGAGGTAGACGCCATGCTCGCCGCCATCGAGGCCGACTTCGCGGCGTGGGCGCCGCTCTTCGCCGAGGCCGTCGTCGGGCCGGACCACCCCGCTGCCGTCGACAAGTTCGCCAAGCAACTGGGCTGGATGCGCCCGGGCGCCGCGCTCCGCGTCATGCGAGCCGTGCTCACCTGCGACGTCCGGAGCGTGCTCCCGGGCGTCGCGACACCGTGCACCATCGTGCACTGCGCCCAGGACGCCGTGGTGCCGCTCGCCGTCGCGCGGTACATGCAGCGCGCGATGGCCGGGTGCGCCCGCGGCGGCGCCGCGAGGGTGGTCATGGAGTCCCCCGGCCACTTCCCGCAGCTCACCGCGCCCAAGGAGTTCGTCCGGGTCTTGGAGGCCATCCTTCTCGACCACTGAGCTGCTCCTACTACTACTGGCCATGGATTTCCATGGAGATGTTAATTACTTTATGCTGCTTTGTTATTTGCGTGCATGCTTGTAATAATCACACGAATCGTACGTCATCAGTCGCTAGCTGTATGTGCTTCCGATGTTTGTGTCAGAGGTGAAATCTGAACCGTAAAGAATGCACTTAATATTAGGGTTGTAAACTTGTAATACAAATGCCCAAGAAATATTTGTTGGGGAATCACCGGAGGATCAACATGCCCAAACACCAATGTGCTTCTGTAGTTCTCTACGACTACGATGAAAACAGAGGATAGACTGAGTGCTCTGTTATCGGACGGAGAACAGAGAAGACCCGAGACGGCGAGGAGAAGAAACAGAGTAGTATGAGGTGGAGAGAGTTTGGGGCAATTTTTCTTCCTTTTCTTCTCTTTGTTTACTTATTTGATATTACATGGTATATATAGACACGTGCCTCAACTACTACGCCGACTGCCCACTCCGCTCAGCCGCTTGACAGCGCCACTCAGTTGCCTGCCTACAACTGCTACAGTGATCGCCGCCTGCTCATGCCGCTTAGCTCAGCCGCTGCCGACTGCTACAGTGACAAGCCACCTACCCACGCTGGGCAATTCACTAACCAAAGTATGGCCTGCGTCATCCACGACCACCCGTGCTGACGCCTGCTACAGTGATTGCCGTACGACCACGACCACTGCTTCATCATCGGCTTGTCTCTGTCCACGGCACAGAAGCTTCAACCACGCACACACAGGCTACGCTACGACCACGGCGCCTATGGCCATTGTCAGACCCAGATTTTATAATCCGGAATCTACTGTGTTTAGCTGCACTATTCCCTGGATCAGTAGATAGTACTCACAGATTACAGTTCTGAATATCAAAGATCATATCATGCGGAAGCATAAATGTAATAGTAAACTTACTCATGGGCCGATTAGGCCGAAATCAATAAATGGTAGCAGCAAAACGAAGCACACACAGGTGGGACCCTCAGGACATGCCCACAGCCAGCCAACTGGAGGTTCACGATCTAGCCCTTGACATCTTCATCTTCACTGCCAGCTTGTCCAATCTTGTTGCTGAGGCGAGGTGATTTGATTCCTGATTCTGAATTTTGTCGCAAAAGTGAGTGTGAGCACTCCAACCCCGTGCTCCGCGAGCCAATACACAGAATGCAAATAAATAGTATGCATGGCTTAACAAAGGAGAGGCTCGGGTTATTTTATTTGCCAAAAATCACTTTTCGTAGCAATATCATGATTTAATTTTAGTATTATTGTTGCTACCTAAACTCCACACAACAATTGTCATAATTGACTTAATCCACCAAAATACACTTTAATTATTGACTACTGTCTAAGACTCCAAACAGCGAGTAACATCATTTAACTAATCCACCGATCTCTTTCTTTCTATATTGATTTCTATCTACCCCTCGAAACAGTGAGCGACATCATTTCATTAATCCCCTGATCTTACAATCTCTATATGGTTTGCTGTCTAAAACTCTAAACATGTAGTGTCATCCTTTATCTAATATCACTTAATTAATCCACCAATATCGTTTGTATTCTAATCCCTAACAATCCAATCCTTTTTGTTATTGATCCACAACCATAATTTGCTCTTCCAATTATCGACCTTATTATCCATTATCCATCTCTAACTACTTCTCTATTGTACCTCCACCAAGAATATCATTGATCAAGTCTACGAATCGCTAGTATACATCCACCAAGAGTATCATTGATCAAATCTAGGATTCTCTATTAAATATCCACCAAGAATATCATTGATCAGGTCTATGATTCACTAATATATCTCCACCAAGAATATCATTGATCAAGATTAATCTCCTATAGTTATTTTCATACCTCCAAATTTCTAGAAAAATCAATTCATCCATCTAGAAATCGTTCAAATCCTATTAATCCCAATATTGTCAACATCTCTAAAGAATTTATATCAAATATCAGTGTTGTAATCCAACCATTACCTTCGCATTTCCTAATACTCCAAAAATCATATAATTCATCTATCTAGTCTATAAATCCATTTGGGCTCCATCCATTTATATCTCCTAGACTCCACACTATCATTATCCCTCCTATGATCAATCATGAATCCACCAACTTCTTTATGTGATTACCATAAACAACCATTTTCCTTTCTTACGACTCTATTTATTCTTCCTGACATTTTATTTGTGAGAAATGTTACCATTATTTAAAAATATAATACATAGAAATTTCCTGAGACCTAGCAGTTTTGAACAAAAACATAATGTTCAAGAAAATGCAATAATAATAGCGATCCAGATTCCATCCACCGTTACATGGCATCCGCACCATATAGCATCTTTCAGCGTTATAGCCGCTTAACTTACCACTGGGACGACACCCAGGACAATTCAAATCAGGGCTTTCCACTGCCCTTCACTTTTTCCATTACCACCCACAAAGTTTTTGAAATAGAACTATATCTAGTTAAGTTCCCATGTTCGCTCTTGACCGTGGGCACGGCTATTCGAATAGTTTTAGACTCTGCAGAGTTTGCACACTTTACCCACAAGAGATAAATCTACTCGTTGCCCTACATGATTCCTTAGCCATGCGGTTGAGTAGACTATCACAGGACCTTTACAATGCATTTTTCCTAGCAGGGTTACGTCCGCTAAGGTTTCCACTTCCTTCGGGGTACGATCACCCTTCCAATAGCCCCCTCTTGCGCCGTCACGTCGGAGGATGTGGCCACCCTCTACCCGCCCGTGGTCACACCGGCGCAACCCTTACTAAGTCGATGCAAATTAGTTAGCCCTGCCTACACTTTGCCAGCTTTTGGTTGTACTTGTTGTACATTGGGAGGTCATCACAAGATTCGGTCCTTAGGGCTATCTGGGCGGTTCTACCACTATCCCCTTTGTGCTTCCACTGCACCACACTCTCACACCCTCGAACCATCCGCCCAGATAATTAAGCAACTTGAGGTTTTTGGGAGCATAAAATATCCATAACCAAATATACCAGTCATTTCAACCATGACTGCCCAAACCAACTTCTCATGATTCAAAATGATGCTTTGGGGCATTTTGGTGCCCCCGATTATCTAAGCAACACTATGCATGGCGTATAATTATGGACTTATTTTCGAAAGAATACCATTATAATTTTACTAGGGTGACAAGGTTCAGATATTCAAATGTTTCCAAAGGAGGTATAATACTAGCAAGTCAATTAATGGGTATATAACTAGAATCTTCAAACAAACATATATTTGCATATGAAATAACAACATGCAATTTGATAATTCAAACAAAAGTAGATTTGCAGAAATTGTAGGTTCAACATGATCAAAGTATTGACTCGCCTGACGCGGTTTACTGCGGTCTTGAGCTCACACGATGCTTTCTCTTCAGTTTTTGGCGTTTATCTTCACTTCGAACTTGATCCCATGAGTCTTCACGACTTCCAATTTCTAATTACGCGGTAAACGACTGAATCCAAATAAAAACGAATAACTCAAAGGATCCAAATAAATCCGAATAAATTTAGTTTAGATTTATTATCAGTGATTGGGTGACTCAGATGATCTGAGACAAGGCCTGTGGTGTGATATTTTATGTACCTCATTTTAGCGCTAGGCTAAGTTTAGTTTGAATTAGGGTCTACGGTGAACGCAAGAATCGTACTGCTATATTTACTAGTGGGTTGCATACATGCTATCCGCATTTCTCTAACCACCTATTTATATTCACATATAGATGCTTACGTATACATTTACTTAGAAAATCTCTACATTTTAGTTGTCATTAGCTTTAGGTAAAATATATTTATCTGGCAAGGCTTGTTTTACAAGGTTATATTTTCAATATTTGCTAATTAGCAAAAGATACCATTAGGATTTATATAAGGGCATCATTTTAAATATTGGGCATATATCTTAGTTTTAATTAATGGCAATCTTTATTTGGTCTTTTATCCTAAGTTGTTTTTCTTTACCCATGTCTTTAATTAACATTTAGTCTTTTAGTTAATTATTTAAATAATATTAATCTTTCACATATGATAACTACTCTACATTAAAACATTAAGCAATCTGGTTTTATGACTCAATTACATTTAGTATAGATTATTCCTAATATTATCTTGATTTCTTTTATTAATTGAATTGGGCTAAAGAAATGAAGCAAAAAGAAATGGAAAAAGGGTGCAAACTCAAAGAATCGAACTGGGGACCTGGGGAGGCTCTGTGTCTGAAGCGGGCTTCGGTAGCCAAGTGGGCATTCAGTGTTTCTTGACGCTACGGGGAAAGGAGCGCTGATAAAGCATGCATGACTGGGGGGGCTTCACAGAGGACCATGACGGCGCTCGGAATGGTCGTCGCCGGCGGCGGACGGTGGTCGGGGAGGGCGTGTTGACCTGTAAAATGCGTCGCGCGGGGGACGGGGAAGCTAAGGGTAGCGGCAATTTGGCCGGATCGGCAGCGAGGTGGACGGGCGACGGCGCGGGGCGGCCGGCGTGGGGAGGTTGCCGGGGAGGGGAAGGCTCGGGCAACGAGGAGCTCCGCCGGCAGTGGGAGAAGGTTCGAAGTGGTGAGGTGGAGCTCCACCGGCGGGGAATCGGAGGGGAACCCGCCGAGGCGGCGGCGGTGGTGAGGATGGCGGCGGCGGCGCTGTGCACGGCGGAGAAGGGGGAGAAGGTGGGGGGGACAGGGGAGTGGTGCTGCGCTGAAAGGAGAAGGACGCCCGGGTATTTGTAGTCGCGGAGGGGCGGGAGAGGCGCGGTGGCGGCGGACCAGTCGGTGGAGGGGGACCAGGCGGCGGGGTGGAGGTCCGGCGGGCAAGGACCGGAGGCGCGGGGCTCGGCGTGCGATGGCGCGGGGCTCGGCACGCGTAGGGGTTAGCCAAGGCAGGAGCTGCGCAGAGGGGAGAGGGGATGGGACGTAGCGCTGTGAGGTCAGAGGGCAGAGCACGCGCGAGAAGAAGCAAGAAAGAAAGAGGAAGGAGCTGGCGCGGTGGGGAGAGAGAGGGGAGGGTGCGGCCGCTCGGGCCCGCTGGCAGAGGGATGGCGCGGGGTGGAGGCGGGCCCGCTGGCCAGAAGAAGCGGTCGGGAGGGGGAGCCAGCGTCCGGGCCACGCGGCGACGGAAGAAGAGGCGCGGGCAGGGGCGCGGGCCCACTGGCCAGAGAGATGGGCGCGGGGTGGAGTTGGGGGCCGGCTGTCAGCGACGGCAGAGAGGGGGAGGCGCAGTGGACTGGGCCGCGCGGGGAAGGGAGCGGGGAGAGGGGGTTGGGCCGGGCCGCTTCGGCCAGCCTGACCTCTCTCTCTCTTTCTTTTTTTTCTTTTTATTTATTACATGTTATTTGCATGTGTATAGACACACACACACACACACACATATATATATATATTTGATTATTTCTATTTTTGTATGGGTGTATTTATTTATTTATTTTATATATATATATATATATATATATATATATATATATATATATATATATATATATATATATATATATATATATATATATATATATATATATATATATATATATGTACATACACACATATATATATATACATCTTTATTTATTTGCCCATTCATTTTATATACATATTTGCATATAATTTATATCTTTATTTTGTTGCCCTTTTATACTATTATTTTTAAAATGAAATTTTATATTCTAGTTTTAAGTTTCTACCTCCCTTTTAGATTTGAATCTAGAGTTTTTGTATTCCCATTATGTGCATCTTTCCTTTTTATGACATTATTATTATTAGTTTTATTTTTTTTAAATCTTTTCTTAAGTTTTTGAATCCTCCACCAAAATTCGAAAAATCACCATAAAATCCAAATTTCAACAAAACTTATTGCAAAATAATTTAAGAACTTCATATTTTCAAATTTAAATTTTTTAGGATGTTACAGCCATGTCGCTTACGATAATGGTGCCTACGACCATGGCACCTACAACCACGGCTTGCCTTCGAACGCTTCTCCAATCAGTGCTTGTCTTCGACCACGGCACTACAGCTACAACTACCACACTGGTCGTTATGACCACGCACAATATGGTCATGACGACTATGCACAACTTGGTCATAACCGACCACGCACACCGTGATTGCAATCGACCACACACACCTCCTGGTTGTAACGACCACACACACTAGTCACTTCCGACCACACACGAACTAAGGTCACTCCGACCACTCACACCGGTCGTAACGACTATACACAACGTGGTCGTAACTGACCATACACACTAGTCGTAACGACCACACACAATGTGGTCTTAACCAACCACGCACATCACAACATGGTCGTAACCGACCACGCACAATAACTCGAAGTTTCGACCACGGTGCATCATCTCAATGCTTCGACCTCGATTTCTGGGACTTCTTCGACCACACCTGAGCACCGATTGAGGACTGCTGGCTAGACCTTTAACCGTGGCTTCGATCACGGCATCGACCAGGCCTTCGACCACACCTTCTCGCGTGTTGCTTCAACAGTGGCACCGAGGACCATGCACAAATCATCAAGATTAATTTCAACATTCTCCCCCTTAATCTTGATGGTTTGACTCACCGATACGGATCACCCACATCCTCGACCACATCTTCTTGTCATATGTTGCGGCCTCTCGCCAACATCTTCTCGACATCGTTGTTATCAGTCTCAACCGAGCCTTCCTTGCGGAAGTTTCTCACCGCCATTGACCACACATTGAAACTTCACACAGCAGCTTCACACTGCTGTTGGCATTGTCGGCCTCACACCAATTTCACCCTGTAGTGGCATCACATCGCTATCGACCATATGTCGAAACTTCAGACAGCAGGTGTAGTTCGTCGAGGTGAGTTACGGGTACAACAACGCCACTGCGCCCTCCCTCTTCACGGCCACCTACGAGTTGGATGCGAACAAATCACCTCGCAGCAGGCTGCAAAATGCTGACGGAGACACACTCCTTCCTTCTCTCGGCATCTTCTTGACTCACGGGAATCATCGAGTCTTCTTTTTTGACACACGGGAAACTCTAAGCTATGATACCAATTGTTGGCAAAGGGGTGGAACCAGACACACGTGCACAGTGGTCGTAGACTCACACGAACACCTCTGCACAACTCAAAACACATAGGAGATTTTCTCTACATCAATCCACCACCGTTTTTCCATTTTCTCATCTATTTATGGAATCTGATTACAAGTGTACAGGCTAACACTACCCGACTCTTCTGGCCATGATCTCCATGACTCGCACACTCCCCACTACCCGTACAACTTGCTTCACTAACCATCACACTCGGTTTAGTGGACACAACCAGTTACATGCAGACTAACTACTATCTGGCCCGATTTACGACCGCACACAATCCTTCGGGTTCTACTTCGGGTCCATTCACGAGTTTTTCGACCATGTCCTATCGACTACGGTGTCTTGACCATGCCTCATGACCATGGCTGCTTCGACCATAGTGCCTTCGACGACTTCACCGACCACGACTTGTCGACCACATCTTTAACCATGGTGCCTTCGACCGCTTCACCGACCATGGCTTGTCGACCAGCATCTCTGGTAGCTCCACTCACATAGACGATACTACTAGCCATCGAGCACGACTGGGTACTATAGCTTACGAGCACGACTACTGCTGCAGTACTACTTCGAGTACCGGCTGCATTGACTATTAATCTACTTTTGTGAAGATTCCCTCTCTCTTGACCACCCCAAGGAAAGGGCAACCTATCAAGCAAAACCTTGTAACCTATTGCTAGAAGGCTTGTCCACGTCTCCTTCTTTCTACTCTTCCCGAATTTCGGGGATGAGATTCATTTTAAGGGGTAGGATTTGTAACATCCCAAAATAGGAACTAGTGTAATTACAAAAAATAATAAAATCTTTTCTTCGATTTTCAGAGTATTTCAAAAATTGGCATTTATCTGAGTTCCTGAATTGAAGTTTTTGCAACCAAACTTAAATAAGGAAAATAAAAATCTTGGATCAAGAACCAAGACTATGAAAATCAATCTAGAAAATTTTGAATCCCTTTCTAATTCCAATATTCAATTTCAAAACTGGAAATTCAAGATCAAGAATGATAATTTGAACCAAAGCTAACACTAAAATCTTCCCATCCAATTGTCATGACCAGAATGCCAAAACTCAAGCTTAATCTCAAATTGGCATTTCAACTTCTTCTGAATTTTTTAATTTCCAAAATTCTTAGTATTCTTTTGGGACCCTTGGCCCATATCTTGTCCCAGTCCCTTTTCCTTTTTTGGCTGGGCCCTGGCTCCTTTCTCCTCCCCTCCTTTTTCTTTCCTCCTACTCCCTCCGCCTGCACCCTCGCACGGGCCTA
This sequence comes from Dendrocalamus latiflorus, assembly GCA_017311315.1. NCBI lineage: Eukaryota > Viridiplantae > Streptophyta > Magnoliopsida > Poales > Poaceae > Dendrocalamus > Dendrocalamus latiflorus. Next base: position 29,723,400 of record CM029613.1, read on the forward strand.
CCGTGGCCAGAGCTGCACCCACTACTACAGAAGAGGCTATACTGGACGGCTACATCACAGACGGTTCATACGGAACCGTCTGTGATTAAACTTTCACAGACGGTTTATACTGGCAACCGTCGGTGATATTTTCACAGACGGTTATTAACACGAACGGTCTGTGATAAATAAGACATCACAGACGGTTCGTGTTACTAACCGTCTGTGAAATTTCACAGACGGTTATTAACACAAACCGTCTGTGATGTCTAAAATTATCACAGACGGTTTCTGTTAATAACCTTCTGTGAAAATATCATAGACGGTTATTAACTGGAACCGTCTATGATAATTTTAGACATCACAGACGGTTCGTGTTAATAACCGTCTGTGAAATTTCACAGACGGTTAGTAATACGAACCGTCTGTGGTATCGTTTAAACTACAGAATCTATAGAGACGAGAGTCAAATTCAAGGTAATTTTATTACAAAAGTGCAATAAAAAGACATTCCCAGATTTGAATCTTCTGGGTTTCATATGCTTCTTCGTCGACTTCTGGAGTTGGAGGATCAGCCGCTGTGTTCTCGAATGCCGTCAAGATTGCCCTTGCCTTCTCGACTTCCTCCTCAAGCATGGGCAAATGATCATTAGCATGTTCCATAATCTGAAACAGGATGTCAAGATGCGCTTCTGCATTATCGGCCCAATCTACTTGATCGGCAAGTTTATCCAAGTGTGTCTGCAGTGCCGCAAGATCTTCCTCCGCTTTGCGCACATTGTAGAGAAGAACGAGGCTGAGGGCGGTTTCCCTATCCTGAGTGGCAATGAGATACCTCCGTCGACGGCGGATGATGAGGTCCAGCTGACGGATGGAAGCGAGTCGAGGAAGGAGAGCAGGGCGTGAGCGGAGGAGCTGCTCCAGACGTAAACTTTTGGCCGCCTGTGTAAGGTTGCGTCCGAACAACTCATGATGGATAGATGAGAGGAAGGAGATCAAAAGAATTTTAGATGTCATTATTGAGAAATCTGGTGATGAAGAAGATGATCAGGGAGAGCATAGTGCGTAGAAGGATTAGGGCGCGCATATATAAGCATTAACGCATGTAGACGCTTCGTATTTCAAACCATCTCTGCTATTATGATCAGGGAGTGCATAGTGTGTAAAAGAGCATGCAGGATTAGGACGCGCATATTTAAGCATTAACGCAGACGCTTCGTATTTCAAACCATCTCTGCTATTAATATCACAAACCATTCATATTATGATATTAATATCACAGACCGTTATTAATACGGTCCGTCTGTGATAACTGAAACATCACAGACGGCTCGTATTAAGAACCGTCTGTGATAAATGATTGACACTAACACAAACGGTTTTAATTTGGACACCGTCTGTGTTAGTGGTCGAGTATCACAGACGGTCCTTACCAATGAACCGTCTGTGATACTTTAGTATCACAGGCGGTTTAAAATAAAAAAACCGTCTGTGATAATCTGAAATTATCACAGACGGTTTTTTATTAAAAACCGTCTGTGTTGTGTAGACTATCACAGCCGGTTGTTGTTAAGAACCGTCTGGGAATGTTCACAGACGGTTTTTTACAAGAACCGGCTGTGATGTCCCTTTGTCTGTCATATTCTAGATCAGAGGTTAATATATAAGTACACATTGCTTCTAATAACTTAACTACAGAACTACTAAGACAAGAGGTCACAAATTAAAGGCAAATTTATTAATTTCAATTAGAGGGAAATTCATTACATAAGTCGCACAGGTAAAGAGTTTCCCAGATTGTAATCTTTTGGGCTTCGTACGCTTCTTCTTCGACTTTGGGACTTGGAGGATCAGCCGCTGAATTCTCGAACGCTGTTAAGATTGCCCTTGTCCTCTGCACTTCCTCGTGTAGCCTGGGCAAATGATCAGCAGCATCCATCATGTCGTACAGGATAGCATTAAAACATTCCTCACAATCTGCCGTTTCTGCATGAGCGGCAAGGCTATCCATCAGTCTGTGCAATGCGAGTAGAGCTTCTTCCGCATTGCGCACATTGTGGAGAAGAACCAGGGTGAGAGCTGTTTCCCTTTCTTGAGCGGCAGCGAGACGCCTCCGTCGACGGCGGAGGATCAGGTCAAGCTGACGGATGCAAGAAAGTCGGGGAAGGAGAGCAGGGCGAATGCGGAGAAGCTGCTCCAGATGCAAATTGCTGGCCGCCTGTGTAAGGTTCCGGCCGAACAATTCATGATGAACAGATGAGAGGAAGGAGATGATCACAAGAATAGTAGAAGGCGCCATATTGTACGTACGTAGAAGAGACCTGGATTAGGCGCGCATATTTAACCTTTAGCACAGACGGTTCGTATACCCAAACATTAATGATATAGATGCTTCGTATAACGATCGAGAGACGTTAATTAGACGATCGAAACCCGAAGCGTTCTGGCAATCGAAACACGAAGCGTTCTGGCAATCGAAACACGCGCGAAGCATTCTGGCAATAGAAACACGCGCGAAGCGTTATGACAGACGGTTTTACTGGCAACCATCTGTGATATTTTCATAGACGGTTACTAACCGTCTGTGAACTTTCACAGACGGTTCTTAATACGAACCGTCTATACCAATCGAGATAACACAGATGGGTCCTGTTAAGAACCGTCTGTGAAAAGCCAGATAACACAGACGGTTCCTGTTAAGAACCGTCTGTAATAATCCCATGTCACTGATAATTGGTGTGTAATAATCACATGTCACCAATAATTGGCGTATACACAGGATTTCGATCTCACCCGTCTATTCTCTCCACATCGAATGGCTGGCACCAGTTCCTCCCACGGCCAGGCCCTTATTAATAACTCCCCATCAACCTTTCCACCGGTACTAGTCACGCGTGAGTTCATCCACTAGCTAGCTTCCTGCATGCATCTCCCCTCCGCTGTGAGCTAGCACCTCCATCGCGGCACGACCGGTTCATACTAAACAACACACTCTTGCCGTAAGTGTGTCTTGTTTAGTGTGAACCGTCGTGCCACGAAGGGTTTGTTAGCTTGTTATCCTGTAATAGATCGATCTGAATGTGTTGTTGAGTTTTTGTGCTTGCCTCTGTATTTGCATGTTCCTCGACCAGCTCAAACAAGAATCTTGAAATGTCTTTTCTTTGCACTATTGTAATAAAATTGCCTTGAATTTTGTCGGGAAAGATGAACTGTTTCGTCAGGGCATGACTGCCAACTCGAAGCATATATAGCATAGCATTCGAGGCACATCCGAGGCCTGCAGCTGTGTCTTGAGGAATGCCAAGAGCTGGTCTTCAGATGTGGCAGCCACACTGGTCTTCAGATGTGGCAGCCACATCTGAAGACCAGCTCTTGGCATTCCTCAAGACACAGCAGCAGGCCTCGGATGTGCCTCGAATGCTATGCTATATATGCTTCGAGTTGGCAGTCATGCCCTGACGAAACAGTTCATCCCCGTGTAACTATCACAGACGGTTTGTAATGTAAACCGTCTGTGAAGGACTATCACAGACGGTTCTATACACGAACCGTCTGTGATACGCATAAATCACAGACGGTTGATATTTAGAACCGTCTGTGATATTATGTACATCACAGACGGTTCGTGTTACGAACCGTCTGTGATAATGAGACTATCACAGACGGTTATTGATGCGAACCGTCTATGATAGGCAGAAATCACAGACCGTTTGTAGTTGGAACCATCTGTGATATTCTGCGTAGTATTAATTACTTGGCGTACTTGCTTGAAGGATGTCGACACCGATCTGTCTTCATTGCGCTGCATCGGTGGAGCAAGGCGGCCGACTTTAGGGAGTTGGGGGTGAAAAAATATCACCGTCTTCTTATTGATCTGATCAGAGGTTAGCATACTCAATTACTTAACATTCTTAGTGATCTGATCAGAGATTAGTATTCAATTACTTAACATTCTTAGTGATCTGATCAGAGGTTAGTAGTAGAGGTAATAATCATTTTTGACACCCATTTTTCACTTGTGTAGCGTAGATGGACCGAAGCTGGATGTATATTGAGAACCGTGTGAGTGAAGAGTACATTACTGGCGTGTCTGCCTTTAGAAGGGCGGCCAAGCTGGATATGTTGAAGAAGGGGATGAAATATATGTATTGCCCATGTATTGATTGTGATAATCTCAAGATGTTTAGCAACTCAGCGCAGATTGAAGCTCACTTGATTCGAAGGGGTTTCAGAAAAGGGTACAAATGTTGGACCAGTCACGGTGAAGAGAAGAGTACACAAGAAGGTAGTTATGATATAGTCGAGGGAGGCAACGATATGCCAGTTGTGGACTGTTCTTTCGATCATGAGGAAAGGTCGCAGGATGACAATCTGGATCATGAGGATAGGTCGCAGGATGACAATCTGGATCATGAGGATAGGTCGCAGGATGATAATCTGGATCAGATGTTACGTGCTGCAGAAGGGAACTATAGTGAGAGAGAGTTTGGTAAATTCGAGGGCTTGATGGAGGACTCGGAGAAACCTTTGTTCCCGGGCTGCAAGCCGCAATACACGAGGTTGTCATCAGTTCTAGAACTGCTAAAATTGAAGGCAAGCAATGGTTGGTCCGACAAGAGTTTCACGGCATTATTAGGTCTCCTAGTGGACATGCTTCCAACGGGAAATGTGTTGCCGAGAACCACCTACCAAGCCAAGAAGATTCTTTGTCCATTAGGAATGGAAGTAGAAAGAATACATGCATGTCGGAATGATTGTATCCTGTACCGTAAAGAGTATGCTAGCTTACATGTTTGTCCGGTGTGCAAAGCATCCCGATACAAACGTAAAAATGACTCTGATGATGGGAAGGGCATCGAGGTGAAGCAAGGACCTCCTGCTAAGGTGATGTGGTATCTTCCTGTAATCCCCCGTTTGAAGCGTTTATTTGCAAACCGCAAGGATGCAAGATTGATGCGTTGGCACTGCGAGCAACGTAAGAAAGACGGAATGATAAGACATGTTGCTGATTCTGCCCAGTGGAGGAACATCGATAGGATGTTTGTAGATTTCGGTGTGGAACCGAGAAATATAAGGTTTGGGTTGAGTACAGATGGAATGAATCCTTTTGGTAACATGAGCAGTCGACATAGCACCTGGCCCGTGACTCTGTGCATGTACAACCTTCCTCCTTGGCTGTGTATGAAGCGGAAATATATTTTGATGTCACTACTTATCCAAGGGCCGAAGCAACCTGGCAACGATATTGATGTGTTCCTAGCCCCATTGGTGGAAGATCTTGCAACACTGTGGAATGAAGGGGTACATGTATGGGATGCGGACAAACGAGAGAACTTCACTCTACGGGCCATGTTGTTCTGCACCATTAATGATTTTCCTGCCCTTGGTAACCTGTCAGGGTTTAGTATAAAAGGAGCCAAAGCGTGTCCGCACTGCTTAGATTATACGGAGAGTGTGTGGTTGAACAACTCCCGAAAAACTGTGTACATGCGTCACCGTAGGTTCCTTCCAAAGTATCACCCATAACGCAAGATGAAGAAACAATTTGACGGAAAAAAAGAGGATGACTCAGTACCAAGACCTTTTAGCGGGAAAGAGGTGTATGATATGGTCAAGGATATAAATGTTGTGTTTGGAAAGGGACGTAAATTGAGGAAGAACATGTGGAAAAAGAGGTCAATATTTTGGGACTTGCCTTATTGGGAGCACTTAGAAGTTCGCAATTGCATGGATGTCATGCACGTAGAGAAGAATGTATGTGACAGTTTGATTGGTCTCTTACTGAACATTCCTGACAAAACAAAGGATGGTGTTAACGCAAGGCGTGACTTGGTCGCTATGAACATCAGGACCGAGTTAGCACCGATAGAGACCGATAAAGGCCGGACGTACCTTCCCCCAGCATGTTACACTCTGTCTAAGTCCGAGAGAACTGAATTGTGCCAGTCCTTAAATGGTGTGAAAGTTCCATCCGGTCACTCGACAAGCATGAAGAGACTTGTTTCCAGGAACATTTGAAATTAATTGGCATGAAGTCTCACGACTGTCATGTGCTAATGACTCAAATGCTACCTGTTGCAATTAGAAGTATTTTGCCGAACAAGGTTCGAGTGACAATCATAAGGCTATGTTATTTCTTCAACGCAATTGCTCAGAAGGTCATTGATCCGGATGGACTAGATGCTCTGCAAACCGAGGTGGTGACAACTCTCTGTCATCTAGAGATGTATTTCCCTCCATCATTTTTTGATATCATGGTCCATCTCATTGTCCACCTTGTGAAAGAGATAAAAATATGTGGCCCCGTATTTCTACGTCATATGTACCCTTTCGAGAGGTACATGGGAATTCTGAAGTCCTATGTACGCAATCGATCTCGACCGGAGGGTAGCATCATCGAAGGTTATACAACAGAAGAGGTCATTGAATTCTGCATCGGCTACATGGCTCAGGTAGAGCCGATAGGTGTACCTCTATCTCGTCACGAGGGGAGGCTAGAGGGTATCGGGACTATCGGGAGGAAAGCAATAACTCCGGATCAAAATACGTATACTCAAGCCCATTTCATGGTTTTACAACACATGACTGAAGTGACCCCATATATTGAAGAGCACAAGGACATGCTACGTCAGGAGAATGCAGGCCAGTCAGAAGTTTGGACCACGAGACAACACAACCGTCAGTTCAACGAATGGTTCAAGGCGCAATTGACTAGGAGGTCGTCAAGTGAAACACTACAATGGTTGGCAAAAGGGCCAAAATTTACAATTGTGACATGGCAAGCATACGACATTAATGGCTACACATTTTATACAACAGATCAAGATAGAAAGAGCACAGTGCAGAACTCAGGTGTCCGCATAGATGCCTATGATGCGCACGGCAGTACCGCTGGCCCAAGCTCGTACTACGGGCTTGTAGAGGAGATTTGGGAGCTTGACTACGTAATTTTCAAAATTCCTCTATTTCGGTGCCGTTGGGTCCAACTTCCACGGGGTGTAAAGGTTGACAAGTACGGCGTCACTACCGTGGACCTCGAATGTGTAGGATACAAAGATGAACCATTCGTACTCGCGAGGCAAGTTGTTCAAGTATTTTATGTAACCGACCCGGCAAATAAGAAGCGCCATGTAGTTCTTCAGGGAAAAAGAAGGATTGTCGGGGTTGAGAATGTTGTGGATGAGGAAGAGTACAATCAATTTGATGATTTGCCTCCATTCGGACAAGGCATCAGGCTCGAGGAAGAACAAGGCGATGAACCAAGCTATATGCGTGTCGATCATCGTGAAGGGCTTTATTTAAAATGATATAGCCAAAGTGTAATAAATGATATTGGTTATGCTTGTGTTTTTCATAAATGTATGTATGTTCCATTGTAATTGTAAAATGACTAAGGAACTAAGAAATAGTTATATCTATGGTTATGCTTGCGTTTTTCATAAATGTATCTATGTTCCATTGTAATTGTAAAATGACATAGGAACCTAGCTAGCTACCAGTATTTATAGTGAAATATCACAGACGGTTTATCAAAAGAAACCGTCTGTGATAAAACATCACAGACGGTTCTATAGATATAACCGTCTGTGATAATATAAATATCACAGACGGTTATATATATAGAACCGTCTGTGATAATATTGATATCACAGACGGTTATATTGATAGAACCGTCTGTGATAAGTGCATATCACAGGCGGTTATATTGATAGAACCGTCTGTGATAGCTCATCTTTAAATACCCGCAGCTAGGTCTGCGGAGTCCGCTCTGGCGCAGTCTCTTGTCTCCACCCTGCAGCGCCCCTGCTAGCTAGGTTTTGCTCCCTCCCGACGCCGCCGCTCCCTCCCGACGCCGCCGCTCCCTCCCGACGCCGCTCCCTCCCGACGCCGCCGCTCCCTCCCGACGCCGCCGTTCCCTCCCGACGCCGCTCCCTCCCGACGCCGGTCCCTCCCGACGCCGCTCCCTCCCGACGCCGCCGATCCCTCCCGCCGCCGGTCCCTCCCGACGCCGCTCCCTCCCGACGCCGCCGGTCCCTCCCGACGCCGCTCCCTCCCGACGCCGCCGCTCCTTCCCGACGCCGCCGGTCACTCCCGACGCCGCCGGTCACTCCCGACGCCGCTTATTTTATGTTATATGCTTCACATGAATTTTATGTTATATGCTTCACATGAATTTTATGTTATATGCTTCACATGAATTTTATGTTATATGCTTCACATGAATTTTATGTTATATGCTTCATATGAATTTTATGTTATATGCTTCACATGTTATATGCTCAACATGTTAGCTTTATGATATATGCTTCACATGTATTTTATGTAGCATATAATATATGCTGCAGGTGTTTAGCTCACTGTAGGCACTTCATAGAACCTTGTAACAATAATATATGCTGCACTTGTTAGCTGCAAGGTCTATTTAGAAGGCCCATAGCTCACTGCAATTAGTTAATCGTTAGAACTTTGTCAAAGAGCATAAAGCAAGTGACACACTCCAGTGTATCTTGTTCAATGAACTTGATGCACTGGTTTGTGTCACTTGATTCATAGAACTTTGACAAGCTGGGTCCATAGCTCACTGCAGTTAGTTTTTTCTTAGAAGAGAGATGGCGTCCACACAGTCTTCGTCGTCGTCATCTGGGTCTCACGCTCCCAAGATTGCGAAAAGTAAACGTGGCCGAGGAGTATCGAAAAGGCCAGAGGGCCGAATGACCATCACGGTGGTCTCTCCGAATGGGACTCCTCTGGAACCGTCGAAAGCAGCGTCATCATTTCGGACTACCTGCGGGATAATTGGAAGGCAACGGGTCCCCATCACCATAGCAAGCTGGAAAGATTTGACAAAGGATCACAAAAATCAGCTATGGGAGGAACTTACAAATTCCTTCGAGTTCTCAGCAGAAGCACAGGGACTCGTGCAACGGCAGGCGCTCCTCGCGATGGGAAAAGCATGGAAGAATTTTAAGAGCATTCTTGTGACGAAGTACGTGGCCGAGGATGTCACGCCCTTCACGAAGTATCCTTTCGTGTCGCCGGAAACATGGGAGGCCTTTGTGCAGATAAAGACGACGCCTGAATTTGTACAACAAAGTGCGGCGCACAAGGATCTCCAGTCACAAAACACGCACCCTCACAGACTCGGCACTGCTGGGTACGCGGGTAAAATCCCGCAATGGAGGATGCAGGATGAGGTCGCAATCCGATCGGAGGCCTCTCCGCCATTTGCCGGGATCGCAAACGAGCGCGCTCGAAACTGGTTAAGAGCGAGGTCATCAACCACATCTTCGGGTGTCTCTTTCAAAAACCCCGCAGATGAGGAAGTGTCCCAACGCATGGTAAAATATGTTAAACAACATAGTTGTTAACACCTCTTGAACTTCATGGGTTCAAAAATAACATGATTAATTGCCTCTTGCAGCAATCATTGACTACCGAATCTTCTCGTGGCTCCTTTGAAGAATATAGGGAGATAGATTTACTATCACAGGCCTTGGGAAACAAGGAGCACCCAGGTCGCACACGAGGCATGGGGGTTTATGTACCTTGGAGGCAAGGATTTCCAGATTACTCCGAGACATATAGGAGTAGGAAGAGATCCAAGGCGTACCGCAGCGAACAAATAAAACAGGAGCTTCGTGCTCAACTTGAGGAACAACTATCTGCCTCACTTCAAGAGCAGACTGCCTCACTTCGAGGAGAGATAGATTCGTTGCGGGAAGAACTGAGACAAGTCCGCAACCATTCGCAAGCCACTCCTAGTACTGCGGTACCCAGTCCCCCTCAACGTCGCAGTAGCTGCGCGTCCACACCAATTTCTGAACATAGCGACGACCACTTACGTATTGATGACATTCAGGTAATGTACCTCTTTAGAATGGTACATAGATCTCTCTGGTGGACGCCTTAACTCAGCTCTTGTATCGTTATGTAGGAGCCCATCCCTTGCAGCCTCAGAGTCAGGCTTGTTGGCTCTATTCCCGTTGACGCTGGGCGCGGCATGGTGTATCCATTGCTGCCAGGGACGCTGGTGCACGGTATACAAGTAGACACCGGTTTCATAAAGGTCCAGGTGGACATGATTAATGATATTTTTAAGTCCGTCCCTCTTGAGAAGCCCCCAAACGAAGAGATTAAGACATTAGGGGATGCCGTCCACACATTCATTCAGTGGCCCAAGAGGGACATCGTCCTCGACATGTCCGTGCCACAATCTTCACATCCAGTGGCCCAAGAGGGACGTCGCCCTGGACCTGGCACATCGGCTCCGGTGGCTCCACCTCCACCTACAAATCCAGTAAAGTCTGTTGCATCGGCTCCCGCCGAGACGCCACCGAGAACATATCATAAGCGAGGCTCCAAGGCCTCCAAGGCTCATGCGAAGAAAATTAAGCCGGGTCCCGTGCCATGGAAGTTTATTCTAGGAGTGTCGTTGGTGCTCGATTCACAATTACGCCAACTTGGTATGATTTGCAATACATTGCATGCCTGGTACATGGAGAAGTCCAACATGAAACCAAACCGGCAGAGTGCATTCACTGTGAAATATAACGAGACGCATTTCCTCCATGACTTGGGCTACATCGTCGTGACATTCGAAGATTTATTCTTACTATTCAATCTCGACGAACTCGACGCCTCACTTCTACGATGCTGGACACTGTAAGTGTACTGTCCAATGAAGTTCTACATTCACGTTATACAGATAAATGTCATTACTCTTTCTTTATGTATAGATACATGATCCAACAAGCCCGGAAATCGCGACGACCGGTGGGTTTCCTCGACCCTCACTTGGTCTCTGAGCAATCTATCAACGCAGATGCATCCTTCGTGGAAGGTTACATAACGAGGGGATTGATTGCTCACACCGACAAGGAGTACGTCATGGTACCCTTCAACCAAGGGTAAGTGCTTCACTAGTTGCCACACATATGTTTCATTTGTACTTTACATGCAGCATGAACTTAGGATTAATCACTGTGGCGACACATATGACTAGGAATCACTGGATTTTGATTGTGATTGTACCAAAGTGGAGCAAGGTAATATACCTTGATTCCCTCCTTAGGAGCAACCACGACTTCAGTCGTGTGCAAGAAGTACTTAACAGGTAAACTCATTTCCTCCATACATAACTCTATTGTAATATTTCTTTTGTTTGCCACGGCCGAGGCTAAGTTTTTTGAATCACGTAGGGCGTTTGCCGAATATGTTGCCCAAGGAGGAACACACGACAAATCCAGTGACACGCTACGACACAACACGCGATTTCCGGTACCCGCTACAACACAATAATCCTATATCATACTTTGTAATAATGCCTCTAGAATTGACAATACCGATGTATGTAATTCTATTTTTGCAGTGCCACCAGCAGCTACAGGGCAACGTATGTGGATTCTACGTTTGCCGCCATATGATGGAAATCATGGGTACTAAGATCAATGATCCAGAGGTTTGTCAGGTCCTTCCAATAATTATTATTTTCTGATTATATTACACACACATGCTAATTAATGACTTAACATTGCTCCTAGCGACAGCGGGTGAACTTCGACGCAAGTGCATATGATCTTGACAATCTCGTCGATATTCGTGCAATCATCTCCCAATTCTTGCTAGCAGAGGTCATAAATAAGAGGGGAGAGTTCCACGCCGGCGATGATGATAATTAGATGTTGAAACATTGGATTCAACTGTACAAATCAAACAATTCCTTCAATTGAATACATTTGTCAGATTTTGTGTAACAATTTTCATTCTATATATGTGATATTGTTACATTCATCTGTGTATCGAATTTTGTTGTAATTTACTATGAGTTGCAATTAACTTATATCTGTCATTTATCTGTAATCTGCTTGCTTTCAGAGGGCATGGCTAGCATATCCTGAGGCTAGCCAAGAAACAGCATATAAAATGGATGATGCACTTGGTATCACAGACGGTTCATTGTTAAAAACCGTCTGTGATACCATATCACAGACGGTTTCAAAGAGTGCCGTATGTGGTGTGACTGCTATCACAGACGGCTTTACTACTGACCGTCTGTGATATACACAATATCACAGATACAAACCGTCTGTGATATTGTGTATATCACAGACGGTCTTGATTACTAACCGTCTGTGATAGGCGAGTATCACCGACGGTTGTTTATAAAAAACCGTCTGTGATACTCGCCTATCACAGACGGTTAGTAATCAAGACCGTCTGTAATGTTTTTATCACAGACGGCTCGGGAACCGTCTGTGATAACCACCAACTATCACTGACACCTAAACACTGACGGTTCAGGAACCGTCTGTGATGACGGTTCCGAACCGTCTGTGATAGGGCTGTCTGTAGCAGTGACCCCTGGCCTTCAGCCCAGCCTGGTGCCCCTTCTCTCTTCTCCCTTCCCCTGCTCTGGTCCCAGCGGTGCCCGGCCTGCCCATTGAGCCAGCCTAGCCCTGCGCATCGCATTGCATCGAGCCAGCACCGCCCCGGTTTTCCCAGTCACATCCAGGCCAACATGCGGTATCATCGCCTAGATCCTCCCCTAGCCCTGTCACTGTGTTCAATGTCGCCCGCCTGGTGTTAGCGTCACGCCGCGTCGCCTACCTCGCACCATGTCCTCCACTCTCGCATTCACTTCAACTGCGCCTATAACCGGCCTAGCTCCTCTGTGCCCCTTTGCATGCACCCTCGCACCGACCTACCGCCGCAAGAGCTGCATGGCATGTCAATGCCTGATCGACATTACTCCTCCACTCGTCGTGTGCATCGTCAATATGCCCAGTTGCCACCTACCCTTCCTAGCTATAAGAAGGCCCAAGCTTGTCCTCTCTTCTCCCGCCTTGCCCTTCTTCCTCCTCCCTCAGGCCGAACACGCCCGAGCCACCTTCGTGTCGACCGCCAACCACCACTCCATCTCGGCCACCTCAGTGAATGCCTTCAAAATCTGCTTACGTCACAGTGCACCCCACACCCCTAGTAGCTCACTCACTTGGCCAATTGGAAGCGCGTGCCCTAGGCTCACCACACGGCCGTTCTTCTCCACCTCTGGCCGACGTCACCATTTCCACCGTCGTTCCCTCCTCGGTTCAATTCCCTTCTGTGGGAGCATCCCCTCAGCGCCCTGAGGCTTCTACACCGGCCGACTGACGCACTCCACCGCCCAAGCTCCCCCTCCGTCGTGACTTGACCACACCGGCGCCCATGCACGTCACTAGGTCCCCTTGGCTCCCCTCCGACCATACAATCTACCCTGATGAGCTCCTCATGGCTTGCTCGTACTCGTGCTCCCCTATCTCTCTCCCTCTTCCTTCCGGCCACCGCCGCCATTGACGGCCTCCCTGCAACCGTCGCTCCCTACTGTCAGCTCACCTTGGCACCTACTGGCTGAAGCCACCACCCCAGGGGCTTTCTCACCTCAAAGGCAACCCGTTTTTCACACCCGCTGCCCCTCCGGCCGTTGGACGCACCAGCGAGCCCACCTCATCAGGGCACCGTGCCCTCCCCTGTTTTCGGCCGGCCGAACTCAGTGCCTCCCCCTCCTCTATTTCTTTCTTTTTCCTTGCCCTTCCTCTTTCTTTATATGGCAAGTGGGCCCAACTAGATAAATGTCCAACTTCTACATGCATGTCTCAACATCTTCTTGCATTTGACCAAATGGTTTAAGAATTATACAAGAGAACAAGGTGATAAAATATGATTTGCAAATAATAATGGAAATAAGAATCTAACTATGAAGGTTCATGCAAACTAAAAAGAATTAACCCTGATTAATTTCCTGTCAACCCAGAAAAAGGCAATAAAGATGATTGTTGTAATAATTTAAATAATTGTATCATTAATTTTCACACTTCAAATAATGAGAATTTAATCTACCTTGCTTAATGAGATTAACAATTTGCAAGCCGCATGTAATATCATGTGTGGTTTGCTCATATCTAAAATCATGAGAACTCATTTTTGAATATTGCTTAAAAATAATTATTGGTAAAGTCTCTAATATTTACCTGTAAAATGCTAAGAATTAAATTAACAGTTTCTTGGTTTGTGATAAATAATTCTTAAACATGAATAAAGAGCCATTAATCATTATCTCACATCTAAATCTCCAAACTAATAACCCTAAGAATAAATTGTGGCCATCCAATCCTTATATTAGGATTTAAATCGCCTATAACGAATGAGAATAATTATTAATGGAAGAAACAACTTTATCAAGAAGAATCATGTTAATTCATAACTTATCCTCCATGTGTTAGATAGAACACGCATAATATATACCTGTTAAGAACATAATAATTTCACATAAAATAGTTTAATTCTAGTATAAATCGGAAAGAATTCGCGATCGAAAGGAGGCCTGAATGGGAAACCCTGATTCTCTAGTGCCTTCTGCCTTGTAGCACCGCTGCCGCCACCCAGGCCTTCATAGAAAGCAAGGCTGCTTGTGACGGAACAATTCATGTCGTCACGCACGATTAAGAAACTCACATCTAAAACTAGTCCAGAGGGTTATTTGCACCGGCCTAAAAGTTTAAGAAGCAAGATTCTATTTTTACAGATCTGTTTATATTGATTTTTACCGATGACTTTTAGTTTTAGTTTATAAATAATAACAGCTTGTAAAGAACTGTACAGAGAGAAATTCACGTGTGATTTTGGCTGTTATAAATAAAGTCAGTATAATATGTACTACAATCAACTAGTACACCTCGTCCTGAAAAGACACCTTATTTAAAAGTTAGGTACTGTAGAAAATTTATTTACCATAGAAAAGTATTTTTAGAAGTCAATATAAGCAGGACAGTTAAAGATATTTACATAAACACACCATCAAAGATCAACAATTAATAAACTTTTTTTTTGAAAAAAAATAAAATCTGTATTCATCGTTCCAGATGTCAGTCAAAATTAGCCAACTTGAGTCATGAGTATAAATGAAACTCGTTTTTTCCATAAAAAAATTAATACAAGTAATAGTTAAATTTCAATGTACTTGCATTATAGTTAGAAATTCGAATCATTTTCTCGAGCCGTATGAGGAGAAAACCTCCGATACCTTCAAAAGAAAAATAAATCTGTATCTAACATTCCAGAGTTTCCAATAACTGGTATTTTCCTGGCACAGAATCATCATGGCTTGACTGTCTAGCAGTCAAGTGGCGCTGGCGCGTGCCTGTTCCACTAAACCGAAAGAGTGCTAGTGTAGTGACCGTTATCAGTAACAGTGTCTCCTAGTCCTACTTCACTAGGCTACAGATCATCCTGATCCACATTCTACACTATAAAAACAGGGATTATAGATCCATAATCCGCTCCATTTGAAACAGAGGGTTTTCTTAGAATTACAGAATTACGTCTGTTTGTAGCGCATAAATTTCACGTAAATTCACGCGGCGATCGCAATGCTCATGAACGTCTGCTGAGTAGTTAAGTGGTGCTCATTTTCGCTTATAAGTGTCGGCTTATAGTTTATTTTGCGCTATAGTTATGGTAGCTTTTTAACGTAATTAAATATATAAAAATAAGTATATCATCACTGACAATATAAAGAAATAAGAAGAAAAAACATAAAAGCTAAAAAAACAAAATTAAGAAATTAGAAGCCAAAAACAGAAGCTCTAATAAGCGAGGCCCCAAGTCCTATATGGGCAAAATCAATAGAATAACTAAAGAATAGAACAATTTGCAAACCACTGCAAGCAACCGCACGAAACAAACCAGGTACAAAATATTCCACTTTCCATGTTGTCAAGAGGGTTCCTGTGATGAACAATTCAGAGCTCATTACATCATGTTCCAGAATCCATTGACAAGAAGAGCCTTTAAGAGAATTCCCAAATGCGCACCAGAAGGCACCTCCTCCAAGAGATAAATACAACAGCTCAAAGGGTTTATTGCGAGTCCAAAACGAACAAGGGGATATCAGAAGTTTCAACATCCAAAATTTGCACAGTAATTCACCGCACAGGCTGCTGGTTGTAGTGGTTCTTCTCTTTCTTCTTCGCTGCCGTGAGCCTTGCGCTCCTTGCTGCGGCCTCAGATGCGGCGATCTTTGCTGCTGCGTCCATCTCTCTGCTCGACTTCTTTTTCTTCATCGAGGCTACCTTCTTTATGTGCTCCTTGACATCCACTGAAGCTGTGTCTTCACCAGGTTCTGCACCAGCCGCCTCGTCCACCCCACCGTTCTGTTCCTGTGTTTCTTTCGCCTCCTTTGAAGACTTGTCTTTCTTAGATTTCTTCTTCTTTGAGCTCTTGCTCTCTGAAGGGGTAGGAGAGTCATCCTTTTTCTCTCCATCAGCAGCTTGATCTGCACCTTTCGTGCCTGCAAAATATGTATAACACGATGCAAGATCTTTTGAAATCACAATGCTCAGCCCTCAGAAAATAAGACAAAATTTGATCAAATACACTAACTACCAATGCACACACCGATTGAGTTCCGTTCAATTTTCACGGAATGTTCCTTCCAGAATAATTTAGTGGAGAAAGAAAAAAACATTTTAGAACTTACCGTCTGTTTCATCTTGTGCAGCATTGCTTGAGTTGCCAGAAATTCCCAACTCAGCCAAAACAGCATCAAGCTCTGCCAGTTCCTTTTTCTTTAACTGCTTCTTGGAGAGCTGTCTTTCAGTATCTTTAGGTGGTGCAGGTGGAGCTACAGTCTTCTTCGCTGCTAGTTCAGCAGGGGCATCATCTTCTCCTTCAAGTTCATGTTCATCCTCGGCATCATCACCATCACTCTCAGTTTCCTGCATTGTGTGGGAATAGGGGTGAAAACAGATCGGATTCAGAGCGGATAATGGTCAAACCATATTCGCATCTATATTTTTTTCTCGGATTTAAATACGAATTGGACAAATGTCAGAGATGAATATGGACCGGACAAAAGTCGCATACGGATTACACTCAAAATTGGATCAAATTCAACTATTTTTCAGATTCTAATAATTATTCGCAGCCTCTCCTATGTAAAACATGGCACCGAATTGTTTTAAGACCCTACAGATGCCCCAATCGCATCAGTTGCAACTTGCAAGGAAAAATTGACTGGAACTAACCAAATCTATAACATTCAGCAGTTGCAACAGTGAATGAATAATGTATATCTGTGTAACATGAATATCCATCAACCTAACTGATCTTAGTAAGCAGCTTTAATTCAGAAGTGCATGAAACAGTTCTAGGAAAGATGTTCAAACAATGTGAGATTTTATAAAGGAACAAACTTCTCACACCTCCAGACTCCAGTAGTTAATTCCCTCCATGTGAAAGCTCTGACAAAATGCGTGCGGCCCGTGGCGAGCCGCCTGTTTGGCCAGGTCTATGTGACCCATGCTGCAGCGGACAGCACGCCCAGGCAGCATCTCTCCCCCTCTTCTTCCCCACATCGCGAGAACATAGAGAGAAGAACAAGCGCACGATTTTCCCTAGATCTGTCCCTCCATCTCTCCCTGCCCCCTGCTGCCGAGCTGCTCTCCTTCCGCTGGCATCCGGATCCAGCTCCCCTCCTCGGGCAACACCTGTGAGCTCTGGCGCGTCCTTGGTCTCCGGATCCACGAATAGGGTATGGGACCTGTGAGCCCTGTATTCCCTTCTTTTCTGCAACTCATGCGTCGGATATGTTTGCTGATCTCCATCTATTATCTGTTGGGCAAAGTTGTTTTTGTTTGTCCCCTTAATTGAGTCCCTCAAGTCTCAAGAAGCTGAGCTAAGGTCTGTTCTTGATTTGAAGAGTTCTACCGTGAGCGACTAGTTTGGGATTCCTAGTTGGATTTTTCCATTTCAGTCTTCAATTTCTCTTCTTGGTTTGAGTTGCTAGTAGTTATTTTCTTAGTATTTATGGAGTCCTTTTTAGATGCAGTATGGTTGATTGTTCTGCACTTCTAGTCTTCTTTAGGAAGTGAACACCAGATTCAGATTGGAAGCCCATCCTAGGGTGATTCAAATAAATTTTGAAGTGGTTTCAAACAAATTTTGAAGTGCTGATGTGCCAGGGTGGGCCATCTGGGTAGAGTCTGGATCTTATTCGGATATCCGACTCTGAATCCACTTCACGCCATACCGGATTTGCATCCGACATCTGCGACTGCGCTAGGTTAACATCCGTATTCGGATCCAATTTTCTATTCAGATATTTAGTGTCCGGATTCAATAGCCAGATTATCCGACCAAATCCGGCTCCATTTTCACCCCCTATGTGGGAGGCATCTAGAGAGTTAACAGTACAGAATATAGAGGCACCAAGCATGTCGTATTATACTTAGAATGAACTTGTTATGAATAGCACTTGTATTCATCACAAGGCCAATGGGTCAGCATATATACACGTACAGGTATAGCATATATGCAGATAATCACTTATACAACAGGGAAAATACACAAGTATAATACATATCTAACACCCCCCTCAAACTTATGGCGGATCAACAACATAAAGTTTGGAGAGATAGAAGCTGTGCTGGGCTCTGGTCTATACCTTTATGAAGAAGTCTGCCAACTAAACCTCTGAAAGCACATATGAAGAGTAACTACTTGGTCCTGCACCTGTGTTTGCATGTATGAAGCATCAACACCAATATATTTTCTAAGCTCATACTTTACCGGATCTTTAAAATACTAATAGCACCTGTACTGTCAGACAAAAGATGAGTCGGTGCAGAAACAAAAACACCAAAATTCTCAAGTAACCACAGTAGTCAAGTGATCTCCACAGTCAACAAAGCCATAGCTCGCAATTTAGCCTCAACACTCGAACGAGAAACTACTGTTTGCTTCTTAGTCTTCCAAGCAATGAGAGAACCACAAGAAAAACACAATAAGCAGAGAGAAACCGGCGATCAAAGGGGTCACTAGCGCCGGTGACATCAGAATATGCCTGGAGCTATAAAGAGCTAGAACGAGGGAAAAGGAGACGAGAGATAGCTCCACAAAGATATTGCATAACATGAAGAAGATGACTATAGTGAAGCTGGGTGAAAGCAAACACAAACTGACTCAAGGTATGCACATGGTACGAAATATCATGACGAGTGTCACTAAGATAAATAAGACTCCCAAAAAGATGACAATAGCAAGTAGGATCAGTAAGAGGTTCACCATAAGTGGGAACAAGATGAATATTAAACTCCATGGGAGTCTCAGATGTGAAGATGAATATTAAGCTCTATGGAAGTTTCAGATGTGCGCTGATCAATAAGAGAGACACGATCAAGAAGATCTTGGATATACTTCTCTTCAGACAGATAGAAGCTCTCAAGAGTACAAATAACCTTAATTCTAAGAAAATAGCGAAAAGGACCCATATTAGACATGAGAAACTGCTTATAAAGATGCTCCTTGACAAAAGTGATGAACTAAGAATCATCTCTAAATGATCATATCATCAACATATAAAAGAAGAAGCGTCCAACCACGAGGCGAAGTGTGAATAAAAAGAGCATGATCATGAGCACAAACAGAGAAACCAGCTGCAGCGACAATAGAAGAGAAACAATCAAACTAGGCATGAGGAGCTTACTTGAGGTCATAGAGAGATCGGCGAAAGTAACAAACCATACCCTCAGGAACAGAATACCCAGGGGCGGCTGCATATAGACCTCACGCAACTCGCCATTGAGGAAGACATTCTTGACATCCAACTGAGAGATAGACCACCGTCAAACAAATGCCATAGCAAGGAGAGTGCGAACTATGGTCATGTGAGCGACAGGAGCAAAGGTCTCATCGAAGTCAAGACCACGCTCCTACTGAAAACCACGCACTACAAGACAAGCCTTGTAACGCTCAAGAGAACCATTAGAGCGTGTCTTAACCTTATAGACCTACTTGCACATGATAGAAGTAATATGAGCTGGAAGAGGAACAAGATCCCACGTACCATTACGTTTAAGGGCAACGATCACCTCTGCCATCGCATGCTGCCACTCCTGATGAACATCAGCATCACGATAAGAAGTCAGTTTGGTAAGAGCAGCGACAACAAAGCCAAAACGCTTAGGAGGCCGAATAGACTGGCGATCACGAAGAGCATATCGAGGAGAGGCCGAAGAGAATGAACCATCATAAGGAGATGGCACATCAGAAGAATCCTCAACTTGTGGACGACTAGTAGAGATGATAAGAACAAGGTCAGGAGTAATCTCTGGAGAGGGTGTCGGCGGTGAAGGTGCCGACTGGGAAGGACACACCGGAGAGACTAAAGGCTATGGTGGAATGGTGACTATGGGGGTGGAAGGAAAAGTTAGAAAAGAAAGTGGCTCGACAAGAGATGCTGAAGTAGAGGAAGAAGGACGAGGATAAAAAGGACAAGACTCATCAAAAGTAACATCCTGAGAAATCTGCATCCATCGACCAACAGTATCCCAACAACGATATCCCTTCTGCTCAGCACTATAGCCCAAAAAAAGCACTCCTCGGACTGAGCAGTCAGCTTGGTGCGTTCACGGGGTGCAAGAAGAACATAGTACACACACCCAAAGAGGCGAAGACTGGAATAATCAGAAGTCTTGCCACAAAGATGCTCAAGTGGGATACCACCCTGAAGAGCAACAGAAAGTTGAATATTGATAAGAAAAGTGGCAGTAGAAACAGCATCAACCCAGAAGTGTGGTGGAATAGAAAAAGCATGAGAGCACGAGCTGTCTAAAGAAGATGACAATACTTTCGTTCAACTATCCCATTCTGGGCATGAGCACCAGGACAAGAAAACTGAGAGTACCCTGCTCAGCAAGAAAACCACGAAGAACTCCTGACAAGTACACCCCAGCGGAACCAGCGCGAAAAACACGAATAGGAGTCAAATTGAGTACGGACCAAGGTAGCAAAAGTCTTGTGGGTGGATAAAACCTCACTACGAGATGACATAAAGTATATCCATGTATGCCGAGAAAAATAATCAATAAAAATTATATAATATCGATGACTTTTCGAAACGAAAGGAGTTGGCCCCCATACGTCAGAATGAACAAGATCAAAAGGACGCTGAGACACTGACTCACTGAAAGAATAGAGGAGTTGAACCTGTTTGCCAAGCCTACAACCCTGATAATTTAGAGAAGCATCACCGGACACAGACCCTAAGGCCACGATAAAGTAAGGAAGACATACGTGATCCACAAAGATGTCCTAAACGATGATGCCACTGAGCAAAAGACGCAGTGGAGAATACAGCAGATGCAAACAAGACTAACAAGGGTAGCGAAAGGAAGATGAAGCCAGTCAAATTCCCAGAGTCGTTGTAAGTCACGGCGGCGAGGGCCAGCACCAACCAATCCCCGTGTGACGACCCTAACGCAACAAGAATCAGAATCTAAAATAACATGACAACCATGATCAGCGAGCTGATCGGCAGATATGAGCTGCATGGTTAGTTTTGGAACATTAGAAACAGCAAGACCATGAAAGGATAAATTTGAAAGAGTGCCTCGCCTTGCGACAGAAAGAGAGGTACTATCTGCTGTTTGTTAGTCGCTGGATTCTTGCTCTTGGTGATAGCAAGATCCTTACTCTCATCGAGAGGATGACACTTGGAGATGGGGCAATTTTCTAGGTTTATTTCTCACACAATGCCATGCCAACCTGAGGGGTTGGGGATACAAATTTATAGGCTGTTAACCAGCCAAGCATACGCTAAGATGTTGTCCTAGATGCTAGTCAAGATGCTGTCCTAGATGCTAGTCAAGATGCTGTCCTAGATGCTAGTCAAGATGCTGTCCTAGAAGGGCAGCAAAAGCCAACACAGAGACTTATCCATCACTCTCCCCCTAAGTCTTGTGTGTCTCCTTGTGAGGAATCTGAGCCATCCCGATCCTGGCGCGAAGCTCCTGGAACTTGATCCGCCCAAGAGACTTGGTCAGAAAGTCGGCGAGCTGGTCTTGGGTGTTGATGTAGTTGGCCCGGACACTCCCTTCATCCAGGCAGCTTCTGATGAAGTGATACCTCACCCGGATGTGCTTGCTGCGCTCATGGAAGACAGGGTTCTTCGCCAAGGCCAAGGCGGACTTGCTGTCCACCCTGAGCTCCACTGCCTCCGCGTCTCTGCCAAGGAGATCGCCAAGCAGCCGTGCCAGCCACAGAGCCTGAGTAGAAGCTGTAGTGGCTGCAATGTACTCTGCTTCGCAGCTAGACAAAGCCACTACCTGCTGCTTGACCGACTGCCAGCTGATCGGACACTTGCCGAGGAAGTACAGCGTCCCGCTGGTGCTCTTGCTCGTGTCGATGTCGCCGGCGTGGTCGCTGTCGCTGTACCCGATGAGGTGCGCCGCGCCGGGGCACCTTGGGTAGTGCAAGCCGTAGTCGGAGGTGCCCGTGACGTAGCGGAGGATCCTTTTCACGGCCTGTTGGTGCTCCGTCGTCGGTCGCTGCATGAACCGGCTGACGTAGCCGACGGCGAACGCCAAGTCCGGTCGCGTGTGGACAAGGTAGCGAAGGCTGCCCACAATGCGCCGGTACTGCGTCGCGTCCACCTCCTCCGCCGTACTCTCACGACTCAGCTTCGGCCTCTCCTCCATAGGAGTGTGGGCTGGGTTGCAGTCGGTGAGGCCGCCCAGCTCCACGATGCGCTTGGCGTAGGCAGTCTGGCGAAGAGAGATGCCGGAGCTGTCCTGGTGGACCTCGATCCCGAGGTAGAAGGAGAGGGGCCCGAGGTCGCTCATCTGGAAGGTGGCCTTCATCTCCGCCTTGAATGCCTCGATCTCCTCCTCCTTGGTACCGGTAATCACAAGGTCGTCGACGTAGACGCCTATCAGCAGGGCATTGCCTCCCTTGCCCCGTCGGTAGACCGCGGCCTCGTGAGCGCTCTGCTGGAATCCCATTTGTTTGAGGGTGGAGTCCAGCTTGGCGTTCCAAGCTCGCGGTGCCTGCCGCAAGCCGTAGAGGGCCTTGCGCAGGCGGAGGACCTTGCTCTCCTTGCCGGGGATGATGAATCCCGGCGGTTGGCGGACGTAGACCTCCTCCTTCAAGTCGCCGTTGAGGAAAGCAGACTTGACGTCCATGTGATGGACGCACCAGCCCTCCTGGGCTGCGAGGGCGAGGAGGAGACGCACGGACTCCATCCGTGCAACAGGCGCGAAGGCATCGTCGAAGTCGACTCCCTCCTGCTGGACGAAGCCACGTGCCACGAGACGCGCCTTGTGCTTGATCACCTCTCCAGCCTCGTCTTTCTTGAGCTTGAAGACCCACTTGAGAGAGATGGCGTGGTGGCCGGCTGGAAGATCGGCCAGCTCCCACGTCTTGTTTCGTTCGACGGCGTCCATCTCCTCCTGCATCGCGGCACGCCATGCCGCGTCTCTCTCCGCCTCGGCGAAGGAACGAGGCTCGCCGTCGTCCTGTGCGAGGTGCAGCTCTGCCTCGAAGTCGCGCTGCGCCAGTTCAGGGACCGGCTGCTCGCCGAGGAGGTCGTCCACGATACGGTAGCGCAGAGGCTCGCCGCCGTGGTAGGCGTCGATGCGATCCTCGTCGTTGGACAGCGTAGTGGCGAACTCCACCGTGCGCTGCTCGTCGTGGGCCGAAGCTGCCGGTGCCGAGTCTGAAGGAGTAGGCGCCGGTGTAGGAGAGCAAGGCGTGGCCGGCGGTGCTGGCGGTGGACTCGCCGGAGCCTGTGGGCTTGCCGGAGCTGGTGGTGGCGGTGGTGAAGGACTCGCCGGAGGTGGTGGCGAACGAGGTGGTGGGGTAGGCGAGCTCGGTGAGGACGAGCTGTTGGCTTCCCCCGCCTCCTCGAAGTGGACGTAGTCGACGACGAAGTCGCTGGTCGTCGGAGTCGAGCCGTCATCCACCATCTTGCCCCACGTCCAGCCTCGCCCTTCGTCGAACACGACGTCACGCGTGATGCGCACGCGCCGTGTCGTAGGGTCGAGGACGCGGTAAGCCTTGGCGCCCTCCGCGTAGCCGATGAAGACCCCTGGCGTGCTCCGGTCGTCGAGCTTGCCGACGTGGTTGAGCTCCTTGACGAAGGCCAGGTAGCCGAAGACACGGAGGTGGCTCACCGCAGGCTTGCGCCCGTGCCAGGTCTCGTATGGCGTCTTGCCGTCGAGGGCCTTGGTGGGGGAGCGGTTGAGCAAGTGAACCGCAGTCATCACCGCCTCACCCCAGTAGAATGCTGGCATCCCTCTCTGCTTGAGGAGGGCGCGGGCGGTGGCTACCACCGTCTGGTTGCGGCGCTCGACGACGCCGTTCTGTTGCGGGGTGTGCGGCGCGGAGAAGTGACGATGGATCCCCTTGTCGGCGCAGTACGCCGCGAACTCGGCCGCCGTGAACTCACCGCCGTTGTCCGTGCGTAGGACTCGAAGCTTGCGGCCGCACTCCGCCTCCGCAGCAGCTTGAAGGCGCTTGATGGCGTCCGCCGCGGCTGCCTTGACGTCGAGCAGGACAGCCCACATGTAGCGGGACACGTCGTCGACGAGGAGGAAGTAGCGCCGGCCTCCAGGTGTAGCCGGTGTCACGGGGCCACAGAGGTCACCGTGTACGAGCTTCAGCTTCTCCTTGGCGCGGAAGCTCGCCTGGCGAGGGAAGGGGAGCCGCCGCAGCTTGGTGAGGACGCAGGTGTCGCAGAACTGCTCCACGTGGTCGACGTGCGGCATGCCCCGCACCATCTCCTTGCTGCCGAGCTGTCTCAGGGCCTCAAAGTTGAGGTGCCCAAAGCGCTCGTGCCACCTCCAAGCGTCGTCGTTGCGGCGGGCTGCAAGACAAAGAGGTTGCGCCACCTGCGCGTGAAGGACGTAGAGGCGGTTGCTCCTGTTGACCTTGACGAGGAGCCGGCGGCGATGATCCCAGATGCGCAGCACCCCGTGCTCGATCTCCACGCGGGATCCGTTCTCATCCAGCTGTCCCAAGCTGATGATGGAGTTCCTCAACGCGGGGATGTAGTAGACACCGGTGAGCAGCCGGTGCTCGCCAGTCTTGGCGACGAAGACGACAGAGCCGACGCCCTTGATCTCCACGGCGGAGGCGTCGCCGAACTTGACGGTGCCTCGAACGCCTGAGTCGAGCTCGGAGAAGAACTCCCGCCGCCCGGTCATGTGGTGGGTGGCGCCGGTGTCGAGGCACCACCCGTCGGTCTTGTCGTTGCCGGAACTGTCGCCGAGGAGGGCGTGTGCTTTTGGCTCGTCAAGGTGGAGAGCCGCTGCGGCCGGTGCCGCTGGAGGTAGTTCGATGCTCGCATCAGCAATGAACAGAGCCGGCTGCTCCTCCTCCGCCTGCGCGACGTGGGCCTGGCCGCATCGTGGCTGTCGACAATCCTTGGCCCAATGACCAGGCTTGCCGCAGTTGTGGCAAGAGTCGTCTCGTGCCGGCTTTTGCTTGCCAGCGGCACCGCCCTGGGCGCCTCCACGGTCATCACCCTCGGCACGTCCTCGCGCCCCTGCCTGGGCGTCTTTGCGCGGCTTGCCGCGCTTGCCATGCTTGTGGCCGCCTGTCGTGGAAGAAGGCTCCCCCTTCTTCCTATCACCTTGGCCGGCAGCCCACTGCTCCCGAGTGAGGAGGAGCTTCCCGCCAATGGTGACGGGTCCCGAGAGACGCTGTGGCTCATCGCTGTCAACGACCTTGAGGCGACCCAACGCCTCCTCGATCGTCATCATGGAGAGGTCCAGCAGAGACTCGATCGAGCGAGCCATCTGCTTGTACTTCTTGGGGACGCAGCGGAAGAGCTTCTCCACAGCTCTCTCCTCGTCGTAGGTGTCGTCACCGAACTGCACCATCTTCTGCAACAGAGTGTTGAGACGGAGAGCAAAGTCATCAACGTCCTCACCTGGCTTGAAGGCCAGGTTCTCCCACTCCTTGCGTAGTGTCTACAATGTAGACTTGCGGGCGCGGTCGCTGCCGATGCGTGCTGCAGCGATGGCGTCCCAAGCCTCTTTGGCAGTCCGCTTGTTGGTAAGCGAGAACTGCATCTCGGGCGGGACTGCAGCGATGAGAGCATCCAGCGCCCGTCGATCCTGGTCGTAGTCGACGTCGCCGTACCGGACTGCATCCCACATATGCCGCACCTGGAGCTTTACCCTCATCACCGCAGCCCACTCGACGTAGTTGGTCTTGGTGAGGGTAGGCCACCCACCGCCGGGGCCGACGTCCCTGACGACAGCCTGGTACTCGTGGTGACCACGGTACCGAACCGGGGAGAGAGCCGCGTCGCCTGTGAAGGCCGCGCTCTCCGTCGACCCGTACGCTGCCGCCGTGCGTGCCTCCTCCAGGAGCACCACCGCCGTGCGCGCCTCCTCCAGGAGCGCCACTGATGAGGCGCTGGGGTTTGTGGCGTGGTCACATCAGCCACCGTCGTGCGCGCCTCCTCCAGGAGCGCCGCCGGCGCGTCCGCGCCTGTCTGGGCTGCCGCCGCGCTCGTGGGCGTGCGCGGCTGCCCACTGCGCCGCTCGCCCTCGCGCTGCCTCCCTCTCCAGCAGCTCAAGGTCCGCGTCGGCGCTGTCATCAGCAGAGATGGAGCTGTTGTTGCTGTCGCGCAGAACCTCGACCTCCGCTGCTGCCGCACGCACCGCATCTGCCGCCGCCGCTGCTTCCACCTCTGCTCTGGCTGCTGCCAGCTCCGCCGCTGCCAGCCTTGACGCCCTTTCCGCCGCCGCAGCGGCCTGTGCCGCCGCTCGCTCGCGTTCCTCTGCCACAGCGAGTTCGGCTTCCTGCCGCCGCCGCGTGCTCGAGGCGACCGAGCGCTGAGACTGTCCTGCGGACATGGCGCGCCACCGGGGGACTGCTGCGTGGAGAGAGAGTTGTCTCTGATGAGCTGCTGCTCGTCTGAACAGGGGGGGAGGAGTGAGCAGAGGCAGCCGGAGCTACTGCTGCTGCTAGTTGGTGCTGCTGCGAGGCTGGAAGCGAGGCTGGAGGAGGGATTGAGCAGGAGATGCTCAGGCTACAGGATAGTACGGCTCTGATACCACTTGTTAGTCGCTGGATTCTTGCTCTTGGTGATAGCAAGATCCTTACTCTCATCGAGAGGATGACACTTGGAGATGGGGCAATTTTCTAGGTTTATTTCTCACACAATGTCATGCCAACCTGAGGGGTTGGGGATACAAATTTATAGGCTGTTAACCAGCCAAGCATATGCTAAGATGCTAGTCTAAGATGCTGTCCTAGATGCTAGTCAAGATGCTGTCCTAGATGCTAGTCAAGATGCTGTCCTAGATGCTAGTCAAGATGCTGTCCTAGAAGGGCAGCAAAAGCCAACACAGAGACTTATCCATCACTGTTTGAGCAGTGATAGGAGTAGCTAAAGGACTGACGGAAGTGAGACTGATGGAATCAGATGTCATATGAAAGGAAGCACCAGAATTAAGAATCTAAGGTGATATACATGAGGAAGCAGAAGTAGATGGTGGTCTCTCAACGAAAGACTGAGCAATAGAACCGAACGTTGCAGAAGCAACCATGTGATGCAACAATATGCGAAACTCCTGAGTGTCAGAGGCACCAGGACTCCGCTGAGAGGAGGAACCTCTAGTGCCCCTCGAAGGACGGCCACCTCGACGAAAATTCTTCTTCCTGTAGCAGAACTGCTCCACATGTCCATCCTTGTTGCAATAGATGCAATGGAGTCCCCTACGTTACCTGTGCGGAAGCCAAGCAAACCACATCACCAGTAAGATGCACCTCCATGCTAGCAACCAGAATAGCAGAAGCACGAGCATCCTCATCGTTCCATGTCTTGTCGGCAGCAACTGGGTATGAAAAGTCTCCATGGCATCTTCAAAAGTCTCAGATGCCTTTGCACGAGCGTTTTCGAAAGCATCCTTCGAGAGCACAGGCTCAGCAGGGGGAGTAGGGCGAGGCGGACAAGACAACTCGCCAGTAAGAAACTCACAAAGGCGCTGACCACACATGTGGAGGCACATGTGCTGAAACCAGTCTTGATAATTGAGATCATCGAAGATCACGGGGCAGGAAGGAACAGAAACGGTGCCTGATAAGGACATTTTTGGCTTCTTTTTTTTCTTTTTTTTTTGTCAGCGGTCAACAAAAACCATTCGGTCGGTCAAGGCAGCCAAACCAAACTGAAGAAAACCACGAGTGACACCAAGATAAAGGCAGTGACCTCAACGGCGGCCACAAATGGAAGGCAGCGGTGGTCTCCGACGGAGACGCTGGCGACCTCAACGGCGACAGATTGCTTCACCTGATCGGCAGCAGCAGTCTCGGCAAAAGTGTCAGCACCGACTATTAGATCCAAAGGGACTTCGGCGGCCAGGGCAACAGCCAGAGGATCCGATCAAGCCGATCGAAGGCGGAAGATGACGGCGGCAGAAGATGTTGAGTGGAAGAAGACCTCACGAGATCCGACAGCGACGACAACCTCACAGGCGTGTTCATAGTGGGAGGCGACGTCGGGCGGGCAACAGTCGACGACGCGAGTCGACAGCGAGTGCGAAGAACCCCTAGACGTGGCGGCAGCTGGAGAGAGGAACCAACGGCGGCTGGATAAACCTAGGTTTGGCTCTGATACTATATTATAAATAGCGTTTGTATTTATCATGAGGTCAATGGGCCAGTATATATATACACATGCAAGAATAGCATATATGTAGATAGGCCCATATACAACAGAGAAAATATACATGTGCAATACATATCTAACAGAACTGACATTTCTTTAGAGTAATTGCTTTGTTTGATACCACTCAACTTTACTTAGAATCTACGACATCTCAAGCTAACATGAAAAAAAAATAGTGAAATGTAAATAAAACAAGGTCGATCAAAGTAGGACTTCTGCAGGCATCTGGCTCATAAATTCA
This sequence comes from Dendrocalamus latiflorus, assembly GCA_017311315.1. Taxonomy (NCBI): domain Eukaryota; kingdom Viridiplantae; phylum Streptophyta; class Magnoliopsida; order Poales; family Poaceae; genus Dendrocalamus; species Dendrocalamus latiflorus. Next base: position 29,752,115 of record CM029613.1, read on the forward strand.
CAATAACATGCTGCCAAATTCGCGTTTCCACAAAGGTATGGCCTACTATAGTGTCTTCTTATGATGCTCTAAAAACCCTCTACCTACATAACATCTTGTACAAGAAAAAATAATCCAATAGTGCTACAACATCTAAAGCTAACACGAAAAAATATGGTGAAATGGTAATAAAACAAGGTTGATCAAAGTAGGACTTCTGCAGGCATCTGACTCATAAATCCACAAAAACATGCTGCCAAATTCGCGTTTCCACAAAGGTGTGGCCTACTATAGTGTCTTCTTACGATGCTCTAAAAAGCTTCTAACATCTACATAACATCTTGTACAAGAAAAAACAATCCAATAATGCAGAACTCAACAGAATTCAGAATTGAAACTCAAATGCAGATGCAGGATGCAATTCACAACAGCAAAAGTCAACATTGTGCACATATTGTCCAACGCTGTAGATGATTGGTGTTATTACCTCATAACAACATATGTGCAGTCTTTTCCTAGCTCCATTTTCTTTTGGTTAATGACAATCAGGACACTAGCTGATTTCTGGAGCGACTAAAATGGCAAAAAGAAGGCCAAATCGGGGAAAATGGAGCTAGAATCAAAAAATGAATATGTCCGATGCTTCTTGTCATTTTGTCAATCAACAAACTCCAGTACCCAAAAAGTACATATGCATATTAAAGTACATTTCACGCATATATCAAAAACATGCAGCCGCCAGCAATGCCAGCATCCCAATCCATCTGTAACTTCAACCTGGCTGCCCAAGGACACCGACATCGATAGTGTTCCATATGGGGCACTAGTAGAACCCGATTCTCTAAACATAGTCAAGACTTTTCTACTTAATGATTCGCATTATTGCCTTGCCTATTATTTTTCTACCTAATTATTCACATTATTGTTTAGCCTAGTTCCACACAAGTACATATTAACTTACGTCGCATGCTACGGCTTATAACCAAATAAATTGCTACAAAGAAACAAGGTCAGTGCACATACCATCCGCACCACCAATAAATCAACTAATTAGAGCTATAGCATATCCTTGCACATCAAACACCAGTTAAAACAAATTCCCATATTTGCCTATCGCATAAGCTGCAAATTCAAGCATTTACAGGGTATGTATGATGATCACAAAACATTCCAGTAACGGGTAAAAGGGTTAATCACAAAACCATGCAACAATCAATATGCCGTAGTGTTCACTTGCTTTGCTAACTGCGATGCACTACGTGAAGCTGAGAACCGTATTCATGATGCCACCCAGACACCATACTAAGATTGGCTCCTGCAGGTGCAGGGCAGTTCCTGTCCTAAAGTCTCCAGACCACATGTCTGATGTCCACACAACATCATGCCATGCATACAACAACAGGCACATATATAGGCATAAAAAGGGAGCCTTGCCATGTCGAACTGCCATTGGATTATTCAAAGACAACACATCCATGAGCAGGCATAGAAGGGGATGCAAGGGGGCGGCGAGAGAAGGGATGTGGACCTGCTCCAGGGCAGCGTGCTCCTTGTTGTGGCCGGCGGCGGAGGCGCCGTCCTCCTGGGCACCCCAGACGGGGCGCGGCGGCGCGGTGGTGGCGAAGTAGTCGTCGTCGTCCTCGTCCTCGACGTCGGCCCAGGACTTGGCGGTGAGCGGCGCGGGCGCCCAGAACACCTCCGGCCTCTGGTCCTTGCCCGCCGCCGCCTGCTTCTTCGCCCCCGCCCCCGCCGCCGGCTTCTTCTTCTTCTTGAGGGTCTCGAGGGCCGCGAAGACGTTGCCGCTGCCGATCCTCACCTCCTCCGCGCCGGCACCCCTCCTGCTTCCTCTCCCCGCCATCTCTCCCTCTCCCGCAACAGCAATGGAAAAGAGGGGGGAAATCCGGTCTTGCCGCAAGACCACCTCACGCCGTTCTTGGGACTCCCCGATCTGCGCCAAGAACGCGAGATAGAGGCGCCCGCGGCTCGAATTGGAGAGGACGGGAGCAAGCGAGAAGCCAAGGATCAACCGCGAGGGCTAGGCAAGGGTTCGGCGGGATTGCTCGAGGCGGGCAGGATCGGATCGGATCGGATGGGATTCGCGGGAGTTGCTTCGTAGGAAGGAGAAGTGGGCTGCGCCTGCGCGAGTAGCCAGCAGAGGTGGCCAATGCCCCGGGCCTTGACGTGCCAGCCAGTGAACTGTCACTATTGGTCTAGGCACGGTATGACGGTAATACGGTATAACCTGGAGGATGGTGTCGTGCCTAGGTTGAGAGGGCACGGTGAGTCGTTATGGCACGGTTTGATCATTTTTTAGCCGTTGAGTATAAAAAATCTAAAAAATAGTAAAAATTCAAAAAATGTTGAGTTTTTTTTCTTATAAATAGGGGGGTCATCCGGCCTTCATTCTTCAAATCCCAAACCTCACTCTTATCTTTCTGTTTAGCTGTGAAAAATCCAGTTATGATTGCGCAAATTTGGCAAAATTAGTGAGAAATTCGTGCGAAATTCAGCAAATTTGAAAAACCTTTAGAGAGCTACAGAAGAGGTAATATACTAATAATGCTGCCTTATTTTAATTTGTTTGCTATTATTTGTTGATTCAATAACAAGTTAATTGTACTTTACTATATAAATTTATAGTTGATTCAGTAGAGAACTGCGATTTCCAACTCTTTGAATTCGGCCTCATGGCGGAGCATATGCAATCTTTTCAAGAGGCACATCCATCCGTGGAAGGTGGACATCCACAACAAACTGTACAGCTAGAAAAAGCGACGCTGGATCCATCTTCTACTGGCTCAACGAGTGCATCCACACCCCAAAGCACGGGTGCGAAAAGAACACGAGCTACTATATCGAGAGTCTGGAACGGTTTCGACAAAAAGTTCAAAACCAACGATGATAGGAATTCGGTAAGGTATACTATTTGTAAAATTTGTGGTAATGAATTATCTACAAAATCTTCATGTGGTACGGGTCACCTACAAGGCACGTTGCAAGGTGCAAAAGAAGGCAAGGAATAAAAATGCGCCAAACACGGCTGCAGTATAACCTGATGGCTCGGTACGTACTTAGGAGTACAATCCGAATGTAGGTCGGGAATTCTTTTGTAGATTAATTGCTTCTCAAGATTTACCTTTAAATTTTGATGAGTCTAATGCTTTTCAAAAAAAATATTAGGACTGTTTATAACCCTAGATTTAATGTTGTATCTAGACAAACTACAACTAGAGATTTAATTAAATAATATAACAACTGTCGTGAAAATTGAAAGAAATGTTTCATACTTCTACATTCATTGTTGCCTTGACATCAGACATATGGAGTGGTAGGCTAGGGAGGCTTATATTAGTATTGTTGCTCATTATGTTAATGATGACTGGATAATGGAAAAAAAGGATTATAGGATTTAAATTAATTAATGTTGTACATACTGTTGAAAATATTGCAGAATGTATTATTAAAGTTATAGAAGATTTTGGCCTCACGGATAAGATTTTTTCTATAACTTTAGATAATGCAGCTATAAACACTAAAGCATGGAAATTTTTACTCCTTTATTCAATACTTATACACAATCTTTCTTACTGCATTAATGTTGTACTTGCCATATTATTAATTTTATTGTTAAATCTGGTTTAAAAAGATTAAATGCTTGATTCTTTTATAGATGCAATTTTATATATTAATCATTCTAACCAATGAATTGCCACATACAAGAGTTTTTGCATAGCAATGAATGTTCATCCTAGAAAATTTGGCGTAAACATGCCTGTTAGATGGTACTCTACTTATCTTATACTTAAACATATATTACCATATAAGAGCACCTTATCTATCTTTCTTTACACCCAAGTTCATCAATCTCGTAGCTCCTCCCGTAGAACCCAAGTTACAAACCCCGAACATACTGAGGCCGATTGGGTTGTTGGTGAAAAAATATATTTTTAGAAACTTTTTATAAAGCTATACTTTGTCTTTCTTAAATTACTACCCTACATCTCCTGTAATTGGTCATAACATTTTTAAAATTGCTACTCACCTAAAGGATTTTGAAAATGATCTTATATTACGAGATGCTGTAGTTGCCATGAAAACTATGTTTTTAAAATATTAGAGGAAAATTCCTATTTTATATGCATTCACCTTTATTTTAGATCATAGGTCCAAGCTTTAAGGATTTACGAATGTATTACAACTTTTAAGTGATGCTACTGGTTTAGATTATTATACATAATATAGAGTATTTAAGGATAAATTATATAAGGTAGGTATATGAGAAATACGAAAATAAGTTTGGATTCATGCATTTGGAAAAGACCCGTTAAGCCCTAAATGTGCCCGTGCCAGCATGGCACGGTCGTGGGCCGTGCCTGGGCTCAGACCTCGCCTCGTGGGCCAGCACGACATGGCCCGTTTATTTGCTGTGCCTAAACGGGTTCGTGTCGCGTCGGCCCGGCATGAGCCAGTGGACAGCACTGGTAGCTAGTAATTTCATCTACGGAGGAAAGAGGTGGCCTGGTACTCTTCTATCTACACCTCTCGTGGTTGCGCCTCGCAATCACGAAATCGTGTGCACCCAAGCGTCTGTCTCTTGGACACCAAGGCCGTTCCTATTCGTTGCAACCGATGACTTTTAGTTAAAAATAAATAGCAGTAATTAAAAAATTATTTTTAGAAGAAGGATATAAGTGGTATAAAAAGTAAGAAAAAATGTGCACTTAAGGGAGTGAGAAGAATGGGTAGTGACATATTCATGACTCCTGGCTTATCTCGAGAGATATGAGTAAGAGGAGTCGATAAACTACTGTGATAAATTAAATGTTTATATTGATTTTTAGTTTCTCTAAGCAGAAATCTGAAACAGAAACCAATACTGTTCTTTATGAACATCGAAAGAGCCAAACACGACACTATTGTTGCAGATTCGCAGCGGCAGTAAACACTACAGGCCAGTGGCGGACCCAGGATTTGAATCCAGGGTATGCCTAACTAAAAAATTATTATCCAATGTTGGTATAATCTAATACCACAAATGATCCTATTAACCATTTAGCATGGAAATGATCTTATATACCACAAATCCACAATCAACACGGCCAGAGCCAACATGCCCAGATAGCACCGCCAGCCAGCAAACTCTCACGGCCAAAACCAGAGCACCAATGCCAAAATATCCCACTGCCATATACCAATAGCCAAACCAAGAAAAGGCACAGCAAGCCGCCAATCCCCCAACACTCTCCAGTCAGCCCCAACACCACAGAGAAGCCAGCCACCGCGTGGAGCCGAAGGCCAGGGAGGTGAAGGACTGAAGGCACAGCAACTCAGCAAGCGACGGGAGCAAGGCGGCCAGCGCCGGTGCCGCGCCGCCCTCGCGCCCTGGCGGAGGCGCCGAGGCGGAGGCGGAGGCGGAAGCGCCGAGGCGGAGGTCGAGGCGGAGGCGGAGGGGCGGAGGCGGAAGCGCCGAGGCGGAGAGTGGAGGCGGAGGGAGCCTGGCGGAGGCAGAGGCGGACTGGCGGAGGGAGCCTGCGGACTGGCGGAGGCGGATGGGCGCCTGGCGAAGCGGGTAGTCCTGGGTCTATATGGACTACCCGCTGGGCCCGCCCCTGCTACAGGCAAAGACAATGTTGCATTGTAGCAGTCAATCTAAACCGTTGGATTGGGATCTACAAAATGCACCAGTTGCCCATTGAAGGTTAACAGGTCTACTCTGATTAGTAGAGTTATTGGTAAAGGATTCATTGCTTTCAGCTTATGTCTTCTTTCAAATAAATAGACAGATTGTATTTTTAAAATAGATTATTGATTTATCGTTATTTAGTTTGTTAACATAAAAACGTACACTAGTATTAAAGACCATCGTCTACAGCTGTAAACCATAAGTGGCATCTAAAAAGAATCCACTCAAAAGGTAGAAGAGTTTTCTCATCAAGAGTGCACACAAAATATGACACGTCCATGCATACGGTTAAGGCCAGCTTTTACATTTTCATTTTTTCGTGCAGATAAGATGATAGACGACATTCCACCATCCAGGCATCCACCACCTCAAGCAACAGCAACGACCTCAGGCACGTCGCAGTCGACGACGATGCATCGAGATCCAGAATTATCTACACACGCATGGTTCATAGATTCTTCTGGATATCGCGAGTTGAAACCTTCACCGACCAGGACTCGCAAGATTTTCGTCACCACAGGTTCCATCCCCATTGAAATTGACATGCACTGTCCACTGTTAGAACATCACTGCTGAGAAGTTGTTACAGCTCGACAGGAGAGCTTAAGATTTACTATATGCAGCAAAAGAACTACAAAAAAAAAGGGTTGCGAGTCGTCTGCACAAAAGGTTACCTGTGGTGAAAAATAGTGTAGTAATAGCAAAAATATGTACCTAGAAACAAAGGAATCATGCGACGAAGAATACGAATATAATGAGGAAAACCATGAGAACAGCTAATATCTTCTTCATCAGCCACCTGTTTGATGATGTGCTGTTGAGCCGCTTTTTTTTCTCGAAAACGCTAGAGGGCGTTTCATTCAATTAAGAAGAAAGGAATACTCCCCTTCTTATAGTCGGGGGAATGCCGCGCCCTCTGCTCGGCCACGTCGCCCGCGCCCCGGCCGGCGCGTGGCGCGGGGATTTCGGTACGGCCGGGGAGGGCATTTCCCTGAGCTTTTCGGAAATTACGTAGAGGTCCTTTTTCCTCGCGAAAAGATCCCTACAAGTTTTTTTAAAACAAATCTTGGATGGCGTCCCGCGGGTTTCCAAAATTACGTATAGGTCCTTATTTACTTACGTATAGGTCCTTACGTGCCCTTGGTTTTTTCCGAAAAAGACCTTCAGTTTTCCTGAAATTACGCATGTGTCCTCGCTTTTTTTAATGAAACTCCCTGCGAATTATCGTCTCTTTTACTTTGGTCCACACGGTAGCTAGCGCGGCGTGCGCCGCGCTTATTCTGCTAGTAGTGCAAACAAAAGAAAGCCCAAGAGAGGGCGAAATAGGGGGGAGAGGTGGTAATTACAAGTTGCCAACGAGAGATGACTGAGGAACGGAACTAGCCAAAAGGAGACCTAACTTGTTGGCTCCCGCATTTGCCCAAACAAAACATTCTTACTTGATCGAGCAAATGAGGGCGGTGAGCTGGAGGGGCTTGCTGTTGAACCAGATGCTATTGCGCTCTTTCCAAATCAAGGGACAAGCAAGAACATACTGTCGAAACCTTTTCTAAGTGTCTTTGGAACTGACCGATGAGATGCGACCCAACGATCACTGAGGCAATCTCTTGAGGAGTTGAAGAAAGCTGGGGGAAGAAAGTGAAGCCACTGAAACAAGCTAAACCAAATCGTGTTAGCACAGACGCAGTGCAGCAACAAGTGGTCGACCGATTCTGGCTCCTGGTCACAGAACAAACAGAATTCTGGCGCCTCGATGCTATGTCTACGCAGTCGAGAGAACATCCAACATCTATGGTGGCGGGCAGTCCAGAGGAAGAACTTTGCTTTCGGAGGTGCCCAACTCTTCCACAGCTGCTTTGCGTAGGGAAAACCAATTGCGCCAGTGAAGAGCGCCAGGTAGGCAGATCGGGCTGAGTAAAGTCCATTGGCTGTCCAACGCCAGGAGACATGATCAGCTTGGTTCGACTGCAGGTGAATGCCAACTAGCATCTCTACAAGCCCAAAAATATCCAGGATGGCTGGAATGCCGAAAGGGGGACTCAGGTCATTGATCCAAACATGGTGTGGCAGACACTTGGAGACCAAACTCTTAAAGCGACGAGAGGCCCAGACCTTCTCCCAAAGAGATGGAAAGAGTGATCTGACACTGCCACCCAGCCATGCATCCGTCTAGAAACGTTTGGTTACTCCATTACCTAGCTGGATCCGCACCAAATATCATTGTCAAGGGGGTCCTGAAGACCATGCCACATTCTGCTCGGTTGAGTGCGTGATAACCACTCCCAGCGCAGACGTAATGCCATCCCTATCAATCTGAGGTTCGAAACTCCTAGGCCTCCAAACTGATACGGCCGGCAAACCATGTCCCAGTTCACTAGGCATTTCCCCGCCACCGAAGCAAGCCCTCCTACCCATAAGAAGTTCTTGCGCCTCTTATCTATTGCTTTGATGGCCCAAGCTGGGAGAGCGGTTGATAGTAGCAGAAAAGAGGCCACTGAAGAGAGAACGGATTTAACTAGAACCAAGTGGCCAGCTGTGGAAAGAAGGTTAGCCTTCCAAGAAGCTAGGTGAGAAGCTTGTCCAGAAGGGGGTTGAGGTCTTGCTTTCTTAGCCACCTGAGGGAAAGTGGTAAGCCTAGATATTTGATTCAGAGCAATCGATGCTTCTTGAGTATCGAACGGGCTATAGTAAACTGGGGCAACAATCGATTTCCCCCGGTTTACTCGCAGTCCAGACACGTCGCTGAAAAGGTCGAGAAGCTGTAGCAGCACTATGAATTCCAAAACTAGTGGGGTGAGGAAAAGCAGTGCATCATCGGTGTAAAAGGAGCAGAGGGAAACAAGCTTGGAACTGGGGGTGAGGGCTATATGACCCGATTGTATGACTGTGTCGGCTCTGTAGGATTTTTTAGGAAATTTATTTAAGTATGCCTTTGTAGAAATTTCTAAATATAGCAAATGAACTCAAAAAATTATATATTTTTTGTGGAGCCTCTCGACACAGTGTACTTACTTGCGTAATTTTTTTTGTAAATTTAACCTTTCTGAATATTTTTGAAATTTTATTTAAGTGTACTATTTGTATGAATTTTTTAATATAGGAAATAAGGTCCAAACATTATGAAATTTATTTTGAAGGCTCCTTACACAGTGTACTTAGTTGTGTAATTTTTTAGAAATTTATATGTTACGAAATTGTCTCAAAAATTGAGTATTTAGGTCTCTAAAATTAGAACCTTACATTTTAGAAATTAGGCTTTCATGATTTGATGTGACTTGGAATCTAATAAGTTTACTACCACATGACTACTCTACGTAAGAGACACTCTTCAAAGACACCCATTAAGGATTTTTCATTTTGTGATGATTGAGACAAAAATGTGGCTAATTGGGTCATGATCCAATGGATGAAAAGATCGAGTGAGGTAATTTTTTCAGTTACCCAAGGAATAGACAAGCCCAAAACTATTACTTGGTGCGTTACATGAACCTTTCGTACGTTAATCTTTGAAGTTTTGTCAACCTCGCTAGTACTACGGTACAGAGCAACAGAAGTATCTGGACCATGTACGAACACACGCCATTAGGAGAATTAGGGGCTACTACGGAATTGTCCAATCTACTGTGTGGACCAGGCCATTTGCCCTTCCTTCTGAATTCAACGTTGTAGTCCTAGCCTTGGCAATCCTTTCACGCTTTCTCTCGTGCTCCTCCTCACGAGCGTCGCGCTCCCTGCTCCTGCACGCCTCCAGATGAGCTTGCGTCTCTCACTGGATATGCTCGCTATGCTTTTTATTGCAAATGTTGACTTGGTAATAACAACGTGTAACTGTCTACTATAGTATAGGCATGAATATGCATTATACAGATATACATCACACAAAGTAGTGCAGGTAGCAATACGATGGTACCAAAGACAGTATACATGAATTCATAGTACATCCAGCTGCTGCTTCCTCTGATTGTGTAGCTGAACGTCAGGGAAGGTGAGCCTGGCAGGGGTGCGACGTCCGTCTTGGAACTCATAGTTTGAGGGTTGCATCGGAGGCAAGGCTACTGGGAACTCCGTGTAGGTGTGCAATAGAGGGCTGAGCATAGCGCTCACCCAGTCAGTTGTAGAGAGGTCCACATCTTGCACAGAGGGTATAGCTGGGTTAAAGCAGACCTTGCGACGTTTGTAGTGCGTAGTACTGCTAGAAGGCATGTACCTGGAGAGTCTGAAGTGCGGACGATGGACCTTGACCTTGATATCCAAGTTGCTTTGTTCAGACCTGTGGATTTTGTGTGATGCATTAGTGCAACGCAGCATGGACATATGTTGTGTTAAGTACGTTGCATCATACCAGTGTATGTGGTTATGCAAACAATGATCTTCCAGGCTAATTGCCGCTGTAATGCTGCATAGTGTATCCTTGGTACATCTGGACGAACCAGGCACCACGCTCACGCAGGATGGATTGAGCCCATGTGCAAACGTAGGCAATGCGTCATCACAACGCTGCGATGAGTTAGGGTTGCTATCTCCATTCGGTCCCCGTCAGCCCAACGAGAAAGTTCGTTCACACGTCTCCCTCTGTGATGACGACAGCTGTAGCAGATAGCTATCCCCTTGCAAATGCTGTAAGAACAAACGATAGTGAGAGGTACATTACAATGAAGTGCATAAACAACAAATGAGGACAACATACGTGAACTACCATACTACTAGCCCGAGGTGCATGGACAACGAGCGACCATAGCTACGACAACTGCTAGAGTGTGACAGTTGTGCAAATGGATGTGCGAACAGAGGTGCGGATAGAGGCGCCGAGGGCGATGGGGGTGGAGGTTGTCCTCAATGTCTGCCTCGTAGCACAGTAATGTCACTATGTTGACCACAACTGATGGTCCTCAGTGCCGCCTTTGTGTCACCGTAGATGGCACGCATCGCACCTAGGAAGCGTTCGATGGTTGCGTTCCTCATAGAATGACAACTAGTTAGAAATGTATTATCGATCGAAAAATCCAGCAAGATTGGGTTACCGTCTTGTCATGGCATGCCACCCAGTAAGGGTCTAGACCTATAATGAAACAACCATTTTTGGACACATTACAGCACGTACAACATGAGAACATGTAACACGAGTGCATCCGAACGCATGAAACAAACAAGCAACATCACTACAGGTGAATTCTATCTTCATTGCTACAGTGCATTTCTTGAACTAGGCCTATTTAGGCAGTTGTTGAAGGAGCGCCTAACTATCTTGTAGAAGGAGCGCCTAACTATCTTGTAGAGTCTACATGTCGATCACCTAACCCGTTGCCCATGTTGGCTATCGTCCATGTTATTACGAATGCGGTGGGACTATTGTCTTCCACGGCCAACCTACTTCAGCACGTTGTTAGGCACCCACTTCACCTGCCTTGGCCAGAGATCCCTGTAGTGCACATCTAGCTTGTATGAATTGAGCTCTGCACTCCAATTACCATACAGATTATAGATGTCAGAGTACTCTGAGATGTAATACACCAAGGCCTGACGCCACGTCGCGTAGGCCGCGTACACATGGAAAGAAGGTTTGTGAAGAAGTTGTGACTTGTGACAGGTGCAGGAAGCTTCGTCATCAATTGTGTAGACTTGTTTGCGATCTCCTTAGCATAACCCATGACATACTTTTCCCTAAGACGGATCTCGAACTTCTTCCTGGTACCATCCAAGGGCATACCAGCGTATGATCGAGCCTTCTTGATCTTCATGTCTATGTACACCTACATAACTTTCGAGAAATTGCTTGCCTTCCTCCATATGTTTCTTGGCCAACATGGCTCTATTCATGAAGTACCCAACGGTGCGATTCTAGATCTCCTCGATGATTGCGGTGATTGGTAGGAATTGAACACCCTTTAGGATACCATTGTACACCTCGGACATGTTATTATCATGATTCTACACCTTGCACCACCGATGTCGTGGAGCAGATACCATTTCTCCAAGTCAGGCGCATGTGTGTTCACCCACTGCATGAACTCTCCAACTCTTGCAGACCCTCCCGCTGCTGCCCCTAGTTTGGCATCATCTGAATGTGTAACAACTTGTTGGTGTCCTCATTGAGCTGTCTCCACATGGCCTCAAACTTCCATCTTTGGTTCTGCATGCAGAGCTTTTTGAACGTCTTCATTAGCTCCTTACTTCAAAATCTTGTGTGGAGGTTCATCACGAGATGCATCATGCACCAATGGTTCCGCAAGTCATTCCACTAGAATGGGGGCTATGTCTTGTCCTACATCGTGCTCAATGCGAACAACAATCCAGCATTGCGGTCCGAGATGACATACACATCTGCACAGTCTTAAACCACCGTCTGCTTCACATTTGTCAGGAACCACAGCCAGCAATCCGTGTTCTCACTCTCCACAATTGCGAAGGCCACAAAAAGTAACTGGTCATTGGCATTGGCTGCAACCATGGTGAAGATGGTGCCCTTGTATAGGAAGGTGTCATCCATCATTAGCACGGGATGGCAATATTAAACCCCTCGATCGCCTGACAGAAGGCTCAAAACACTCTATCAAGAATAAAACAATTTGGCCCCTTCGTTGGATGCACCCACTCTAGCTTGTTTATGTATGTCCCTAGATTTGATTCTGTAATTTGTTGGAGCAATCTTGGGACTAGGTCATAAGCCTCTTCGTATGTGTCGTACATACGATCCACGACCGTCCATTTCATTTGCCATACCTTCTTGTAGCTAACCAAGAAGCCCACCAAGTTGACAACATCTACCAACAGAAGCTTCAGTGAAACGAAAACATCTGCAATGACCAGGTGGCTGGTCAGGCTCACAACATATGAGAACATCATGTTGTGGTGCTTGTGAAGTGGCTTAGTAAGCTCACATGTGTGATCCTTCAGCACCGTGATCTGGAAGTCCGTGGACCTGCCCCTTGACCGCTGCACACAGACCTTGTCAGGGCAAGATTTGTCCACACATTTGACGATATAGGTGTCAAGGTTGGACCTGCGCACCCGATACATCTAGTTGATGATAACTGCATATCTGGTAATGGTCTGCTAGACAACACTCTTGTTAGAGAAGCATTGCTCTAATAGTAGTGTCTTTATTGAAGCCCCACTATGCCCCTCTAGTTGTGGTAGAACTAGCGATGTCGCTATGATGTCATCCAATCCAGAGGAGATGTAAGCAACGTCGGTGGTAACAACACCACTAACTACACCTCCCGCAGCAACTTCTCTATCTCCCTCATCTCCAGAACTAGATGATTCCATGTCCCCGTCCTCCTTGCTCTCCACTTCTTCCACCTGGCCAGTTAGATACTCATGGCAGTTAATACGAGCTACCCAGCATTTCTTTATGCCTTCATTCAGCTCAAAATTGTCAGCACGCCTCCTCAAGTCTCCATCACACACCGCCTCACCCGCATCTCCACCAATAGGAGCATCTACATCACCACTAGAGACCAACCAAGGCACTTCCTCACCAGCACCTCCATCAAAACCGCCCATGCCGAACAATTCTATCCTCTCCACGAATTGCACATACAGCATCGGTCTCGCATATATCACAGCAGCAGAGTTGCAAACAACCTCCATGTAATTGCCCTATGAAGCCTCACTTGTCACCTTCATAAGTTGTTGAAAGGTCTCCCCTGCACCACCCACCACTGAAGCATACAACGTCTCGACGCACATCTTCTTCCTTGTAATGGCCCAATCGAACACGGAACGCACACACCTCCGTAGCTCCGAGAGGCTCCTATCCTTTAGACCTGATGCCTAGATCACGATCTGCTCACAGTTTGATAGGTCCACTCCATATGGCCCGTCACGTACGAGACTATTCACATAAAACACGAATAGATCTTGAATGTCCAATATGGCGTACCTAACACAAGTGAACATGAAACCCACTTAGTACACGATATGTAATAATCGTACCATCTAACAGCTGCTATCATATGTCATCTAGATTTATATTCATGAAATGCATGAGCACCTAATGTAAATTTAGAGGTGTGAATTTAGTGAATAACTACGTATGTTATATGCATATGAAGGTTTGGTTACAAAAACTGGTTCATAATAACATTGTGCTCATCTTGTCGTATGACTACTGTTTTTGTCCAACTATAAGGTAAAAATAATCCTAGTGCAATTTAAATATAAATATATTTTCAAAAATACAAGTAAACATTTCATTCACATTGTTTGGATTATTTGATTTACCCAAATCATTGTTAACCATACATGCAAGCCTACATATCTTTAATTTTCTTTACAGCTTCAACTAGCTACTATGAAATCATGTCTAAACTATCAGGACACATGCACCACATATACTAAGTGAGGTTAATAGCTACCTAGGTTCTATGCACATAAAGGTATGCTTAAAAAAATTGGCTTCATGATACCATTTGTGCTCATCTGATCGTATGAGTATTGTTTTTCTCCAACTCTAAGGTAAGAATAACCATAGTGCAATTCAAATATGAATATATTTTCAAATATACATACAAATATTTTACGGACATTATTTGGGCTATTTGATTTACCCCAAACCAATATTAACCATGCATGCAGGCCTAGATGCTTTGTTTTTCTTTATAGTTGTAGCTAGCTACAATGCAATCATGTTTGAACTAACCATACGCACGCACCACATATACTGATAATTATTTTATTTTACCTACCTAGCCACACTACCTAGGTTTTAATGCATTTCGGAGTATCACATACGAAAATTATTTTAAATTTTACTCATCAAATGCTCCGTGTACTTACACCTAGCCACACCACGTACATTTTTATTTTCTATTTTTCTTTATTTTTTCTTGTTGCTGAAAATGAATAAGCACCATCCTATATATATGAATATATATTTGGGTTATATAGTTGTTTTCATGGAATAACTAATTAAGAAAATATTTTTGCTATTCATAAGTTGCCTGCTTTTTTTGGTTAATGTAAGCCGATTTTCCTTACTACAGGATTAGTTTTCAAATTTCTATGTGTCTAATGCTTCTTTTAATCCAATGGTTGAAAGGATGACTTATACTTAAAGGAAAAATACAGTCACCATGCACAACCCATAAAATCAAACTGACCACATATTATCGTCAGATCTTTTCTATGCTACTGCCAAGTCGTCATTGGATCAGCAAACATATTGTGGTTGTTGTTTATTCTTTTGTGCATGTGTGTATTTCAGTTAGGTTAATTTTTTTATCCAATAGAAGTGATAATTTAAATAAAGAAAATGCCCATTAAGTAATATTTTCACCGCGCACACAAAAACACCCAACACATTAAGTAATAATTATTTTCTAACGCAAAAAATGCAACAACTCAGTTTGTGTGCAAATTCAATTATCTATGTATAAGCAATGGCATGCGCGTAATTACCGTGACTAATAAGTAATTAATAACAGTAACAATGCTCTGTCTTCTAGGTCAACTAAGAGCATAGACCAACTATACAAGGCAAAGTACCACCTTTTTATACTAACAAGCTACCTTTTCTTTGTTACATGCCAATCATGTTGCTAAAAAATGGTGCATGTCGATGAAAATTACCTCCTTTGGATGCTGAAAAGCCGATTTGCAACTTTTTCAACTGAGCAAACTTGAAATTACAATTCAAAACCACACAAAAATCATGTGGTTTTACAGCCTTCCTTCCTCCCTTTTCTGCTGCCTCTCTCGGTGTCTCATTCCTGACTCAAGGAGAATGAAATGGCACTGGCATGAAAGCGATCCCTGGACCAATTTATAATGGAGCCAGCGAACCCGAGAAAGGAGGAGCTGACAGGTGGGAGGCTGGACGCGCGTGAGCATGAGGAGGCTTATCGCGCTTCCCAGCCGTGGGAGGGAGCCAAAAATGGTACTACACATGAAGGAGGGCCAAATCCGGCATTTCGGTAGCACATGGGGCCAAAAAAGCCAAAAATTTTCACTTTGGTAGGCGTGCAGTCTAACCTTTTAAACTCTGGCATGGATATCTCTTTACGAACATTGTGGTTGAACATATGAAAGACATAGGTGTGTAGATCTGTCTCGAAAACATATTTTTATAACATGTAATTTTACTATGTTTTATAAACACATTGTAATAAAAATTAGTGGTCAAAGTTACCGTTTAGACACCGTATCCATATCCAAAACAACACTCTTTTGTAATTAGAGAGAGTAATTAATATAACTCCATCTTTTTTCTTACGAAAGGTTTATATGTTCTCATTTTATATGTATCCATCTTAATTTCCTTTCCTATGATGAACTAGTTTCCATGACATGATTTTTTATGTATCCATCTTAATTTCCTTTCCTATGATGAACTAGTTTCCATGACATGACTTTAATTCTCTTCTATTTCTATATAGGGTGATCCATCATATACTTTTCAACAAATATATAAGATGAACAGGTAGATTGCATCCGCCTAGATGAAATTTTTGTACGGATAATCTTTTTTATTCAAAAATACAGAAATATACCCGCGGGAAATTTATTACAAAAATAGGCTCCAGTCGCCTAATGGAGGGGCGACTGCAGCCTTTCGCCCAACTGAGAGGCGACATTTGGTAAATATGGGAACCGTTGGGCGAATCATTTCTATCGCCTGAACGTTGGGCGACTGAATTGCAGTCGCTGTACGGTTGGGTGACTGTAATTTCAGTCGCCCAACGCCAGGGCGACAGGGGGGTTTTAAGGCAGCACAGCCAGCCGGCGCCCACTACCTACCACTTTTTTCACTCATTCTGCGCACAGAGAAGAAACGAGAGAAGAACAGAAAAGAAGAGGAGAGGAAGAAGGGGAAGAAAAGGAGGGGGAGAAGCCTCAGGAGGGGGAGAAGAGGAGAGAAGGAGAGGAGGAGGTGAGTGAGGAAGGAGGAGTGGAAACTATTCCATCTATTTGGATCCAGGTATTTTTTGATTATGTTGTATTTGCACTATTATTTATATGAAATGTTGGTTTTAGTAAAAATTTTAGATGTAGAAAATTTAGTACAATTTTGGTATGGAAATATTTGTGTAAAAAAGTTTTAGTATACATTTTGTAGTATGGAACATTTTGTAGTATAGAAATTTTAGCACAATTTTTAGTATAGAAAGTTTAGTATTGTGCGATGTTATTTGATATGTCGCAAAATTGAAATGTATATGCAGGCCGACATCATCAATGGCCACTACATTGAGAGTGTATTACGGAACTGGAACCACTCGTGAAGGTCCGAATGGTGTGGATTTGAGCGATTTTTCGCAAGTCACTCTTGTACTTCCGGATGACGAGAATGCTCGAATGGCAGATGTGTAGCATTGGCTGACCCAGAGTTTTTCATTGGACCCCGAGGTGTGCAGCGTCGTCGTGCAAGGGCTTTGGAGCCAGTCTCCCACGGACATTAGATGGGAATTGAAGACATTGGTGCGGTCTGCTTCGTGGAAGGGCTTTGTGCAAGGGTGCTGGCACCGTGGATACGAGTGTGTGCTGCTTGTGCAACCGTGCTCACTACAAGCAGCTGCGCAATCTCGTGCGTCCGCCCTTGCTCTGGGAGGCGCTAGCATCTCGGGCGGGCCGCATGTTGACGAAGATGATGAAGTTGCTCGTCATGAAGCCGATGCGGTACATGGAGGAGAGTTACTGTAACATCCCAAAAATTCAAAATTTGAGAATGTGGAGCTTTTGAATTGTTTTTGCAATATATTCGACTTGGATTTGGATCTTTATGGTGTTTTCTTAAATTTTGGTTGAAATTCCAAAATTTGGAGTAAACGGAAATATACAAGTAATGAAGATTCAAAATTTTAAATGCGAATCTGAAAAGATGATCCAGCATAAGGAGGGAGCAATTTGAATTAAAATACAAAATCTCATTTGGAAATAATAATATAAATACCAATAAGAGTAACTGAATAAAATATATATACATATATAAATTGTGCATGTGCAAGGAAGAGCTTAGCAATAGAAAATAAAAATATGCAAAATTAAATAAGCTGGAAAAATAACAATACATGAAATCAAAAATATAAAAATACATTTACACAATTGATAAAAAAAAGAAAGGAGATGCAGCCGGCCGGCCACCCCCGGCCCAGCCCACATTATCTCTCTCTTCCGCGCACTGACCAGTGGGCCCGCCCCCTCACCCGCACTCCCTCTTCTCCCTCCTCTCTGCTTCCTCCCCCATGAGCGCGCGTGCTCTGCTCCGCGCAGGTTTCCTCCGCCCCGTGGCGACCATGCGCCTGCCCCGCCCACGGTTTGCCCCTGCACCGCCCCCTGTTTTCAGTGCCTCCCCGTGACCTTAAGACCCTCCCACGCCATTCCCCTCTCCTCCCCTGCCTTCTCTTCATCCTCCGCCACCGCGCTTCCACCCCGCCCCGGCCGCCTCCGGCGAGCTCTTCCCAATCCATCCGCGTCACGAGGTGCCTTTTCCCCACAGCTACTTCCCCCATGGTTTAATTGGAGGGCGTCGCTCTGTGCTCGCCGCACTGCCCATCCTCCCCGACGCCGGCCGTCACCACCCTTCCCACCATCGCCTCCTCCACGCTCATCCTCCCACCGATTCCTCTCGGGAGAAGCATGCTTGAAGGTCCCCTAAGCCTCCCCGACTGCCGCCGGAGCCCCTCCTCCACCCCAACTCGCCGGCACCGGACTTCACCCCGAGGCGCCGCCACCTCACGCCGTCGGCCCGCCTCGTCCCCTCTCCGGCCCCGCCACCGCTTCCGGTGAGCTCCCCGTACCCCTCTCCAGCTCACGCCCGCCCGAACTCCCTTCCCCACCCTCTCCGGTGCCGTCGCCCCGTGCCCACCTTGCCGCCGTCCGTCTGGAGCCGCCGCCCGCTCACCTCACCGCCGCTGCAACCACAACGCCGCCACCACTAGATTAATCCAGCTCCGGGTGACCCATTTTTCCGGCTGCACCCGCCGCCCCGGCCGCTCCTCGCCGGCGCCACCGTCAGCCATTGCCGCCCGGGCCGCCTCCTCTGTTTTGGAGCCCTGTCACCGCTGTTCTTTTAATTAGCCCCCTCATTCTTGTCAGCCAAAGGCTCCCTCCCACTTGGCTAGCTCGGTGCGCTTGAGAATCACAGCCTCAGGTCTCTGGTTCGATCCCTCTCGGCCGCATCCTTTTCATGTTTTTCTTTTTGTTTTGTTTAATCTATTCTAATCAATAAAAATTAGGGGAAACTAGGAAATAATCTAGGGAATATAATAAAATTTAATAAGGGTATAAAAGAGATTATATAATATTAAAAATTTGGATTAGTTATCATAATGAACAATTAAGGTGTCTTTAACAGTTATTTTAAATCTAATTAGTAATTAAAGGTATTAATAAAGAAAAATGTCCTTGGTTAAATACCTAGTTTAATAAAGATTACCTTTATTTACAATTAAAATACAAGCTCTAACAGTTATCATGCCGCCATAAAATAAATTCCAGAGGTAGGTTTAATTAATCAGCCATATTAACATATGACCCTGCTTAATAGATTTTGCTAGGTAAATAAATTTAAATTAAAAACATAGTTGTGATAATGGGTTTAATATAAATTTAAATTCTAATTAGTTACCATATATGAATAAATAATAAGCCTTTGCTATTTATATTAATCTAATTATAAGTAAAGACATACATAAGGGATTGTTCTAAAACTCAATAAAGATATCCAAGTTAAAGTTAATGGAATAAAGTGAGTTATTTTGATTTGCCGGAAACTACAATTTAAAAGACTTAAGATTTAAAATAAGAAGTTCCTAGACCAAGCTTTTGGGGCAAGCGTTATAATATCTTTGACTAAAAGATTTATAGAATAAGTACAGATCTTATCCATCAGCCCAGTATACCTTTACCATAACCTAAGTTGCAAGGAATACATACACTAAAGAGAAAACTTAGCACACTAAACCCTGCACCAGTCTATAGGCCTAACCCGACTCATGGAACTTCCTTGATAAATACAAAAATAATAAAAAGAGATGATTAATAAAGAGGGATCAAGTTATCATGTTTTACCACCGACTTTGCTTCAAACCACCCAAATCACCCATTAACTCAAAATAAAACTAAAATGAGTTTATTCGGATTTATTTGGATCTTTTGAGTTATTTGCTTTTATTTGGATTCAGTCGTTTGCCGCGTAATTAGAAATCGGAAGTTGTGAAGATTCAATAGATCAAGCGAGATCAAGCTCGAAGTGAAGATAAACGCCAAAAACTCAAGAGAAAGCATCGTGTGAGCTCAAGACCGCGGTAAACCGCCCCAGGCGAGTCAATACTTTGATCATGTTGAACCTACATTTTCTGCAAACTATTTTTGTTTAAATTATTAAATTGCGTGCTGTTACTTTATATGCAAATACATGATAATTTAAGATTCTAGATATATGTCCATCGTTTACCTTGAATAATATTACCCCTCCTTTGGAATATTTGAATGTGTGAACCTTGTCGCCCTAGCAAAAATATAATGGTAACTTTTGAAAATAAGTCCCTAATGATATGCTATGCTTAGTACTGCATAGATACTCAGGGGGCGCTGAAATGCCCCAAACATCATTGTCATTTTTAATTATGAGAAACTGGTTTGGACAGTCATGTTGGGAATGACTGGTATATTTTGACAGGATTGTTTTATGCTCCCAAAATCCCCAACTTGCTTAAATATCTGGGCGGATTGGTTCAATGGTGTGAGAGTGTGGTGCAGTGGAAGCACAAAGTGGTTAGTGGTAGACCGCCCAGATACCACTAAGGACTGAATCTTGTCATGACCTCCTTTGTAAAACAGTACAACCACAAGTCTGTAAAGTACAACTTGACTTAGTAGATTTACCGGACCCTTAAAGTCATCCTTCCAGGAGGTGGTGTGAGGTAGTGCAAGTGGCAGTCCGTGTGACGGCTTGAATGGGACACCCGGGTAGGGTGAAGTTCTGCTGTGGCGGGCTAGCAGGGGTGGGGAGCCAGCTGCTAGACGTTCAGAAGGAGGACATCCCGCACAACGTATGGGACCCACCGCAAGTGGGAACGACCCATAGGGTGAAATGATGGAATGGGCGAGGTACTTTGAAAAGTCACTGTGATGGTCTGCTCAACCACATGTCTAAGGCATCATGTGGGGCAACGAGTTGATTGTCTCTTGTGGTGAAAGTGTATAAACTCTGCAGAGTCAAAACTATTCGAATAGCCGTGCCCATGGTCAAGGGCGGACATGGGAACTTAACCAGATATAGTTCTATTTCAAAAACTTTGTGGGTGGGAATGGAAAAGTGGAAGGGCAGTGGAAGGCCCTAGTTTGGAATTGTCCTGGGTGTCGTCCCAGTGGTAAGTTAAGCAGCTATAACGCTGAAGGAATTGCTATATGGTGCAGATGCCATGTAACGGTGGATGGAATTTGAATCACTATTAGAATTGCATTCGTTCATAACTTATGTTTTGGTTCAAACTGCTAAGTCATAGGGCTTTTTAATTAATTGTATTCAAAAGCACTCCTTGCAAAACAAAATAACCCGAGCCTCTCCTTTGATAAGCCACGCATACTATTCAATTGCATCCTGTGTATTGGCTCGCGGAGCACGGGGTTGGAGTGCTCACACTCGCTTTTGCGACAAAATTCAGAATCAGGAATCAAATCACCTCGACTCAGCAACAAGATTGGACAAGCTGGCCGGGAAGATGAAGATGTCAAGGACTAGGTCGCGAACCTCTAGTTGGCTGCCTGTGGGCATGTCCTGAAGGTCCCACCTGCGTGCTTCGTTCTTCCGCTGCTGCAATTTATTGATTTCGGCCTAATCGGCCCATGAGTAAGTTTACTATTATATTTACGCTTCCGCATGATATGCATTTTGATATTCAGAACTGTAATCTGTGAGCACTATCTACTGATCCAGGGAATAGATTCTGATGACCAGAGGGCATGGGATGAAGAGGAAGCTATAGAGGACGACGACGAGGACAGTTCCGATGAGGATGAAGTTCCCATCCCCCCAGGAATGGAACCGGTTTAATGCGGAGGGTGTTTCCACACATGATGAGCATGAATCACCATGGGAGTATCATGAGACATGCTATGTTTGCTGACAAGAAGCGCTGCAGGATGCCATCAAGCTTGGGCCCTTTCAATGCAGTAGACATTTCGCGTCGTCAAATCAAGCCAGGAGCAGTACACTGTGAAGTGCGAGCAGACTGGTTGTCCTTGGAGGGTGCACGCACGTAGACCCAAGTATGAGACTCACTGGATTGTGTCCAAGGTTGAGCTGCACTCCTGCATTCTAAACACTGTCTTGGCGAGGCATCGTAACCTGACGTCCAGATTTATAGCCAATTTGATGTATCGGGAGATAGTGGAGAAGAAAGACATGGCGGCCACGCATATTGTGGTAGCTATCGAGAATAAATTCAAGTATAAGATTAGCTACGCGAAGGCGTGGCGTGCCAAGCAAAAGGCGTTGGAAAAACGTTTTGGCACTTTCGAGGCGGTGTACGGCAACCTTCCTCGTATGCTTAACGTCTTGCAGGAAAGGAACCTGAGCACGTACGTCGCCGTGCACGAGAAGCCATCCATAAGTCCACCAGGATATCAAGTATTGCAGAGAGCATTGTTTGCATTTGGTGCTAGCATCGAAGCATTCAGGTACATGCTGCCAGTGATCTCAGTTGATAGGACCTTCTTGATAGGCAAATACAAGGGACAGATCCTGACGGTAACAATCAAATATTGCCGCTGGCCATTGCATTTGTGGAGAGTGAGAATTATGAGAGCTGGCTGTGGTTTCTCAGACATGTGAGGGTTGGAGTTGTAGGCACTCGTCCTAGTGTGTGCGTAATCCATGATCGCCACGCCGGTATTATAAAGGCTATAAGAAAACTTCAAGAAGACCCCGAGGAGGCCTTTCCTTAGCCGGACATGAGGAACTGGTGGTGCAGTCGTCACTTAGGGGCAAACTTTTTCAAGCAATTCCCAAAACAATCTTTGATGAAGCTATTCAAGAGGCTGGCTAGGCAGAACCAGCAGAGGAAATTTGATGCTTTGTAGCGGTTGTTGGATGAGCACACCAGGAAGAACGTCAAAGAGAGGAGCAAGGGGCCGGTCACTCCTGGGGTGGCACAACCTCAATGCTTGCCAGCAATCGATGAGCTTAACCCAAGTGGTCCAAGAAGGAGGAGCTCACGAAACATCAAGTGTTTCTCGCAGTGGATCAAGGGGGAACCATTGGAGAAGTGGTCGCTGTTGCACGACACGGATGGCGCAAGGCACGGAATAATGACAATTAACCTTGCCGAGGTCTACAATTGGGTTCTAAGGGGTCTCCGTTCTCAGCCCCTTGTCGCCATCGTGGAAGGTGTTCTTCACAGCACAATCCGCTACTTCAGGGAGAGGCACGCGAGTGCTGCACTTCATGCGGCCAATCCCGGAGCCATGTATTCGTCAAAAATTACGACGTACATGGAGACGAAGGCACAAAAGGGTCAATTGCACACAGTGCAGGTCATGGGCAACAGGGAGCATCGTTTTGAGGTGATACTCCGTGATAGAGCCGGATTTGGGACAGCTCGTTCACTTGCTACCCACGAGGTATACCTTGGAGATCATGCAAATGAACTTAGCTGCACGTGCAACAAGTTTAAGTTGTTATACAAGCCATGCTCTCATGTCCTCGCTGCATGCGGGACCTGGGCATGGATCCTTTGAACTTCATGTCCGAGTACTTCTTTAAGGAGAGGATACTGCAGGCTTGGTGTGGGGAGCCCCGGGGGTTCAGGGTGATGGGAAACTTCGCCACTTGGACATTGCATCAAGGACCTGGGTTTCAAATGTTAACATGCTGAAGGGTGGGAAGGGGAGGCGATAGAGCCGACGTATTAGAAATGACATGGATGGATCACAAGCTGGAACACCGGGTGCACGTTATGGGCGATGCGGTCAGGAGGGGCACACAACTAGACGATGCAATGCATGTCCTGAACAGTAGTTGTTGCAGACTACAGCTAAATTTCATGTACCATTTGTAATACTTGCATGTTACATCCCTTTTCTGTAATGTAGTTGGTGTTGTGCTGGTAGCTTAGTATTGCTCTGTTAACTTATTTACTATATGTATTTGCTGTTCATTAAAATGCGATAATTCGTGATAACAACCGCACGAAGATAACAACCAATCCATGACATGCTTAACAACATTGCACATATTTTGATCGACACTTGTACATACTACGGTACAACCATACACCTCGTTGCCTATATGCCAAACGAGCCTCGTGGCACCTACATGGAGAATTGCTGAGGGGGACGCCTCGGACAGGGCTGGCCATCGTGGTAGTGGCACGCACATATGCAACTAGGGTTTGCGCAGCACATGTCTGTTGGACCGAAATGGCGACAGAGGGAGGGGTGAATGTCGACTTTTAGAAACTTCCCAAAAATTATCCTTTCCAAACGTTCTTCCCCGATAGCAACGCTTGCTATGAAGATGAGAAATAAGCCCACTGGAACCTCAAGCAATCGGGAAGGATGAAAAGGCAGAAGGACAACCAAAAGGACCAGAAGAGTGGAGACACAAAATAATACAGACAACTGCCATGGAAAACAGGGGCTGTCAGACCGCTACACCCGGGCCGGTCTGATCGGTCTTGATATGCCGGTCTGACCGCTAGTTAGCCATCGGTCAGACCGCCTACAGCCGGCCGGTCTGACCGCAGGCAGGCGACCGGTCTGACCGGTTATGCTGAAGGCAGTGTAGGCAGAGCACGACAGAGAGAAACAGACTGCAGAGAAAATACCTTAAGTGCAGATTTTGCCCAAGTGAAGGAAATGCAACTGTTTCCTACTGGACAAAGGAGCACTAGCCTATTCCAAATAGCAAAGAGACCTCAAATAGCAAGAGGAATCAATAGATAATCAAGAATTTCAGATTTCTCCCAAGAACTGAAAAAGTGCACAGGGTAACACCGATACTCAAATTCTTCTCCGAACTTTGCATCTTTGCTCATGAGACTTTGCAGAAAGATTAGCAATACACTAAGCACTGGAAAGACCAAATCTTGAGGCAACTTACGAAGAGAAACAGAATCCACATCAAAACCCTAGAAGAGAAAACAAGAACAGAGGAGTCTGAAAATGGGATTCTTTGATTCAATCAAATTGCTCTCGGGAAAGAACGGTCAAATGATCTTGAAACCTATTCCCATCACAGAGCACCCATTTTGTGCCTTCTCAGCAAGAACCAACTCAAAACACACAAAGTGAAAAATTCAAGAAAAAGAAGAACAAAGCACAGGGCACAGGAAATCAGTCCATCTCAAATAAAACCATCTTGGATTGATCTTGAGGAAGAGAGATACATGATTACATAGAGTATCAACTCATATCATCCCTACAACCCCATACATGCTTGGATTAAGAGCTCAAGCTACATGCTTCTCAAGAACTTCCAAGAACACACGAACACAGAGAAGGGCAGAACAGCCCTCTGCCTTCTCCACCCACTCTCAACCACTAAAGAGAAAGCAAACAACCTCCAAAAGACTTAGACTACATGCAGGAGACACTCCCCTATTTATAGTCTCTCACTAATAGATTTGCCTCTCTCTTTATCCACTAAGCCTCTACCAACCTTAGTGCTTTATCCATAATCCGCCTCCTTTAGTGCAGCTTTGCGTATTCACCAAAACGCCCCTCCTGCACCTTTCGGGAAGCTTCCTCATTCCTTGCTTCGCAAGCCTCGCAGCTACCTCGAGCCTCCGTCGTCTTCGACACATCCGACCGTTCTAGCCTCGACACCGTCCGTGTCTAGTCCGGTCACCTCGTGTCTCGCCACGACTCCGCCTCGACGTCCTGCAGCCAACACAGACAAGAAACACATCAAATAGTACCGCTCAACACATGTAAGCATAAATAGCATCAATAAACCAAACACAGGCATGAAATTTCCCAAACGACCAATCGGGAGACATAATATGCAATAAGATCGTCTAATCAACCCGACTGCGCCAAATGCCAACCTGGCACAAATCACTCAAACCAAACTCAATCTTTACAACATACTTGTCAATTACTCATCATAAACATGTGGTCACCTCCACATGGTCTCTCAATGTCGGATCGTACGAGCTTCCTATGTTGACAACCTCCTCATTGCCCCTCTCGCGTTGCATCTGTTGGTGGAGGTCGTTATTCTCCTCATTGAGAGTGTCGAGTTGCTCCTCCAACTCAAAGATTTGATCCCATAATGTATCCACGTAGTTGACAATATACGGTTCATGAGGAGGGTCGATTCAGCAGGTGAAGTTGCATTTTGCCATCTGCGGAAAAAGAAGGTAAACAAAGAGGCTCTATAAGCAATAACGAAAAATGTACTAGTAGCACTTTGTACCCCGGAGTGTGGGCATCGGAAGAAACGTTGCCCACCATCGAAATGCCCTTCGATGACCTGGACGACCGCATACTCACCGTGTCTGCATTTTGGCCAAACTGGTCGAGCACGTCTCCTGGGTATCAAGCGGCAGTTAGGGCTGAAGTCCTCCCTCCTTTGCAAGGGAAGGTCTTCTTTGGGTGACCCCGCTTCGACTAGCCCCTCGGCGTCCGCCATAGTATATACTAGCACGACGGAGAAGGTACTTCTTCAGTCGATTTAGACGGTTCGATTCATGGGACCGCACATGTGCTCTTTATATAGAATGAGAGAACTTACTGCAATGGAGTGAGATGACCAAAGAGGCCAGCTTTGCGCAGTGAGATGACAAAAGAGGCCAGCTTTGCGCAGTGAGATGACCAAAGAGGCCAGGTTTGCGCAGTGACATGACAACACATGGCAGCTTTGCGCAGTGACATGACCAAAGATGTCAGCTTTGCGCAGTGAGATGACCAAAGAGGCCAGCTTTGTGCAGTGACATGACAACACAGGACAGTTTTGCGCAGTGACATGACAACACAGGGCAGCTTTGCGCAGTGAGATGACCAAAGAGGCCAGCTTTGCGCAGTGAGATGACCAAAGAGGCCAGCTTTGCGCAGTGACATGACAATACAGGGCAGCTTTGCGCAGTGAGATGACCAAAGAGGCCAGCTTTGCGTAGTGACATGACAACATAGGGCAGCTTTGCTCAGTGAGATGACCAAAGAGGCCAGCTTTGCGCAGTGAGATGACAAAAGAGGGCAGCTTTGCTCAGTGAGATAACAACACAGGGCAGCTTTGCTCCGTGAGATGACAAAAGAGGCTAGCTTTACACGTTGGAGTAGAGAGAAAATGGACCCTATAAATTGGTGTGCAATCCATTTCGCAGGCCACACTTCACTTCCAAACCCCACACTACACCGCGCTTCCTTCACCCCACCGGGATGGACAAAAAAACTAGAAGAAGTAATGGGACAAGATGGTGAAGGAATGGGAGGAGACCCGTGACATAGCACGGTCAGCTACCGCCCGCAATGAGAGAATAAGGGCTATTGCGGCCCGGGTAGAACAAGCCTAGCGTGCTACGAAGTCAGCTCCCTGCAATGAGCGGCCGCATAGCAACAACCCCATCCCGGACGTCCCCACCGAGCGTTCGCCGCAACTCCCACCTGAGGGGGACACCCCCCTTTGTTGGTGCGGGGACACGTACAAGTTCTTCAAGTCTAAGCACCGCATCAGCCTAGGTATACGTTACTGGGGGTTGCGCAAACTACTCCAGTGACTACCCCAACCGCCGTTTTGACACCGCAACCTATCGGCAGCCGGTAACGACCACATGCACCATTTTCCCCTACCTTTTCTCCTTCACAGCACGCACTAACAATTTCTCCCCTGTATTTACAGTCTCCGAAGCCTCTATGTGGCTACCGCAAATGGATCGATCTTGAGATCCACCCTGCGGACCAATGGACCCTCGACTTCGAGGAGTGGAATGTCACACAGGAGAAGGAGTTGTTGGAGGACGAGCGCCGCAAGAACGAGCACACCCTGCGTATACAACGTGAGACACAAGCTCATCTCGAAGCGTGCACACGTAGGGAGCGGGAGGCTCGCGAGAGGGAGTGCGAGAGAAAGAGGGAAATGGCGGCTAAGGCAAAAGAGGCCGCAGAGGAGTTCAACGCCGAGCGGGCAAGGAAGGGAAAGTGGCTCCGGTCCACACAGTAGGTCGTACGAGCAGTTGGGTGGGTTAGTCGCATATCATGCTATATGTTATGCATGTAATAAAAATATACGCGGCATGTTACTCCCAACTGTATTATGAAGTTTATTTCTATTCAGATAAGCTTATTATCTCATATGTTCGCATTCAATGATTCAGATAGCAAGTCATTTAGCAATATTAACATATCGGTTCTCTCCGTACACTAATTCTCAATAACATCAAAATATCACTTACCACTGTATGTATGTATCGTTCTACGGTCAATCGTTCTTACAAAAAATTTCCCAAATTTTTTTATGCACCTACAACATACACTGAACATAAACTTTTATTACAACTACACCAGATTTTTCCCAGTTTAAAACTACAAAATTGACAAAACTCTAAAAAATCACGGGGGACTGAGTAAAGTCGCCCCCTGGGAATCCAGAAAATGAATTAGTAGCCAGAAGCTGGGTTTATCCAGCTTCTCCAGATTCTGACTAGCTGGATACTCGTCAGCTACTTCTCAGAATCTACAGCTGAAACAAACAGGCCTGAGTCTGAACACAACCAAACCTTGAAGGGCAGGCTGCTAGCTTAATGCAGGACAGAGACTTCCAACTAATTGAACGGTAGCTAGCTGGCTAGGATCCTATTCTTGTAATCCTACAGATGTGAGTACATATTTCTGAGATCATCCAAGCATCACGAATGCAATTTGGATTTGGTAGCAGGATGCGCCGAAGAGGCAGTACCGTGATGCAAGGACCCATATGTCCCTTGTGGAAGTTTCCATGGATGCTGTTCCTCGTTGCTTTCTCCGATTGGCCCTGTTCTTTTCGACTATGGCTGATGGCTGTTACTGATGACTTTTGATTCTAGTGCAAATATTTATACGAACGAACCAAATACTGATAAGTCAATAAACCACTTAAAACAAAGCTGTTCTGATAAGTCACATCGAAATTGTTGGATTTAATTTGAGCTTGGTCCATTTTTAATTCAACAATTAAATCAAATAAATTCTAAGGCCCATATTAAATGCTAAGTGCATGGATTGATGAAGGCATTAAGTGAGCAGTTACCGGAATTGATTCCGTCGGTTTCAAGTAGTAATTGTGCGAGAGTTACTGTCCGTTACTTGCGATTACTCCCTGTCCCGGTAACGCTTCCTGTCTCTTCATCTTCTTGGCACGCGTATAAGCTTGGGAGTCGACAGTAGCCTCGAGCGAGACACAGAAACCACACCTTCTCCTCTCTGTTGAGCTGCTCCTCCGAGTTTTTCCCCGTCCCAGCTCCTGCGCGCACAGGCGTTTGGGAGAGCAGGCCTCCAAAACCACGTCCAGCTGTGACATCTGCACGGATAGGCGGGCGATCAGGTTTTTGGGGAGTGCTCAGCACGACTGCTCGCTTCTATACACGACGTGATCGGCTAATTCCCGGCGGCATTCCATTACACGGCAAGTACAACTACTTCCAGAAGGCCGTTCAAGGGACTGCACTGCGTACCTCGTCCTGCACCAACTGAGATCGACTACATCGAATAGCTGCTTATGTCAACTGAGCAGAACGGCGCATCCGGTGCCTCTGGCACTGGCCCCGCCTCTGGGTATAACATTTTGTTCCTGATCTTTACAGTATTGTTCATAGAGTTAGTTACACTGTTTAGTGTTCTAAAAATGAATAGTACTAGCACAACCCTTGTCATGATTTTAATTGGTAATTTCTGGATTAAATTATGTCGTAATTTGCCTAAATTTCTAACAATCCAAAAACCTGATTTTAGGCACTTTTCGGTTAGTGGTTTTGCTGCTGCTCTTAAGCCGAATACATTTGATGGTTCAAATTACAAGCGGTGGCGTGCTAAGATGGTCCTGTGGTTGACGGCTATGAGCGTTTACCACGTCGTGCAGGGGCTTCCTGAACAATTTACTCCAGAGGAGGAGAAAATGTTCAAGGTTGCTGATAACCTGTTTCGAGGCGCTGTGGTTAGCGTTCTCGCTGAAAACATAGTGGACGTCTACATGTTACTGCCGTCTGGCAAAGAGATGTGGGAAGCACTTGAGAAAAAGTTTGGTATTTCCGATGCTGGTAGTGAGCTGTACGTCATGGAGCAGCTGTATGACTACAAGATGGTTGATAACCGATCTGTAGTGGAACAGGCTCATGAGATACATGCACTGGCAAAGGAACTCGAGCATTTTCCATGCGTGTTACCCGACAAGTTTGTGGCTGGCGGTATTATCGCCAAGTTACCACCTTCTTGGAGGGATTTTGCCACTTCTCTAAAACACAAGAGACAAGAGTTCAGTGTCGCTGACCTCATTGGGTCTCTTGATGTTGAGGAGAAGGCGAGGGCAAAAGACACTCGTGGGAAAGGAGTTGAGTCTTCTAGTGCCAATTTGGTGCAGAAGAAAAACTTCAATGCTTCTCGCAACCAGAAGAAGAAGAACAAGCAAGAGAACAAACCAAAGACTAAGCAAACAACCACGTTTAAGAAGAAAAAGAACAAAGGGAACTGCTTTGTTTGCGGGAGCGAGGATCACTGGGCAAGTGAGTGCCCAGACCGCAAATTTAAGCAGGACAAGAAGTCTGCAAACATGGTTGTTAGCGAGACTGATGCAGGAACATCGGGGTATGGTAATTCTTTACCTACTGTTCTTTCAGTCTGTCATTCGCCTGAGTGGTGGATGGATACTGGAGCTAATATTCATGTGTGTGCTGATATTTCTTTGTTTTCTTCTTACCAGAATGGCGGGACTGGAACCTTGCTGATGGGGAACGGATCGCATGCGCGTGTTCTTGGTGCTGGTACGGTCATTCTGAAGCTCACTTCGGGAAAGACCGTGCAATTAAAGAACGTGCAGCATGTCCCCTCTATCAAAAAGAATCTAGTTAGCGGCTCTCTACTATGTAGAGATGGTTTTAAATTAGTCTTTGAATCGAATAAATGTGTACTTTCTAAGTATGGGACATTTGTTGGAAAAGGTTATGATTGCGGAGGCTTGTTCCGCTTATCTTTGTCTGATGTGTGTAATAATGTTGCAAACAATGTTACTAATTCGAATGAATCGAACATTTGGCATTCACGGCTTTGTCATGTTAATTTTGGCTGTTTGACGCGGCTAGCAAATCTGAATTTAATCCCGAAATTTACTTTAGTCAAAGATTCTAAGTGCCATGTGTGTGTGCAATCTAAGCAACCTCGCAAGCCTCACAAGGCAGCAGAGGCGAGGAACTTGGCACCATTAGAACTAGTTCATTCTGATTTGTGCGAGATGAACGGCGAGTTGACTAAAGGTGGCAAAAGATATTTCATGACACTTATAGATGATTGTACTAGATTTTGCTACGTGTACTTGCTAAAATCAAAAGATGAAGCGTTAAATTATTTTAAGATCTATAAAGCTGAAGTAGAAAATCAACTTGAGAGGAAAATTAAACGGTTAAGATCTGATCGCGGTGGAGAGTATTTTTCAAATGAATTTTCTGAATTCTGCATGGAATATGGAATTATTCATGAAAGGACACCGCCATACTCACCACAATCAAATGGGATTGCCGAAAGAAAGAATCGCACTCTAACTGAGTTGGTTAATGCCATGTTAGAGACAGCGGGACTATCTAAGGAATGGTGGGGTGAGGCTATATTGACTGCTTGTCATGTCCTGAATAGAGTTCCTACAAAGAATAAAGAAATTACACCATTCGAGGAATGGGAAAAGAAAAGATTGAATCTCTCCTACTTGCGCACTTGGGGTTGCTTGGCCAAGGTGAATGTGCCAATCAACAAAAAGCGCAAACTTGGACCTAAAACTGTTGATTGTGTTTTCCTTGGTTATGCTATACACAGCGTGGGATATAGGTTTTTAATAATAAACTCTGAAGTACCTGACATGCATGTTGGTACTATTATGGAGTCCAGAGATGCTACATTTTTTGAGAATGAATTTCCTATGAAAGAATCACCTAGCACGTTTAGTCATGAACCTATAATACCCCATGAGCAACATATTTCGATAGAACACTTTGAGGAAACCCGTGTGCAAAATCCTGAGGAGGATGACAGTGTAGTCGCTCGAAAGAGTAAGAGACAAAGGACTGCAAAGTCTTTTGGTGATGACTACATTGTGTACCTTGTGGATGACACTCCAAGAACCATTGAAGAGGCATATTCTTCTCCTGATGCTGACTTTTGGAAGGAAGCAGTACGGAGTGAGATGGATTCTATTATGTCTAATGGAACTTGGGAAGTCATTGATCGTCCTTACGGGTGCAAACCTGTAGGTTGCAAATGGGTGTTCAAGAAAAAGCTTAGGCCTGATGGTACTATTGAAAAGTACAAGGCAAGGCTTGTGGCCAAGGGTTACACCCAAAAAGAAGGCGAAGATTTCTTTGATACTTATTCACCTGTTGCTCGATTGACCACAATTCGAGTATTACTTTCCTTGGCAGCCTCTCATGGTCTTCTCGTTCATCAGATGGACGTTAAGACAGCTTTCCTAAATGGGGAGTTAGAGGAGGAGATTTATATGGATCAGCCAGATGGGTTTGTAGCAAATGGTCAAGAAGGCATGGTGTGTAAATTATTGAAGTCTTTGTATGGCCTGAAGCAAGCGCCTAAGCAATGGCATGAGAAGTTCGATAGAACATTAACGTCTGCTGGCTTTGTTGTGAATGAAGCTGATAAATGTGTGTACTATCGCTATGGCGGGGGTGAAGGTGTGATCTTGTGTTTGTATGTTGACGACATACTGATCTTTGGAACCAGCCTTAATGTGATTAAGGAGATTAAGGACTTTTTGTCCAATAATTTTGAGATGAAGGATTTGGGAGTAGCTGATGTTATTCTTAATATCAAGCTACTGAGAGAAGGCAATGGTGGGGTGACACTTCTGCAATCTCACTATGTGGAAAAGGTGTTGAGTCGCTTTGGGTATAGTGATTGCAAACCTGCTCCAACGCCTTATGATCCTAGTGTGCTATTAAGGAAAAATCGAAGAATAGCAAGGGATCAATTAAGATACTCCCAAATCATTGGCTCACTTATGTATCTAGCTAGCGCAACGAGACCTGACATCTCATTTGCTGTGAGCAAACTAAGCCGGTTTGTATCAAATCCGGGAGATGATCACTGGCGTGCTCTTGAGAGAGTGATGCGCTATTTAAAAGGTACTATGAGCTATGGGATTCACTATGCTGGGTATCCAAGGGTACTTGAGGGTTATAGTGATTCCAATTGGATATCTGATGCTGATGAGATTTATGCCACAAGTGGATATGTGTTTACACTTGGAGGTGGCGCTGTTTCATGGAAGTCTTGCAAGCAGACCATCTTAACGAGGTCAACAATGGAAGCAGAACTCACAGCATTGGATACCGCCACTGTTGAGGCTGAATGGCTTCGTGAACTCCTTATGGATTTACCGGTGGTTGAAAAACCTATACCGGCTATTTCTATGAACTGTGATAATCAGACGGTGATTGTCAAAGTGAACAGTTCTAAGGACAACATGAAGTCAACAAGGCATATAAAGAGGCGGTTGAAATCTGTCAGGAAATTGAGAAACTCCGGAGTGATAGCATTGGACTATGTCCATACGTCTAAGAATCTGGCAGATCAATTCACTAAGGGTTTGTCACGTAATGTGATAGATAGTGCATCGAGTGAGATGGGCTTGAGACCCACGTGAAGTCTATCATAGTGGTAACCTGTCCTATGTGATCGGAGATCCCGTGAAGTAGGATGGTGAAACAAGCTAGTGGTAGACTGTGAGGAGAGACCCTTAACAAGGTCCATGTCGTATGAGATGCACTTCTCTCCTATCCTGTAAGGCAGGTTGGTTTATACCTTAATGTGATCCGAGTGGCTTGTTGAAGCAGAGATGTTGTCCTACAGAACATCTTATGAGGAACACACACCTATATGAGTTTGACTGCTGGTCACAGTCTATGAGATTTGGGTGATCTCTAGATACTCATGAAAGGCCAAGGAGTTTGACTTATATGCTCCAACCAGAGGGGATGCTTTAGGCAGCCTAGTATCAGTAAAGGACTTAGGTGAAACTTATTTCGCACAAAACCGTCAATTCAAGGCATAGTCCATTGTTCAGTTGTGAAAAAGTGTAACCTTTGTTCTAGGTGGATGTTCAACTTAACAGTCTCCATCGAAACACTGGTATATCAAATAACAGAGAATTGAGAGTATTTCATATGTGCCCTAGAATTTGGTGGGGATTGTTGGATTTAATTTGAGCTTGGTCCATTTTTAATTCAACAATTAAATCAAATAAATTCTAAGGCCCATATTAAATGCTAAGTGCATGGATTGATGAAGGCATTAAGTGAGCAGTTACCGGAATTGATTCCGTCGGTTTCAAGTAGTAATTGTGCGAGAGTTACTGTCCGTTACTTGCGATTACTCCCTGTCCCGGTAACGCTTCCTGTCTCTTCATCTTCTTGGCACGCGTATAAGCTTGGG
The DNA here is from genome assembly GCA_017311315.1 of Dendrocalamus latiflorus. Lineage (NCBI taxonomy): Eukaryota > Viridiplantae > Streptophyta > Magnoliopsida > Poales > Poaceae > Dendrocalamus > Dendrocalamus latiflorus. The sequence goes on from CM029613.1 coordinate 29,786,346, forward strand.
AGTCGACAGTAGCCTCGAGCGAGACACAGAAACCACACCTTCTCCTCTCTGTTGAGCTGCTCCTCCGAGTTTTTCCCCGTCCCAGCTCCTGCGCGCACAGGCGTTTGGGAGAGCAGGCCTCCAAAACCACGTCCAGCTGTGACATCTGCACGGATAGGCGGGCGATCAGGTTTTTGGGGAGTGCTCAGCACGACTGCTCGCTTCTATACACGACGTGATCGGCTAATTCCCGGCGGCATTCCATTACACGGCAAGTACAACTACTTCCAGAAGGCCGTTCAAGGGACTGCACTGCGTACCTCGTCCTGCACCAACTGAGATCGACTACATCGAATAGCTGCTTATGTCAACTGAGCAGAACGGCGCATCCGGTGCCTCTGGCACTGGCCCCGCCTCTGGGTATAACATTTTGTTCCTGATCTTTACAGTATTGTTCATAGAGTTAGTTACACTGTTTAGTGTTCTAAAAATGAATAGTACTAGCACAACCCTTGTCATGATTTTAATTGGTAATTTCTGGATTAAATTATGTCGTAATTTGCCTAAATTTCTAACAGAAATGGCGGTAGAAATACTGTCGCCTTTATTTATTCGAAAAAAGTCATAAATCATAAGTCATAAGATGAAAAGAACTAGGCCTCATAGTCGCGGAGATAAGTCCCACAAGTCGCCAACGTGTGATTGGGAGCAAATTTGGCAGGACACCTTGAGTCCCTCACGTTTGGTAGCTGACATGGAAACATCACTGCAAGCTGACATTTTTTTTCTCATAGATGTATCATATATGTATATATCTTATGTATGCACATACTTATCTGATTTATATGTCTATATGCATTATGATTTATACCTAATAAATAATTCAACAAATATGTGGATATGTGGCGGAGTGAGGTGTGGTTTGGCATGTGGCTGCCTTATCCTTCGCATTATTTAGAAGAGCTTTAATTAAAATGGTGGCAAGTATTTCTTCAGTCATGCTATTTCAAAAAAAATTTTGTTTCAGCCATGCAAGGCAAAGAGCCAAGAGGGGTTGGCGTAAGGATTGTCAATGCCAAGTCCCAATTCTACAATAGTAAGGTTGCAAAAAGAGCATTCATAACTACTTAGGTACAAAGTATAAAGCTGAAGAAGAACCAACGAGAGACAACCAAGGAAAAATGAAGTTGCCAGCCAGAGTGCCAGCCGGACCCTGTCTCAACTAATCCAACAAGATTTTACAGTCCATGGACATGACTTGTCCAAAGATAAAAGGCCATGCTTGCATGCAGATGTATATACTATGTAAACCATCACTCAGTTTTGTTGTACTGAAAATTAAGTGCTGAATTAGCTGCCACAAGTTGCTAGCAAGTTCATGAGGTAAGCTAGCTTCAAGCGGCCATTCACCAAGGACTGGACATTGAAGAACAACAACACATGATCCCATGTGGGTTAGAACCATGCATGCAGATGGAACTTCTTAATGATATGGCCAAGAACCACATAATCTTAATTGTGTGAGATATATATGTGCATATCCGGACTGGAATCTCCATGTCAACTTGGATGCTTTGAATATCGATGTTCTGTTAGAATATTTTCAATGCCAGGGTATCAAAAACTTTTTTTGTCTTTTTGATGCATGATTATAATCAGGATGGAACAACATGAACTGGCGGCTTTGAATTAGGTTAGTACAGGTATGATACATAAATTGAACTATTGAAGTACATTCGTGTTGTACAAACAGAACAGTGATATAAGCAATAGCCAATGCCTTGGATAAACTACTCTACTATCATATATACTAGGTGCAAAAGCTCGGAGCCACGTTGTACTAGCTACTACGTGGACCAAAGAAAAAGAGTCACTGCGATGCAAGGGCCTATATACGAAAAACCGAAAACAAAGTACGTATTTACGGGAAAAGAAAGGGTTTTGTGAAAAAAGTAAGGATCTATATGTAAAAACTAAGAACCAATTTGTAATTATGAAAAAGTGAAGGACTTTTTTGAAGCCATGGTCGAAGCGCTGTGGTCAAAGCCATAGTTGAAGCACCATGGTCGAAGCCGTAATCGAAGCGCCGTGGTCAAAGCACTGCATGTATTTGGGAAACGGGAGAGAGATCGGCGGTGGCGGCAAGAGTGAGGAGGCAACGCATCCGTGGAGAAACCCTAGCCTTATTGGTTCACTTCAGCGCTCGTAATGTGCCGCGCCGAGGTGGCGGCGGCGATGGTGGAGAAAGGAATCTTGGAGAGCGAGTAGGGGAGTGGTCGGCAGGGGCATGGGAAAAAGGGGGAAGGCAAGACCGACGAGGAAGAGGGGTGGTGGCAGCGGTGCCTTGAGCAGGGTGAGGGCGGTGGCGCCTGGGTGAGAATGAGCAGGAGAGGAGGGTGCCACGAGTGAGGACTAATGGTGAGCGTGTCGGGGGTGGGGGTGAGGTTCGATGGCGCGGGGAAGCAAAGAAGAAGAGAGGGGCAGAGAGGAGGAAAGGCACTATGGAACTCAAAGCCGTGGTCAAAACGCCATGGTCGAAGGGTCATGGTCGATGCCGTGGTCAAAGTGACATGGCACCATGATCGAGGCACCATGGTCAGAGCTATGGCCGAGGCACCGTGGTCAAAAGTAGGAGGAATGGAATCACGGACGGAGAGGAACCCACGACTGAACAAACAGACCGAGGCCATGGTCGAGGTGCCATGGTCGAAAGCAAGAGAAAATGGAATCGTGGACAGAGAGGAACCCACGATCGAACAAACAGACCGAGAACACAAATGAAGAACCCAACCAAAAAAGTAAGAACCCAACCAAGAAAGTAAGAACCCAAGTTATAAAGAGGGGAATCTTTCTCCAAAATAACAGCACAAGAACTAAAAGCAAGTTAAATCGAATCAAGGATAGAGAAGAGCCGACGACCGAACAAACGGGCTAAGAGTACAAATCGAGAACCCAACTAAAAATGCAAGAACCCAAGAATCCAAGTAGGCGGCCAGCGTGGAAGGTGGGGAGGAGGGAGCGACGGTGGCAACTACGACAAGGGAGGAAGCAAGCACAACCTGTGAGAGGATGGGAGACTGTGGTTGAGGCACCATGGGCAGCACCATGGTTGAAAGTAGGAGAAATAGAATCATGGACGGAGAGAAACCCACGACCGAACAAGTAGACTAAGGCCATGGTGGAGGCGTCACGGACTCGCGGTCGAGGCGCCGTGGTCGAAAGTAGGAGAAATAGAATCGTGGAAGGAGAGGAACCCAAAACTAAACAAACATACTAAGAACACAAATGTAGAACCAAACCAAGAAAGCAAGAACCCAAGTCATAAAGAGAGCGGATTAAATCGAATCGAGGATGGAGAGGAACCAATGTCCAAACAAACAGGCTGAGAACACAAATCGAGAACCCAACCAAAAAAGCAAGAAGCCAAGAACCCAATTATGCAACCAACGTGGAAGGTAGGGAAAAGGGAGCGGTGGTGGCAACTACGATAGGGGAGTAAGCGAGCGACATGTTAGAGGACGGGAGGGAGAGGAGGAGGTGTATGGCGATGGGGTCCAGCGTGGCCAAAGAGGAGGAGGGCACCGTGAGCGAATGGGAGGAAGGGACAGGGAGTGTGACACGGGCAAAGGGGTGGCCAACATGGAAGGTGGGGAGGAGGGAGCTGTGGCAGCAACTATGGCAGGGGAGGAAGCGAGGGTGAAGGTGGGGAGCTGGGGAGGAGGTGGGAGAGGAAGGCGCCATGAGTGAGGACCGACGGTGAGCGTGTCGGGGGGTGGGGGTTGAGGTCCGATGGCCCGAGGAAGCAGAGAAGAAGAGAGGGGCAGAGGGGAGGAGGAAAGGCACTGTGGAACTCAAAGCCGTGATCGAAGCCGTGGTCGAAGCACCGTAGTTGAAGCCATGGCCGAAATGCTGTGGTCGAGGCTGTGGTTGAAGGGCTATGGTCAGGGCCGTGGTTGAAGCGCCATGGTCAAGGCGCTGTGGCACCATGGTCGAAGCACCATGGTCAGAGCTATGGCTAAGACACCATGGTCAAAAGTAGGAGAAATGGAATCGTAGACGGAGAGAAACCCATGACCGAATAAACGGACCGAGGCCGTGGCCAAAACGCAATGGTCAAAAGCTGGAGAAAATAGAATCATGGACAAAGAGGAACCCATGTCCAAACAAATGGACCAAGAACATAAATAAAAACCCAACAAAGAAAGTAAGAACCCAAGTCGTAAAGAGGGGATTCTTTCATCGCAAGAACCGAAAGCAAGTTAAATCAAATCAAGGACGAAGAGGAACCAACAGCTAAATAAATGGGCTAAGAACACAAATCAAGAACCCAAGCAAGTGAGCAGCGTGAAAGATAGGGAGGAGGGAGCGGTGGTGGCAACTACGGCAGGGAAGGAAGCAGGCATGACCCGTGACAGGACTGGAGGGAGAGGAGGCATACGATGCGTAGCCAAAGAGGAGGAGGGCGGTGTGAGCAAAGGGGGGGGGAGGGGCGGCAGGTGTGACGTGGGTGAAGGGGAGGACAGGGCGGCCAACATGGAAGGTGGGGAGGAGGGAGCAGTGGCGGCTGCTACGGTACGGGAGGAAGCGAGGGTGAGCTTGGGGAGCCGGGGAGTAGGTAGGGGATGGCAGGCAAGGGCAGCAGAGCGAAGGACACAGGCACAGCTGTGAAAAAGCTAGTTGCGGTGCACCACGACAAAAGCGACATGAAGATTCACGAGAACACACATGCCATGACGAAAGTGAAGCGAAGATTCGCGAAAACACACAGAGTTGATACAAAGGTCCTGCATCATGTGGTCCGCCCGATCGGATGGCTGACATAGGTGCAAGGTAAAGAAGGTTTTTTTAGGAAAAGCAAGGACCTATGTGTAAAAATATAAAAATAAGGATCTTTTATAATTACAAAAAAGTGAAGGACTTTTTCATAAAGAAATCCTCTAGGTATAATATTGGGAGTATTTCATCCCCACATATTGCGTGCTTATATTGTGCTGTGTTCAAAGCCTTCTTGCATGGTTGCTTCTACCTAAACTAGCTCGTGTGACCTTAGAAGAAAGGTCATACATAAAAACGTGCAGGACACTAATCATTTGCTAGCTCTACTATGTCAAACTACTTCAAACAATCGTACATGTTTCACAGAGGAAAAAGGACAATGGTCTTGTCAGATCCTGAATTTGCAATGTAAAATCCTCTATGGTTTCACTATACCATTCCCTAGATTATTAGATAGTGCACACAGTCAAATACATATTGTGCAAAAGTAGAACTAATACAATAGTAGACTTACACATGGGCCGATTAGGCCAAAATCTTTAAAAAAAATAGCAGTGGAAATGAAAACATCACGCATGTGGGACCCTCAGGATATGTCCACAAACATTCGACTAGGGTTCATGACCTAATTCTTGGCCTCTTCATCTTTCAATCTTGGCAACGCCTTTAGACGACTGTAGGGTTTTTCTTTCTCCTTCTTATTGAATGATAGTAATTAAGCAATAGTGAGCATGTCAGAAAGCCACCTCACATAATATAATTGTAATAGATGCAAGGTTGACAAAGAGAGGCTTGAAGTTCTTTAATTCGTAGAAAGCCACAATTAAAATACAATAAGACTTAGCCTTTTAAATAAACCATGTTGCAATAATAATCATAGTGAATGTTTTATCCACCTTTTACAGAGTATGGTTCCATCCACTATATGCTATTTTTATTTCTAGGGTTTTATCCACCCATTATATTCATTAGATTATGTCCACCAAGGGGAAATCAAAGTTAGAGCTCTAACCACCCCTTCTATTTTTTTATCTCAACCACAAAGATTCTTTTGTAAAATTGACACTAACTAGAGTAAATTCTTATGACCTCCCTTGACCGTAGGCATGATTATTCGAATAGTTTTCACTTTGAAGAGGTTGCACACTCTACTCACAAGAGATGTGCAACTTATTCTGCCATCGCACTACCTTTGCCGTGTGGCTTAGATGGTCACCACAAGGCCTTTATGATGCATATTCCCAATGTGAATACACCCACTAAGGTTTCTACCATCGTGGGGTTTTGACCTCCCTCTCTAGAGACCTATCTTGCGCCGCATGGAGGCTTCCATCCAGCACTCATCCTGTATTTCACCAAATGGTGCATCCAGTGTGGGTCGATGCAAATTAATTGACTAGGTCATACCTATTATAGACTTGTGATTGCACTATATTACCATAGGATGTCATCACAATATTCAATCCTTAAGGTTATCTGAGCAATTCTATCACAAACTACACTCTCATGCTCCAACTGCACCAGCCCCATTTACTATACGCCCAGGTATGAAGCAAGTTTGGAGTTTTAGATTCAAAAATATGTTTTCCATTTCAACATACTAGCCATTTTCCCTCCAATGAATGCCCAAAACTAAATTTTGATATTTTAAAATGATGTTAGGGCAACATAATGCCCACATGTATCTAAATAAGGCTAAGCATAGCATTTACATACAGACTTAACATCAAGTATTTATACCATTAATTATAGACTAACAAGGGATTATGTCCAAACTCAAAGAATGGAATTTACTAGCACAATTATTAATAAGACGTTAACTGCTAGCTAGCAATAATATAATTTGCTTAATAAAATAAGAATACAATTTAGTAATTTAACATAATATACTTTGCATTCAAAAGGTAGGTGCAATATGATCAAAGTGATGACTCGCTCAATTTACTGCGGGTCTCATTCTTACTCAAAGTCTTGATCTTTGTCTTTATCTAGATCAGATCTCACTCATACTATCGCTTCTTCGAGACTACAAATTCTAATTACGTAATAAACAATCAAAATTCAAATAAATCCAAAGGCAACCGAATAAACTCAAAAGAATTCAAATTAACTCAAATAAAAATCAAGGTTTAGGTATTTGGTATTAGGTTGTGGAGTTTGATTTTGGATGAATTTGGATGAAAATTTGGTTTAATTGAAATCTAGGCAATAGAAATCCAGTTACCAAAAGATTCACTGAAGGAGGGAATACGGATAAAGAAGGGGAAAGGTGGAATATTATCAAGAATACACTTCCTAGGAATTCTTAGTTTGATAAGTTGAAAAGATAGATAGAGTCGTTTGCCCTTTGACTTATCCTTGATTTAATTCTAAACTTGGTTATATTTTACCAATGACTTACCTGGGGGCCTAGGCAAAAATTCTAATTTAACCCCTGGCAACTTCTATTTAATAATTCATTCTAAACATCAGCTTATGCGGGACCTATTGGTCATGAGTTTATTATAGTGTATTATACTTTGTCTTTCGGTTATTATTCATAAATAATGTTCTTGGGTATATTACTAGATGAAACCTTTCATAAGATAATTATTTATAGTTTAGTGGAGTTGTATGTTAACATGACTCCTTTTTTTAAAGTTGTGCTTTGAATCAAATAGTGTGGGTTCACTCATTACCGTAATTATCATTTGACACTCATTGACGTTCTAATTAAATGGACTAGCTATGATACCTATTTTATTATATTTCTATAGGATTATTTATGGTCTAGGGCTCAGTAACACTTTAGATATTCTACATATACACAACTATATCACATAATCTTTAGTTAAATGTGTACTCTAAATGAAGTGACCATGACATGCTAGTTAACTTCATAACCATTTATATGAGATTATGTTTTAATAGGATCTTCAATTAATTTTTGAGTTTCTAAAACAAATATTGATGACATCATAATTAACCTCTATTTTTATCTAACTATTTTCCAGGAAAATCATCAATTAAAGTGGATACTTCAAATCAAATACTATTAGCATATTAATGAATTTATTCACCTTAATTAGCTATTAATTACATTATTTAATCTTAATTAGAATTTATTTGAGTTTAATTAAGTTTGTATTTTGAGATCAAGCGCTTAATGACATGTTGGTTATTTACCTTACTTAGCTATTAATTTAGTAAGGACCCAAAGGTATTTTGGCAAGTGCAATAAGGATTATATTTTGACATGGAACCTATTTAAAGTTTTCACTTCAAGTTAAATAATAATTATCTTTAAATAACTTATAATTATATTTCAAGGTAATTCGCAATTTTTTTTTGTATTTCCAGTTTAAACACTAGGGACATACTATGCAGATTAATTACCTTAATTTAAATTAATTTCCAATTTAAAAAGGTCTCTCGTGATATTTGAAATAACTATATTTTACATAATCTTTAATTACATTTTTATACTTTAATTTAAATGATAATTTAATTTAATTAATTACCTTAATCTCTAATTGAATTGGGCCCACATGTCTATTGGTATTAATTCCAACTAACCTTCTAATTAATCACTAGTTAATCTCCCTGATAACATACATACAGAGAACAAATCAGAGAGATCCTTCTCTATTTTGAAACAGAGCAGAGGAGAGAGTTGTGGCTGGCTCAACCTTGAACATTGGCGGTGGAGGGAGGGCAATGAGGTCCTGGGATTGGCAAAAACGGAATGAGCAGGGGTTGGCGACCCCACTGGCAACAGCAACATCAGCAAAGGTGCACCAAGGTAGTTTCACGGCAATACGAGGCTGCCAGAGTTGGGGGAGGAGAAAGGGGCAGTTGTGGCCAGGAGGGAGAGGGGCAAGACAAAGGGGAGTATGAGCATCAGGAGGAAACAAACCAAGGTAGTCAGTGGAGGTGGAAGGACTATAGGGCAACCTGGCCACGATGACCCACGTCGGTGAGGGTGACGCACCGGTGGCGGTGACCCGGGGAGATTGATAGCTCAATTAGGCAGTGGGAAGGATAAAGGGATGCGTGAGGATGCTCTAGGAGAGAGGAATCGATGAGAGGCTCAATAGGGCAAGAAAGGCGACGATGAAAGCAGTTTTTGGCTAGAACAGAGTAAGACGATGGTGGCACGAGCTCCTGTGAAGGAAGATTCAAATTGGATGAGGGAAAACACAATTGGAGGTGTGGAACACATCGTGACAAGAGCAAATTGGGGATAAGTGCACTGAATTGGCCGAAATGACAATGAAAGCGGCGATCGGAGCAGAGGAAACCACATACGCGAGCTCAAGCTTGCTTTTCTTGGCACAGGGAAGAAGATGAGAGGTGGGGAGGGAATGGGGAGATGGAGGAGAGCAGAGGAGCAAGAGCGAGTCGAATGGCTCTTATAGGCGATGGAGTGATACGCGGCACATGACGCAAGGTGGAAGGAGCGATGCGGATTGCACGGTGAGAGTGCGTAGGTGCGTGGCATGACGGTGCATGTAATGAGGTGATAAGATTCAGGGCGAGCTTGCAAGGTGCACGGCGTGAGTGGCACATGCAGGTTGCACGATGGGCGCGCAGGGGTGCATTGGCGTGAGTGGCGCAAACGACAAGGTGGCAGGATTCAGGGCAAAAGCCAGCACGGGTATGCGTGTGTGGGTCGTGTGGCGAGTGCATGTAGCTCAGGCGCTGCACGGGCGCACTGCTGGGCATGAGGTGCTCGAGCGGCTTAGCCGGGTGTGCACTCTGGGGGAGAGAGAGAGAGAGAGAGAGAGAGAGGAGGGCTGGTGGCCGACTAGGCTGGGAGGGAAAGAGAGAAGTGAATGGGCCAGTCCAACTAGGTTTCTAATTTTTTTTATTTATATTTTATCTTTGATTTGAATGTGAATTTTGGTTTTGGAATTTGAATTCAATTAAAATTTTGAATTTTTGGACTACAAAACAATCTCCAATTTTCCAACAGCTCAAACTCAATTTTGTTTAAATTCTTGGGTCAATTATTCAAATGCAAATTTTAATATTATTTTGCTTTTGCTTTTTCTTTTTAGGTTTTAAATTCAATCGAAGCTTGACTGTTTAGTTCAAATTTCCGTCAGATTTGTTGTCCAATTACACGGCTATTAGTCCTAGGTTTTATTTTTATCCTTGTTTACTTATTTGGTTAATCACAAAATCTAATCAAAATTCTCAAATAAAAATCCAGAAAAATTCAAGTAACGCCAAAGCGCATTAAAAAGTTTGACGTTACAGGTATAAAGGAGTTGCTAATCTGCTCCTATAGAATAGGTCTCTATCTGCTCCGTTTTGCATTTTCAATTGTTTAAGTATGATTTTTTTTATAGGAAATCGGTTTGACTCCTGTGCACCCAAAGGGCCAAAAGTCAGGAAAAAAAATCAAGAAAATTACTTCGGCTCTACTATCTGTAAGCTGCTTCTTTTAAAAGTATCGCAATTTTCTTCAAGGCGAGAACGATTGGCTAGTACTGCTATCTTTTAAGGCTCACAACCCGCAGGTTCACGAGTTCAAATCCTAAAAAATCATGGTGAAAAATCCACACCAACAATCCACCTAACATGTAGTTGGTGAAAGTCGAATTTTGCTAATCAGTCACAGATACATCCTTCCCCCGCTCCTTCCTCCTGAGATCCATCCCAACAACGCCATCCTCATCCCCCCTCCCCACCGTTGTCGTCCAGATACCGGTTTCATATTGCAATTTCTAGATAATAGGTCCTAAAATTCCTTGGTTTGGTTCTGTAATGTGTGCTTATGCTACGAATTCGCGTTTCAGCTCTCACAAGGGAAATGTGAGTTTTCCTGAACTGACTTGTTTGAGTTCAAGCTGCGCACCTTTCAATTTGACATTATGAGTTGCTGGTTTGGTTTTAAGGTCCTAAAAATGATAAATATGGAATAATTGAGTATCGTGTGAATGGTATAATGTTCCAACTGAAATGTACTTTTCTTCATTGTGATAAACATGTACGGTGGATGTTCAGTAGTTTAGTAAACCCTGAGATGTACCAAGGATGTTTCTGTGTTTGACTGAATTCCAACGAGAAATTTTACAGCAATAAACTTATTTAGTCGAAACTGTTGCCCATGGAATGTGAACAAAAAGAATGCCTTTAGATTTGGTGAAAAAAGGAGGTTGGTGTTGTGGACCAGCTAACAAAGGGAGCAGCATCTTGTTTTGCATGTTTTCCGAACAATTTTGTGTACTCTTGCGCTGATGAACATTGCTGTTATGAACTGCCAGTGAATTTCAGAAGTTTCAAGTAGGCGAAGCAAGTGGTGCCACAATTGGATCAATTGTGGGAGGAAGTAGCACTACCGTTTTATTTTTGTAGCTGGTAGAAATTGTATTTGTAATTGCAGTTGCAAGGTTGTGTTTGAACACGCACCTGGAACATTTCTAGCACCAGTTTGTATTTGAAGCAGTGGAAGTCCTCAAAGTGCACCTGAAACACACCGAGCATTTGAATGGTTTGTAACCGAAGTCTAAAGCGTTCCAAGGTAGAGGGATCCATAGTTTCAGAGGATGTACCAGCTCCTTTGATCCATATGGGCGATCATTTGTACTTAGCGCTTCCGCACATAGGTCGATTTATTGTATTGAATGGATAATATGGTTGTAGTTGACTTGAATATATGTGCACAAAATTTTATATGGATAACAGGAAATGTTTTTTCTTCGTGGTGGATGCATGAACAGTGTACTTGTGAAAATGTACCAACTTGTTTAATACGTCTCATCTAGTTACCTTCGTCAAACAATGAGTAATCAGAATCAATAGCTACAAGATGGCAAAGATCACACTTGTTGCCAATCAACATAACAGAGATGTTTTAGACTTTATGATAATAAGCTACATCATTCAACCTATCAAAAAGCCAGAATATCCAATAGCCTAACTTGGCTTAAAAGTTAACTATTTTTAAGCTCCTTAAGCCAAAAAAATTGGCTTTAAGCTATAAACCAAAAAGCCTAAATAAATAGGGCCTAAGTATGTAACCGTGTGGCAAAATCAAAAAGAGTTATGATAAAGAAAAAGACAAGTTTGCCCTCACTATTATAGATCTTATAATCGGAATATTTATGTAAACAACCTCTTTATAATTATAAATATGTCCTTTACGGTGCTATGGAGCAGAAAAGATTCATTTTTTAGAGAATATGTATTTTCTGCATCCACTCTCAATTGTGAGTTTTAGGGTCCAGACAGTTTTTTTATGACCTTCTCGTGGCCCCAATTATTCACCGTCTGATCTATGACTATAACATAAGGCTTTCAGAGATGCTACAGTAGTTGTTGTGTGCCTCAGGCCGACTTGTCATATACACATAGTTCTAGCGAACATTATTTTTCTGGAACACAAACTAAACATGTGCAGATGCAACAGAAAATTCCTTCTAGAAACGGTACCTCCAAGCACATGTACACGAGTAAGTTGGCACATCAACTTCAGGCAACAACACGTTACCAGCTAGCATGTAGCATGGCCGAGTTGTACTACTACCTTGTCCCAAATTAGGCCCCGCTCGGTTGGGCTGAAAAACTATGATTTATAGCTGAAATTGCACTGTAACGGCTGAAATTTCACTATAGCTGAAGGTGGTTTATTTGGTGTAATTAAATCTAAAAGAATTTAAAATAGAAAAAATATGCTAGCTCAACACAGACAACGCAAACGAATGCGGGAAAAAAGAACCGGTAAAAAAGCTAAAAAAAGCTAAAAGTTTAAAAAAGACGAAATTTATGAATAGTAAAAAATAAACCAAAAATTAGAAGCTGAAGCCAGAATGAGCGAGACCTAGCGCAGTATGAATGCAGTGAATTGCATATGTCTTGGCTTCCTATGCAACACATACCCGAAGAGATCAGCATCAGATCACACTATGCTACTACTAGTGGAAGTCCTCGAGGTGGTTCGTGAAGTTAATATGCATGTGTGCGTTGCGTGGCAAGCAAGAACGCAACTGAACAAAAGCGACACTAAGCTGAAATAGTTCGGTCATGTGCACCACTGAATTCGTGAGAAGCTCCAAGAACTAGGGTTACGTACACTAGTGACGTGGCCTCACTTGGTTAGACTGAAAAGCTGTGGCCTATAGCTGAACTTGCACTGTAGCGGTTGAAATTTTACTGTAACTGAAGGTGGATTATTTAGCGTAATTAAATTTAAAAAAAATTAAAAATACAAAAAATATGTTAGCTCATTACGGACAACACGAACGAATACAGGAAAAAAGAACCAACAAAAAAGCTAAAAAAGCCAAAAGTTCAGAAAAAGATGAAATTTATAAATAGTAAAAAATAAGTCATAAACCAGAAGCTGAAATTGAAATGAGCGGAGATGATACAGTACGCTTGATAAGGTTGGCTTCTTTTTTACTCATAGAAAAAAAAAGATGCATATACACATAGGTATTTGTGTAAGGGTCAAGGGTACGCATGGGACATGCCCCAGATTGTCCGGTATCTATCGACTTACATGTTTTGTCCATGTACAGCGAAAGAGAATACACACCAAACGCATATATATCATGTGCAGCAAATAAATGACCGTTCGATCAACCAAATTTCTTGCCGAAGTTGATAAAAAAAATTCGAGTAAAATAAGATGCAACTAGTCAATGTTTCAGTCAACTTCTTTTTGAGGTACAAGACGAACACACATACATACAAACGTGTGCATCCGCTACACACGCTGGAAACTTTTGTGGAGTCATAGAACCTTATAAAGCATGAATACATGTTTTTTCGCTGAACTTACACATGTGAATACTCTATTCCTAATTATTCGGTGAGACGTTAGAATTTCAATGATCGAACCCTAATAGACAGAAAGTATGACGACTCCCTTACCATTTGAGCTACGCTCGATCCTCTTAGTTAGCTTCTTTTTGGTTCCTTATCTCCTTATGCTTCCATCTTCAACCTTGATGACCTGATTCAGTAACATGAGCGAATGCACGTTGAAGGGTGGGAGGGCACAGGCCCCGTGCCAATTTTAGTTTTTGTTGCTTAAACTCCAAGTTTACACAACATGTGTCCCCATATACCAAGAACTAGTGCCCCCTACATGTCAAGAACTATAGCTATCCAAAAGAAAGAAGGTGTAAATACATTAACAAATAGGAGAACAAAAGAAACATGTTGACATGCATAGAGCATGAGGCCCCGTATTATTATACCACACACACTTGCCTGGGCAAAGGTGAGGATTATCCCACAAACTACATGTCAGCCATATCTATTATGGTACTCACCGGATTTAGGCCCTGGGTTTGGGTTTCCAACTTTCAAAAGTTAGAAGCCGGAATGAGCACGTCGGTTTTTTAATTTTGACTTTTTTTAGCTTTTTAGCTTTATTTTTTCTTTTACATTGTCTGTAGAGATATAACAGTGTTTATTGTAAATTTGCTTAATTTTTCTTTAATTCAGTAATTTAGGAAAAAAAACTAACAGTCGTTATAATACAATTTTAGCTAAAAAAGCCAACAACTGCAAAGCTAGAATCTGTGGCCGGTTAGAGTGGGACCTTAACCCATGGTCTGAAACAGACGGTGACAGCTGATTGCCTGATACTCCACAAACCGATTCCCAGTGCGGCTGGGAACAATTACAGGTAGTAGGCACTGCACATTACGGGCATGTTTTTTTTTTTTGGCTTTTAAAAGCTGCTTTTCAGTTTTTCTATAGTAACTAGTTTTTAAATAGAGTATCTTTTTAAGATATGATCTACTAGTTAATTATAGTATATACTGTACCGACTTCATTTATATCGGTAAAAACCACATGTGAGTTTCTGTTACTCTGTAATCTCTCGCACGAACAGTCCAAAAGCCACAAGCCGTAGCTAGAACCCATAAGTTTCAGCCAAAAAGAACAGACCCTACACACAAACACGGTAAAGTCCTTTTCTTTTTAGTTGCAACGGATGCTTTTGATTACGATTAATGGTTATTATCTATATTTTTTTAACCAGTCGCAGATTATAGAGATGTTGACGTGGATGATACATATGGTTTTATACTTAAAAAGTCACTTAAAAAACAGCTTCAAAAACTATTTAGAAAAACCATCTAATTTATATCAACTTCAAAAATTACTATTTGGCCCCACGTGTAAGAGAGTGAAATGCATATTTTTACGTGCTATAGCTAGCTGTAATTTAGTAGCCAGCTTCCTTCTCTCTCTTCCTTTCTCTCTCTGCCACGTAAGATTTGGTTGATATTATATTTGCTATAGCCTGCTGACTAAGTCTTATTGTACCTGCTCACCTTTAAAATTACTGTCAGTCGAGCAGCTGCGAACCTGCGACACACGCACCCAGCCGGACCCGTCCGTCCAGTCGTCCACGGCCCGCACGCCGCAGACGCGTGTTTCCGCGTGAAAATTACTAACAAAGCAAGTACACTGCTGGGCTCCGACTCTGATCTGATGACACTCCTGCCTAGGGTTGGCAATGGTGACCCGATCCCCGATCCCCGACGGTGAATTCACCTATTAGGGGATGGGTCTGGCGGATTTTATTCCCCGCGGGGATTTTCGTGGGCAAAATACTGTCCCCGTCGGGGATGGCAGGGCCGGGGCCGGGGAAGTGATCACCGTCCCCGTTAACCGTCGGGGATCACTGACATGTGGGTCCTCTACACTTCATATAAAAGTCAGCCAAAAAACCCTACCCTCAGACCTCTCCCCCAGCCCAGCGCCCCAGCGCCGCCAACACCTCCCCTTGCGCCCGAGGCCCGACTGCCCCCTACCCCGCCGCCCCCCAGTCCCCCTCCCCCAGCGCCTCCGCCCCCTCCCCCGCCGCCCCCACCGCGCCTGGCTCCGCCGCCGCCGCCGCCCCCTCCCCCTCCGCTCCCTCCCCCGCCGCCCCCACCGCGCCCGGCTCCCCCGCCGCCCCCTCCACCGCCGCCCCTCCCCCGCCGCCCTCTTCCCCTTCCCCTTCCCCGGCGCCTCTGCCCCCTCCCCCGGCGCCTCCACCCCCTCCCCCGCCGCCCCCACCGCGCCCGGCTCCCCCCCCCCCCGCGCCGCCCCTCCCCCGCCGCCCTCTTCCCCTGCCCCGGCGCCTCCGCCCCCTCCCCCACCGCCCTCTTCCCCTTCCCCTTCCCCGGCAGTTCGGCCCTTCCCCACCGGTTCCTCTTCTCCACCGAGGCGACGCCACCTTGGATCTGAGACCGGCGACGCCCTCCTCCACAAATCTGCGACCGGCGACGCCCTCCTCCACAGATCTGCGACCGACGACGCCCTCCACCGAGCCGAGCTTCTAGCCTTCTACTTCCATATGCATCCTGAGATACCTTTTTCATTGCAGCATAAAATGGCTGATATCTCGCAGAATGCATACACTATGTCCATGTTTAGTCTCCTTTTGGTTGAATGCAACTCAGATGAGTATCAAATGCATATTCTATAATGGTAATGTTTATGCTACTAGTGTTGCATTTTCTTGTTGATATACTTGAAGAGGCTCCACCTGTAGAGAAGTGCATGGTTGTGGTCTCAGGTTGATGCTTTTTGAGTCCAATTACTTCATCAGGAGAGAACAAGTGATACATTTTTGTATAACTTCAGTATTAGATCAAATTGAGGTTTTCTGTTTACAATGTAAGGACATCACCCTTCTGATTGTATTAGCTATACTTTAGATCTGTTGGCGGGGAATTTTGCCCCGTCTGGTCCCCCGAAACCCGTCGGGGAACGGGGACGGGCCCAATTTGGCCCCGAGCCCGGGGCCGGGGCCGGGGTTCGGGGAATTTTAATTTCGCGGTGATCGGGGACGGGGATTGGGTTCCGTCGGGGTGAGCCCTATTGCCAACCCTACTCCTGCCGTCTCGTCTCGGCTCGGCACTGATAATACCAGTATTAGTCCTAATAAATCATAATTATAATTATAAATCATAGCATAAAAGAGTATGGCCTGTTCTTTTTAGCTAAAGCTTATGGCTTTTTGCTGCGGCTTTTGGTTTTTAGGCTGTTTGTGCGAGAGATTGCAGAGTAACAAAAACTCACATGTTTTTGTCGATATAAATGAAGTCGGTACAGTATGTACTACAATTAACTAGCAAACCCTATTTTGAAAAAATACTCAATTTAAAAATTAATTACTGTAAAAAATCTAAAAATAACTTTTAAAAGCTAAAAAAAAACATACCTATATCTATTATAAACATTTTCTTCTCAGTTGGCTTGCTCCTTCAATTGCACGGACCGGTCGGTCCTATTCCTACAGGGAGCTTTACTGTCACCGCTCCCCATGGGCTGGGGCGCGAATTCAGTTTCACTATCTGATTCTAACGTGTGACCAATTCTTTTTTATTTGGGACATTTTTTTTGTTACAATAAAGTACTAGTCGTACCAGCTTGAAAAACGTAATAACGATGGTCTGTTTCAGATTAGCTGCAAAAACACGTACTACTACAACGCGCTGTCTCTGAAGAACGGTCAATGAAGGAGGAAACAAATAGGGTTTGTTTAATGTAGCTGTGGTGTATGATTTTTAGTTGAAATTTTAAAATTTTAACTATTTATGACAGAGATTACGGAGAGAGATACTTGTTTGCGATTTTGATTGATACAGATATTGGGTTTTTAATGTGTACTGCAATTAACTTGCAGACCACATCTTAAGAAAATATTTCGTTTAAAAATTAGATATTATAGTAAAAACCAAAAACCACTTGTTGTAGGGGTGGCCCCTACTTAAGCCCAGCAGACCTGTTAGAGGAATGTAAGACCCAAAATGGGACATGTGTAATGACATAAGTGCCCCTGAGGGGAATACTTGGATGTAAGAGTATAATTGTAAAAGCACTCCCCATGTGGATATATATACAACACAGGCCACAGGGAGAAACCCTAAGCCATTGCTCACCTAACTCTCCATTACCATACTCTCTCTCTCTCTGTTTGGTCTGTAACCACAACAGTTGGCGCCGTCTGTGGGGAGGATAAAAGCAAGCCTCCAGATCTGAAGAAGGGCGGCACCAAAGAAAGCTTCATCGTCGGCGGCGAAGAAGAAGAAGGTGGGAGCGGCGGAATCTCGCGTCAATACCAGGGCTTCGGCGTTGGCAGCCGCAGGCGTGGGTGGCGATGCGGGTGTGACGGTCGCGAACATCGGTGTTCACGACGCGACGCCCGACCCCGCCACCACCGTCGCGACGCTCAACCCCGCCACCACCGCCACGACGTTCAATCCCGCCGCCACCACCGCGATGTTCGACCCCGCCGCCGCCGCCACGACGACCAACCCCGCCACCGCCGCTACGACAGTCGAAACCGCCCCACGCATGGTAGGTAACCCCACCGCAGGTACCGCGACAATCGACGGCAGCGTTGCTCGGATGGTCGGAGGCAGCAATGCCAGTGCCCACGCCGACACGGCGTCCGCTCTCCCACCCGGTGCAGGGACGGTGAGCGGTTCTGGCGGCAACGCGGGCTTCGTCACCGGCTCCAGAGTCCTTCACGCCAGCGCAGCGGGCAGCCCGAGAGTGCAGGCCGTGGGTGCCGCCGCTCCGGTCGCGCCGCCAGGCGCGTCGATGGCCCCAACCACGTCCACGGTGGAGAACGCTCTGCTGGCGGCCCTCAGCGCATTTCAGCGGGAGCTGACAGATCTCCGCGGGGCCGTGCGAGACATGTAAGAGGCTCGGAGCCAACAGGCCCCACCAGTGGTCACATCGGAGCCCACACCGGAGAGGGCGGATAGCCGCGACGCCCCCACGTCCAGCCACGTCCCACTACGACGCGTGGACCCGGAGTCTCCACTCTCCGCGGGCCTGCAGCAGGCGGTATGGCCGGAGGACTTCAAGTTCCCGAGTGTCATCGAGGCGTACAAGGGTGACACGGACCCACGGGAATTCGTGCGCGTGTATGAGACCGCCATCGAAGCCACTGGCGGAGATGACACCACGAAGGCGAAGGGGCTCCCCCTCACGTTGCAAGGGATGGCTCTCTCTTGGTTCTTCACCATCGAGCCAAATTCCATCTACGCGTGGGAGCAGATTCGTGACCGGCTCTACAACAACTTTCAGGGAAACTACATCGAGCGCGTCGATGCGGACCAGCTCTTCGTAGTCAAGCAAAAACCCTCGGAGAGGCTCCGGGACTACTTCAAACGCTTCGCAAAGGTATGCGGCCTGGTCAAGGATGTCAATGAAACAACCCTCGTCAACGCAGCGATACAAGGTCTCTACCCGGGGCCGATGGCTGAATACAACGCGCGGAAACCGATCAAGACAGTGGAGAAGCTCTTCGACAAGATAGAAGAGTACGCCAGAGCGGAAGAGGACGTGCGGCGGCAACACAGTGACGACTCTGACACCAATCAGGTGGAGGGCTCGGCGAAAAACGATGGCTCGCCGAAGGATGGCTCCTCGAAAGGCAAACGTAAGCAAGAGCCATCGAAGGACGCCTCCGAGCGCAAGGATACCCAGCACAAAGACTCGTCGGGAGACAAGCCCAAGCGCGACCAACGCAAATATCGGAAGCCTCACTATGTCTTTGACATCGAGGGTGGCTCCGAGGATAACACGCCAGCAGGTCGTGGCGGCAGAGGACGCCGTGGCCGGGGACGGGGGCGGGGTCGCGACGATAGAACCCGCAGGGAGTATGACGACTAGCACCATGGGCAGTGGTGCGAAGTACACGGTCGGGGCAGCTACGACACGCGTGCGTGCACTACTATCGCAGCACTCCGGCAGAGCGTCGCCAGAGACAGAAACCCCGAGGCCCGTCCGCCCATCGTGGCTCACGTCAAACACCCCGAGGATCAAGGGATGCAACCAAAGGAAGGCCCCCTGCGGATTCAGGCCCACGTACAGCAACCTCGGGAGGGCCTCCTGCAACTGCAAGCCCCGGAGGGAGCCCAGCGCAGGGTCATAAACGTCATCTCCGGGGGATCCTCGTTGGAGTTCGCCTCGGCGCGGCAGCGGAAGGCCTATGCGAGGAGGTTGCACCATGTCGCGGCATACCCAGCGCAAGCACCGCTGGAGTGGACGCAACACGAAATCACCTTCACGCCCGCTGACGTCGAGGGCGTGGAATTCCCCCACCAAGATCCCCTGGTCGTCCAGGTCGTCATCGCAGGATGCGACGTTAGGCGCGTCCTGGTCGATGGAGGAAGCTCCGCGAACATCTTGTTTGCAGCGGCCTTCGATCAGATGGGGATCCCCCGAAGTCGATTGGGCCTGTCGGGAATCCCATTGCAGGGCTTCGGAGGCCAACCCCTGCGGGCATTGGGCCATATATGCCTCCAAGTCTCCTTCGGTCGAGACGATAATGTGAGGAGTGAGGACGCCACCTTCGACGTCGTCGACATTTCGTACCCCTACAACGCCATATTGGGGCGGCCAACCTTAAACTCTCTCAGGGCAGTCCCACACCACGGCTTCCTATGTATGAAGCTCCCCGGACCGCGGGCCATCATCACCGTCCACGGCGACCAGGATATGGCTCGACGCATAGAGCTCAGCACCGAAGGTCTGCACCACGAGCCTCGCCGGAACACCTAGGTCGGGTGTGCAAGCGCGAAGATCCTGGGCGGCCCCGGAAGGCACCTCACCAGGCCTCTGCGCGGATTGCCCCAGCAGCAGAGGCTCCCACTGTGCCCCGCCTCGTCACTGGGCAACGACAGCTGCGGCCATTTACGTCTTTAAGTGGTCAATGGTCAGTACCTCCTCTTTTGTAATTGCTCACCTGCGCAAACGGGAATGTTCACCGTTTGCAAAAACGTGTTTCTCGCAAAAGCACGCGAAGGATTACCTCTGCGCGCACGCGTACACGCGCGCTCTACAGAGTATAAATATGACGTAGCGTCGAGATCTGCCTCCGCACGCAACTTCACCGCCCGCAACGCGCAGAGGCTTGCCTCCGCGCGCAGTCCACGGACTCTAAATAAGACGTAGCGCCGAGGTCCGCCTCCGCATGCACACTACGGAGTATAAATAAGACGTAGCGTCGAGGTCCGCCTCCGCACGCAACTTCACCGCCCGCAACGCGCGGAGGCTTGCCTCCGTGCGCAGTCCACGAACTCTAAATAAGACGTAGCGCCGAGGTCCGCCTCCGCACGCACTCTATGGAGTATATATAAGATGTAGCGTCGAGGTCCGCCTCCGCACGCAACTTCACCGCCCGCAACGCGAGGAGGCTTGCCTCCGCGCGCAGTCCACGGACTCTAAATAAGACGTAGCGCCGAGGTCCGCCTCTGCACGCACTCTACGGAGTATAAATAAGACGCGGATGTTGTCCCTGCGCACTCTACTGAGTATAAACAAGACGCGGATGCTCCCGCGCACGCATAGGTATTATCTCTATGCGTACTCTCCGGAGTATAAATAAGGCGTGGTTGATAGTCCCACGCACTCTACGGAGTATTATCTTTACGCATACTCTCTGAAGTATAAACAACGCGTGGTTGACGCTTCCTGCACCTTGAGTCTTGATAAGACGCACTAGAGGCTGACCTCCGCGTGCACCCCGCAGCGATCACGCAAAAGGCAGCAGAGGCTTGCCTCCGCATGCACTTTGCAGCGATCGCACAAAAGGCAGTCGAGGTTCGCCTCCGCAGGCGCCTTGTAAAGTCGGCATGAGACGCAGCGGCAGCTTATGCTCACGAGCGTCACGCGGAGCACCGACAAGCCTTAACAGAGGCTAACCGTGAGGCGGGTCCAGCGAAGAGCAGGTTGACTGCGCGGACCCCAACCACGCGCGTCTACCTCGACTAAGGCGCCAGCTCCGCTGCCACCGCCTCGAAGGGGAGGGGACAGAGCGCTCGCGTGTCTACCGTGACTAAGGCGCCAGCTCCACTGCCACCACCTCGAAGGGTAGGGGATGGAGCCCTCACGCGTCTACCTCGACTAAGGCGCCAGCTCCGCGGCCACCACCTCGAAGGGTAGGGGACGGAGCGCTCACGTGTCTACCTCGACTAAGGCTCCAGCTCCGCTGCCACCGCCTCGAAGGGGAGGGGACGGAGCGCTCGCGCGTCAACCTCGACTAAGGCGCCAGCTCCGCTGCCACCGCCTCGAAGGGGAGGGGACGGAGCGCTCGCGCGTCAACCTCGACTAAGGCGCCAGCTCCGCTGCCACCGCCTCGAAGGGGAGGGGACGGAGCGCTTGCGTGTCAACCTCGACTAAGGCGCTAGCTCCGCTGCCACCGCCTCGAACGGGAGGGGACGGAGCGCTCGCGCGTCAACCTCGACTAAGGCGCCAGCTCCCGTGCCACCGCCTCGAAGGGGAGGGGACGGAGCGTTCGCGCGCCTACCTCGACTAAGGCGCCAGCTCCACTGCCACCGCCTCGAAGGGGAGGGGACGGAGCGCTCGCGCGCCTACCTTGACTAAGGCGCCAGCTCCGCTGCCACCGCCTCTAAGGGTAGGGGACGGAGCGCTCGCGCGTCTACCTCGAGTAAGGCGCCAGCTCCGCTGCCACCACCTCGATGGGGAGGGGACGGAGCGCTCGCGCGTCTACCTCGACTAAGGCGCCAGCTCCGCTGCCACCACTTCGAAGGGTAGAGGACGAAGCGCTCGCGCGTCTGCCTCGACTAAGGCGCCAGCTCCGCTGCCACCACTTCGAAGGGTAGGGGACGGAGCGCTCGCACATCGACTTCGGCTAGACCCAGATTGCTGCGTACAAGCGAGCACGATGTAGTTTTCTGAATCTACCATGGGACTGCACGGTCATAAACAAGGATGGAGACACGGGCGATATTTTTCAGCTAAACCCCCCTCCCGTTTATATTCATCGGAAGATGTTTACAAAGGCATGCAATAAAAATGTACAAACAGCCTTGGGTGCTCGAAACCACGCGCTCAGTCGAGACGCGAGATCGGCCATCGTCAGTAGGCTCTGACCGAACTCTCATAAATAGGCCTCCATCAGTCCATCACCATCCTTTACCATCAAAGAGCGCGCATGGACTGAGGAAGACCTATCTACGAGGGCACAATCACCCTAGCTGTCCTCGGAACGCGTGTCATATGCAGCAGCACAGCGCAGCCGGCGAACCACAGCGCCCGGCGCCAGGGCGAAGATAAGTTTTTTCCGAAACTCGAAAATAGGCATCCTTCTGTTCATCAACATTCTATGACAATGCCCATCCGCGCTAATCCTGCTGCAAAACAATCCCCTCAAAGAATGCAGATGAACAGGGGTAGCCTATTTTCGAGACCAAGATCATTCCAACCGTACCCGAGCGTGGCCCTATGAAGGGTGGCGTAGGATGACGGCATAGATATATATACTCGTTGCGTTCCGGAGCTGACGAGAACCTCAACCGGCGGCCGCACATGCGGAAGTGCAACCGGCAGGAGCCCAGCGGTCCAGCTACCCACGATCGGGAAGCGCAACCGCTGGCAACTGGGGGCGCACGCTGGTAGGTAGGTAAATGGCGCACGACGCGCCCATGGCACCTCGCCACGTGTCTCGCCTTTCTAGGGAAGGGGCGAACGGCCGCGGTCGTGCGACCGCTGACAGCCCATGACACGCCAATCATGGCCCGCCGTGTGTACACCCCGAGTAGAAAAGTATGTACGGCTGTAGCAGCCTGCTCCTGCCATCCCAAGGGTCGACGCGATTCCAGGAGCCATTAAGGCGCACTACGAGACTGCGGAGCCGCGCCCACCTCGTGCCTAGGAAAAGCCATTGGCGCGAGGTCTGCCTCCGCTCCAACTTCGACTTCGTAGCCCAAAGAACCCGCGGCTGAGAGCAGCCCGGGCAACTACCGACCCCGCCAAGGCGGATGCGATTTCGACTCCGACTTCGACCCCGACTTCGACTCTGGCTCCTACACCGACGTCGGCCCCGATCTCGATGTTGAACTCGACTTCGACCTTCGGCCTGGAGGGCAACCTTGACCCCAGTACTGCAGGGCCTTGTGGACGACGAAGACTTCGCCAACCCGCCCAGCGCCATACCCTCGCGGCAGGGCGAACACTACACCAAGCAATAAGGCTCTGCCGAACGTTAGGAAAGCTCACAGGCCGCAGGGACGGAGGGGGGCCAAAGGGCTCGGCAATATGGCTTCGGCCCGTGAAGCCCTTCACCATGAGAGGCTCCTGTCGTAGGGGTGGCCCCCACCTAAGCTCAGCAGGCCTGTTAAAGAAATGTAAGGCCCAAAATGGGACATGTGTAATGACATAAGTGCCCCTGAGGGAAATACTCGGATATGAGGGTATAATTGTAAAAGCACTCCTCATATAGATATATATACAACACAGGCCACGGGGAGAAACCATAAGCCATTGCTCACCTAACTCTCCACTACCATACTCTCTCTCTCTCTGTTTGGTCTGTAACCACAACACCACTTTTAGAAGCCGTTAAAGAATAGACCCATGCACTCATCGGGGTGTTTTTACCAGCAAAGTAACCAACCACAAACTCTGAACACCAGGACGATGGATGGATAAAAAACATCAGAGCTGAGAGGCTCTCAACTTGACATTCTTGATCTCTAGGTTATCATAGTATAGGAATTCGATTGTTCCGTTTCAAACGGCTTTAACTTTTGAATTATTTTAGCTTTCAGTTTATTTAAGTCGGAAACCACTTGTAATACGTCAATTTCTTATTTCAGCTTATTTTGGCTTTTTAGAGGATTTTTGGCTTTTTTGCCATTTCTTTTCTCCTCTTATTCCTTTATATTGTCTGTGACGATCAAGCAGGTTTTATTTCATTTTTTCTTCATTTGTTTGTAGAAAAACTAATAACAACTACAATGTAATTTCACCCATAAACTAAAAGTTTAAGCTGTAAACCAGTTGGAGTGGGGCCAATCAACTCACTGAAAAGAACCCACTGGATCTATTTGGAACGCATGAATTGAGAAACACATGAATTGAAAAAACATAGGAGTCAGATGTCATGCCATGTTAAATTCTACAAGAATTAGAAATACAGTAATGTGTAACAAATGTTGTTTGGTTGGACACAAGAAAAACATAGGAATTTTGGTGATCGACATGGTTGTCATAGACTCGAAGGAAATGTCCAAGATGCCTGTTTTTCTCTAAAATTTCCATAAAAGTACATCATTCCACAGAAATTTCAAAATAATTCTTGGGGCCTTTCCTTTGAACCAAACACCGTACATAGAATTTTTCTATAGGGTCTGTTCGTTTTCAGCTTTTGGCTTTTCTACAGTCACTAGCTTTTAAACGGAGTGTCTCTTCAAGACAAGGTCTACTAATTAATTGTAGTACATACTGTACCAATTTCATTTATATTGGCAAAAGCCGTACGTGAATTTCAATTATTCTATAATCTTTTACACGAACAGCCAAAAACCACAAACCGCAGCTAAAAAAGAACAGGCCCATAGAAATACATTCCTCCAAAATTCCTTCGTTTCTCTTCAGAGCGAAGAGGCCCTAATCATATTAAACCAACCACAAACTCCGAAAACAAGACGATGGATGGATACAAAAAACATCATGAACTCTCAACTTGACATTCCTGTGCTACCAGCTAATATACGCCATTTTCTTTTCAAGTTTTAAAAGTTCAACTTTCAAATAGAATAATTTTTTAAAATAATATTTATAAATTAATTATAATAGATACTATAATAACTTTATTTATATAATCAATCACATGTAAACTCACTCTCATTTACTTATCGGTCAAAAAAAGAAAACGCCTCGTCACGGGAACGGATGCATTAACTTTTAGCGTCAATCGTGCGCGCCCTCCGGCTGCTGCCGCTGTCGAGCTCCGCGCCTGCTACTCTGTCTTTCTTTCTCTAAGAGCAGGTACAATAAGGCTTAGTCAGTAGGCTATAGCAAATATAATATCAACCAAATCTTATGTGGCAGAGAGAGAAAGGAAGAGAGAGAAGGAAGCTGGCTACTAAATTACAGCTAGCTATAGCACGTAAAAATATGCATTTCACTCTCTTACACGTGGGGCCAAATAGTTATTGTAATAGCTACCTTATTGTATGAACTATTTTTTTGAAGGCTATAGATGAAATGGACAAGTGTTATAGCCACTAGTTGGCTATACTATTGTACTTGCTCTAACCCCGAACACCCTATATAAACCCCCCACTTCAATTGAATTCACTCCAGCGACGCACACCGACCAGCGACAGCTCATCATCACATCCAAAACCGAAGGCCAATTGACGTCCGCCGACGGAAAGGAGGCCGTCCTCCTCCCGTGTCCGGCTCTTCCTCTCGGCCACGCCGTTCTGTTCTGTTTGGCGTGATGGCGGCGGCGGCAGAGGGCAAGTCGGTGGAGCGGCTCGCGCAGCGCCTGGTGGCGCCGGCGGGGCCGACGCCGGGCGGGCCGCTCCGCCTGTCGTGGCTCGACCGGTACCCCACCCAGATGGCGCTCATCGAGTCGCTCCACGTCTTTAAGGACGACCCGGCCCGCGAGGGCGCCAGCCCGGCCCGGACCGTCGAGCGGGCCCTGGCCCGGGCCCTCGTCGACTACTACCCGCTCGCGGGCCGCCTGGCCGTGTCCGACGCCGGCGAGCTGCAGGTGGACTGCAGCAGCGCCGGCGTCTGGTTCATCGAGGCCGCCGTCCGGTGCCGGCTGGAGGACGTCGACTACCTCGAGTACCCGCTCGCCATCCCCAAGGAGGAGCTGCTCCCCCACCCGCGCCCCAGGCCCAGCAACGAAGACGAGAGCAGCCTCATCCTGCTCGTCCAGGTACCTACGGCCGCGGATTCGAGTCGCATTGCGCCGAGTCGGCGCTGGATTAGGGTTGTTTGAGCTCACCCGGCCGGGCATGGTGGACGCAGGTCACAACGTTCGGGTGCGGCGGCTTCGTGGTGGGGTTCCGGTTCAGCCACGCGGTGGCGGACGGGCCGGGGGCGGCCCAGTTCATGGGCGCGGTGGGCGAGCTGGCGCGCGGGGCGGACCGCATCTCGCTGGCGCCCGCGTGGGGCCGCGACGCCATTCCGGACCCGGCCGGCGCGCTGGTCGGCAGCCTCCCGGAGCCCGCCGGCGCGGCGCGCCTGGAGTACCTCGCCATCGACATCTCGGTGGACTACATCAACCACTTCAAGGGCCAGCTCGCGGCGGCGACCGGCGGCGCCCGGTGCTCGGCGTTTGAGGTGCTCATCGCCAAGGTGTGGCAGAGCCGGACCCGCGCCGCGGGCTTCGACCCGGGCTCCCCCGTCCACCTCTGCTTCGCCATGAACGCGCGGCCGCTCCTCCACGCCCGCCTCCCCCGCGGCGGCGCGGGTTTCTACGGCAACTGCTACTACATCATGCGCGTCTCCTCCACGGCCGGGAAGGTGGCCTCCTCCTCCATCACCGACGTCGTCAAGATGATCAAGGAGGGCAAGAAGCGGCTCCCCTCCGAGTTCGCGCGGTGGGCGGCGGGGGATATGGCCGGCGCCGACCCGTACCAGATCACCTCCGACTACCGGACGCTGCTCGTCTCCGACTGGACCCGCCTGGGCTTCGCCGAGGTGGACTACGGGTGGGGCCCGCCCGCCCACGTCGTCCCACTGACAAACCTGGACTACATTGCCACGTGCATCCTAGTCAAGCCCTGGGCCCATAAGCCAGGGGCGCGCCTCATCACGCAGTGCGTCACGCCCGACCGCGTCGCCGCTTTCCACGACGCCATGGTGAACATAAACTGAGTTTCTTAGACAAATGACTGTTTTTCATGAGGTATTAGCACCCTCGAAATGTGACCCTCCACCTCGGACTGACATGTAACAATGCCGCACGGTCATCATGTGGTACTTCGTCTCGGGTTGACATGTGGCAGGCTAATATCGTACTATAACCGTACAACACATCACATGCTAAGTTGGTATTAGTGGGATTGATTTGGATTCCTTTTGTAACGCTTGTTTTAAAAGAATATTTCGTTTGAAATTTATTTACTATAGTAAAATCAAAATATAGCTTTTAAAAACTGAAAAGAAAAACCCTTTTGTTGAAGCATCAAAGCCGAACTTGGTGGGAAGCCACAAATTAGTCTCCCCCTTTATTAGTGTCCTGTATTATACTCAATTTTTTAAATATCTTTTTCGAATATAAGCCGGCAAGGGTAGTATAGGCCTTTCTTTAATTGTATCTAAATCCTCAAGTGGTGTTTGTTCATGTAAAAGAATATTTGATAGTATAATACTAACTAGCTAGGTAAGCGCGGCGTGACGTCGCGCTAGCTACCATGTGGACCGAAGTAAAAGAGACGATAATTCGTGAGACATTTCTTAAAAAAAATCGAGGGCGCATGCGTAATATCGGAAAAACCAAAGGGCTTTTTCGCAAAAAACCAAGGACCTGCAAGGACCCTGTACGTAACTAAACAAGGACCTATATATAAGTTTGGAAACCGCGGGTTGCTATCAGTGAAGTGGAGGGTGCTTTCTGGAAAAAAAACCTGGCAGGGACCTGTTTGCAAGAACAGAAGACCTCTACGCGATTTCGCAAAACGTAAAGGCTTTCTCGCAAAAAAAACGACGTGACACAGCTCCTTGGCCAGAAAGTCCCTCAACTTTAATTTACGGTAGATTCTAGTGCTAATGTAAAGTTACTTGTGTACACTGTGCACTGCAACTAAGAGGTCTTGGGTAAATGAGTGTATAGTAGTGTACTACTAGATATGTAGGGTGAAAGATACGCTGAACAAACAGTGCCAAAAGAAGACATGCATGTTTGTGTAGTTTGTACACTTCTCTCTTTTTTTTCTTGCGACGAGGGGGCGGGGGACTTTATTGATTTAGAAGAAGTAGCATAGTCTTTACAAAGAGCATCAACAATCAAATTAGGCGGGAGGCAGGGGCGAATCAGCCCAAGCCTTGGACTGGCCAACTGTTTTTGCTAACTTTTAGACTAACTTTATTTTTTAATTTTTTATAAATTTTATATAGGTTTTAGTTGTCAGGTCTCGAATTAGAGTTCAGACATCCCAAAGTCCTGAGGGCTAGGTTAACCATACACCGACCCGTGCTCGTAGCGATAGTTCTCTCGCCATCAACGGGTCCTTTACACCGACCCGTCCTTTACAGTTCTCTCGCCAAGCCATAGTTCGTTTGCCATCTCCTTTCAACCTGCCCTGCGGAGTCGGCAGCCCAAAGAACTTTTCTTCAAAAGCTTCATGCTGAGCACCCAATAAATTACATTGATATTTGCCGTGAAGAACAAATAATTACATTGTGTTTTAGGGAATTTTTAAACACTGCAGCGATGTCGACTCCTCCCCGGGTTTCCTTTTCTCATTTTTCACGTTTTTAAGGAATCTATTCTTATTATGCATCCCCAATTATTGGTACCACAGAATATCCTAATTTGCTCTCTAATTCCACTAAAATATAGATAGTACTGCATAATTGACATGCAACATTGGTACCCAAATAGATGTTGCTTGGTTGGGTTAGTTTCGGTTGCAAATAGAGTGCTTGTTATTGTCGTTTTTCTGGTAGCATTTATTTCACAAACATCTTTGTTGATTGCTTGTGGTGTTAGAAAGATTGATATACCACTAGTAGAAAAAGAAGAAATATTATTTCCTTGGTTTATGCTAGTAGAGCTAAAACGACGCCTAAATGAGCACGGATGGAGTAAAATTTTTCTCTTTGTTTCGCAAGAAATTGGTTCTTTTCACGCCAATTGAGCCGAATTGAGGCATCATTCGTCTGTGATAGCAGCCATGCTAGCTAGGCTAGATGTCCAGCATTTTGTCGTTACTGTCATCTAGCTGGCACGTATGGACTAAGTTAGGGGCAGATCTAAGCATATGATAGTCTACGTTTCGATTTGAAACGTGAGATAGTTACTATTATAGAGTTTAGGTAAACTTAAGATATAATTCTTTTCTCTTAACTTAGATAGTAGTGGTATCAAACTCTCCGTATCTCAGGACATAACGAAATCTAAATCCGTAATTGTCTACAGTATAGAGATGGTCGTCGTTTCTGATGTATTTTTCCAGTCACGACCGACAAAACTGGAAGAACTGGTGGCTTCACCGTTTAGTTCGTGACATATATAATCATCCAGAGAAGACAAAAAAAAAAAAAAAATCAAGCCTGCTTTCTGGAAACGAAGTACTTTTTTAGAGGAATTGTAATGCTTCCTTTTCACCGAGGGATGAAACTAAAGGCATGGTAGAGTTTTGCCTTTTTGAACACGACAAGAGATCAGCAGCAACTCACCAAACCAATGTTTTGTCTTTGTAAACACAAGATATGCCATTCTCAATGCATGAATTAGCTGCTCTCCTGGTATTTTGGTAAAATAAAATAAAATATGTGGTGCCTTGTCACAAAATATAACTTCGTGTACAGATCTGGACTCAGGTTGCATTACAATGCTCTGTCCACAAAAAGCTAATAGAGCTGGCACCGGTCGGACGTGGAGGGACTCGATCGCACCGCAATAGAAAGACTGGTTCGATTGCATGGCTTGAGTGGTATTTTCTACAATCATGAAAACATGGCATACATGAGCAAAATAATCCTTTCCTATGGCCACAAAAAGGTGAAAAATCCTTTAATTTGCAATACAATTGAGAAAATGCTATATGCTAAATCTAAACTTCTTTGAAGTGATATACGGTGGAAGTCATTTTTAAAAGTGGCATTCCAGACATATTAAAAATAAAAAAATCAAGGAGATGTTTCTATACTTTTTTCAAAGTGATTTGCACAACTCTTAAAGCAAAACTGAACGGTGAATAGTAACTACTTACCCTATCGTATACTTTAAAATTAAAATCATTCATATTAGAATGAAAAGTATAAAAGTATACTCAAAAAATCATCACATCACTGGCTACTAGCAGATGGCACAAAGCCAACGACCCAAGTGTCGGACCTCGAGTTAACAAACCCAGATCCTCTGTGATTCCACCGCACTATTCCCTGGATCAGTAGATAGTGCTCACAGGTACATTACTGTATATCAAACACATATCATGCGAAAGCGTAATTAATACAGTAATACTTACTCATGGGCCGGTTAGGCCGAAAACGATAACATGCAGCAGCGGAAACTTCACACAGGTGGGACCCGCAGGACTTGCCCACAGGCAGCCAACTGGGGTTCGTGACCTAGTCCATGGCCTCATCGTCTTCCAGCTCTGTCGACCCTTTTTAGGCATCGCAGGGCTTGACTTTATTTCCTTTCTGACTGAATGATGGCAGTTAAGCCAGAATGAGTACGATAATACTCAGCAAGCCACCACACAGGATGCAGTAATAATAGATACAAGCTGCCAAGGGAGGCTTGAGTTTCTTTTATTTGCTAAAAGCATTGTTTTGGAATTACCATAAGTAAGAAAGATCTCCTGATACGTAGCAATTTTAACTGAAACATGTTTTATGAAATAGATTGTGAGAATGCGATAATAATTGTAGTGTAGGTTACATCCACCTTTTTACAGTGCATGGTTACCTCCACCAATGCTAGTTTTCACCGCTGGAGTACATCTCTCCAGGAAAAGTTCATAGTCAGAGTACATCTCTCTGATAGGTTTTATCCCACCCACAAATGTTTTTGGGAAATAGAACTAACTCGAGTAGGTTCCCATGTCCGCCCTTGACCGTGGGCACGGCTGCTCGAACAGTTTTACACTCTGCAGAGGTTGTACACTTTCACCACAAGAGATAAGTCATCTTAATAGCCAACATGCTTCCTTAGGCATGAGACCCAGATGGTTTATCACAAAGCCTTTACCTTACTCCGATCTAGCTAGATACCACCCCGCTGAGGTTTCACCGCTGAAGGGCTACATCCACCACCGTCAGAAGCCCCCTCTTGCGCCGTATGAGTAAACCAGTGCTCTGGCACCCATCTTCCGTGATGATATCTAAACTAAACCTTTGCAAGTTAATCAGCTAGGTCGTACCCATATAGACTTGTGGTTGTACTGTTTTACACCAGGAGGCCAATACAAGATTCAGTCCTTAATTTGTCCAGGCGGTTCTTACCACAAACCACGGGTTCTCGTGCGACATCAGCACCATCCACTCTCACCAACCGCCCAGACAGGTAAAGCATATTTTTAGGATTTTGAGAAGCATAAAACAGTTGTAGCAAAATACTCAGCCACGTACATCCCATGACTGTCCCAAAACAAATTCTTATGTTTTAAAGATTGATGATCAGGGCAACTAGTGCCCTGGACTTTGACAAGACTAACATGGCATTTTAATTCGACTTATAGCTAGTAAAGTTATCATTAAAATCTATGGTGATAAGGATAAGGTGATTCAAGTATCAAGGGATGGCATAATAAATTAATACAACATCAAGTGGGCATGTAGCTACCTTAAGCTTTGACATATATTTGCATAATAAATTAGGCATGCAAGTTGGTAGTTTAAAAGAACATAATTTTGCATAAAATGTAGGATCAATATGATCAAAGTGATGACTTGCCTTGCTTGGTGTACCACGGCCTTGATTGATCTATGTCAAAGCCTACTCAGTCAGTGATCTTAACTTCCTAGTCGTTGCTTTTTACCCAAGTCTTGATCCTGTTCGACTATGTCGCCTCATCGAGTCTTCAGATTCTAATACGCAGTAAAGAAAAGAAAGACCAAATAAATCCAAATACTTTAAACGCCCAATTTAATTTAAATTACACATTCACTATGATTTGAGAATAGGAGGATGATTCGGATTAATGCGCCGTAAACACAGCGGTGGCTGGATTTGAGCAAGAGGATGAGTCATCTGAATAGCTTTACCATGAGGGAAAATTCAGAATAAGGAGGGACCAAAATGAAGAGGTATCTACCGGAATATACCCCCTTTTGGAAAGGTAGAGGTCAAAACATAGCTGATTGGGGCAATGCGAGGTTCGACCTTTTATTTGGTGACTCTCTTTATTAATCTATATTTATCAAGAAAGTCCCGTGAGTCAGGCAGGACTTACGGACAGATAAAAGGGGTTAGCGAAAATAGCAAGGAGGGACAGAACTTGTGATTTTAGGATGCAGGAGCTTTACATGAGATTTTTAAGTACTCAGTGTAATCTTTGATATTTTATGTGACAATATTTATCTAAGATTGCAACTGCCAATTTCTAAAGTCAATTATTCTGTTTGATTAACCGCTTTACTTGATATGACCAGCGGCTATGATTTGCCAGAAAGGAGAGTTATGATTTTTACAATGATATTCTTGATAAAGCTAGTTCTTTTATTATTAATTATTTTTGACCATTGCATTTGAAATCCCAAGATACTGATTGGGGATTTGGATGTGGGGCAAGGACTAATGGTTTCTTACTTATTTTTAAGGTTGATTTATTATAGAGGACTTTACCAATAATTATTTTAAACACTAGTAAGAGAGATGGTATGATTTTAGAGATGAGCAGTTTATGATTAATATTTTATGTGGCAAAATCTTGTTAAATTGATTTATTTAGTTTGCATAAAATAGATTTAGATCGACGGATGAAAGGTAGTATCTGAACTACTCGAGATAGTATTAAAGTTATTATTTTAGTTTCTAGAGTAAAGTTTGGAAAAGATTGAAATTATCTTTATAAGGCTTCAAACATGCATCTTTAATCATTTAGGATTGAATTTCTAGCACTTTTGATTTATAAAAGAGAATTCTTTAATTAGATTCACGAATTAGCTTTTAATGGCAACATCCATTCAATCCGTGTTGATTTTCTTGTCATACGAAAATAGACCAGAAATAATCTTGTTTCTATGGCATAGGCTTATTTGGGTTAATCTTGTACATGAGGACTAGCTTATAAACATTGATTGACATATAAATACATTAACCAAGGTTAAGTTTCCATTTTGGCTTTATACATCTTTTCATCATGAACTCTTAAGTAACTTTCTCATTTGTATCATTGCTCCTGATTTATCTTTACTAGAAATGCATGCATAAATATCTTTTTACTTATGAATTTACCAATTAGCCAAAAGAGTAACAAGCTTGCAACCCTTTTCTGGTTGGGCCCACAAGGCAGCCACAGAGAAATGGGGGGTGTTCGGCTGGCTGAGAGCAGAGCAGGGAAAATCACTGCAGAACAGGGGAAGATGGCCAAGGGCATGGTGGCGGCGGCGACGCCGGCGGGGAGCGGTTGGGAGGCAATGACGGCCACCCAAAATGGACGGCCCGGTTGACGAGGAGGCCCTGGGAGGTGAGGGCTTCGGCCGGAGCGGCGCCAAGCATGCGGGCGGCGGCTCTAGGCGGCCGGCGGTGAGGGAGGGAAGAGGCGCCGGCGGCCGGAGGAGAGAGGGGAAGAGGTGAGGTACGCGCAAGCACGAGGGAGACATGGGAAGCTCACCGGAATAGTTGAAGTAGTCGGAGGGACGCCAGGTCGGGCCGGCGACGGGCGCAAGCAGCGGCGGGAGGAAGCTGTCGTGGCCGGAGAGCTTGGGCGGCGGAGAGCACCGGTCGACGGCGAGGACAGCTCTAGGGCGCCGAGATGCTGCTACCACTGCGTGGAATCGGCTCAGGGTAGCCCAGGGAGGGGGCGGCGGCGGCGGTGAGCTCCGGAGGAAGAAGCGGGGGAATGGGGGGGGGAAGCGAGCTCGAGCTCGGGTTCTTTTATAGATGGGGAAGGGGAGGCAGGCGCGCGCTCAGCGGCGGAGTGGCGCCGGTATGGCGAGGTGTACGGCGGTATGGGCGGCGCGTCCGGTGGTATGGGCGACGGCGTGGGGCGCATGAGCGGACGTGACAGGGAAACCAGGGGCGTGTGCGAAACTGGGGATGGAGTCGGGCGAAACCAGGGTGGAGCGAGCGGCGCGAGCTGGCGGCTTGGTTCGGAGAGTGGCGCGGCCGGGGTGCCAGCGTGAGCAGCGCGCCGGGAGAACAGGGGAGGAAGAAGGGAACGGGGAAAGGAGAAGGCACCGAGTGGGCTGAGGTAGCACGCGGGCCGGCAGAGAAAGAGAGAGATGGGCCGTGGGAAAGGCAACGGGCCGGGAAAAAGAAGAAACGGGGCTAGGCCCAAAAAAATCGATATTTTTAGGAATTTCAATTTCGGGTTTTGCAACCAGATTTTTAAGTTTAAAAACTGGGATCAATATTTGGGGTTCAACAACTTACTTTTAAGATTGTCGAGTCCCGGGGAAATAATTCTTAATTTTTCGAGTTTGGAATTTTTCAGATATACAAATTTGGATGGGAGAGATTTTATATAAAATTTTAATTTCCGTTCTAGGCTTTGAGTTTCCAGATTTTGAATTTGAATTTTAAAATTAAGATTTTCAAATAAATTTGTATTTCCTCAGTTTGATTTTCAACCTTGGTTTTTGATTCCAAGATTTCAAATTTTATTACTTGGGCTTTTGGCAAGAAAACCAATTTGAGAGATTCGAGTAACACCGAAATTTTTTGAAATACCCAAGAAAACGATTAAAAGATTTTACACTTTTCGCAATTACAGTAATTCCCTATTTGGGATGTTACACCAAGTACCAGAATGACGCTTCGCATTGCGAATGTTAAACGTGTGACACGATTCCGATGTGAGGCCTTGTTGATTCTCTAGTTAGTGTCGTGTTGTTGATACTAATAGTTTTGGACTTTCTCTCCCTCTTGGAGTCTTCCCTTGGTACCTTGCTGGCACGGAAGCTAACCCGAGTGTCGGCGAGAGAACAGGTTAACCGCACCAATCAGTTGGTACCCATTGACGTGGCAGGATATTAATTAATTAAGTCGCGCGAGCGTATCAAGTGAGAACGAATTATTAAGATTTGAGCATTGTAAATTTACGATGTCGACTTTCTCATCGATACCAAGTGAGAACGTTTATTAAAAACTGAACGTTGAAGATGTATTATGATCTCGACCATTTGATTGAGTTGCTGACGGCTAAAGACATGCTGTTTAAGTATACGGGGCTGTTTGTAATAAATGAATTTCGCAGAAAACTGTTCGCTTTCTGCACAAGAATATCTGAATGGCGGCGTACATTCTGGAATCTAGGATGGAGTAGCGGGAGCATGGTGCATGGGCCTCTTATTTTCAGATTTTTTTAAAAAATATTTTTTATAATAATTAGTTTTTAAATAGAGTTTTTTTTTCAACACAGAGTTTATAACTTAATTATAATATACACTGCAACGATTTCATTTATATCAGTCAAAATCGTACATAAGTTTCTATTATTCTATACTTCCTCTTATAAATACTCTAAAAATCATAAACCACAACTAAAAGATATAAAACGGAAGTAGAAAAGAATAGTCTACCAGCTTTATGTCATGTTGTCTCTATCACATTAGGATTCCTGTGCCAATCATCTAGACTCGGTGGGAAGTTGTTTCAGCGAAGTACTTCGTTTGCGGACGCTGTTAACTTTAACTGATTGAGCTTTGATCGATAATAATTTTTTAAAATATCTAATTATGTAACATAAAAATGGTATTTTTATATTTGTAATCAAAAGTATTTTACTAATAATCTACATTTAGAGCTATTTACTTTTGTTTTGCTTGAAAAGTAACGGTCATCAATCAAAAGTCAACAGTGTCAACACAAACCGAGAGGGTAAGATATTAGTGATACTTTGATCACCATAAGAACTCTGATTAATAATGTCTTTTTGTACGTGGGACTCCAAGATTAATCAATAGGAGCTTCACTCTAGTCAAGTCTTCTTTGCTGGAATTAATGTGGCAATTCGGAGTCATCCTTTGGAAAACATTGGCAGTCCCATCGGTCGGTCAACGCTAGCACGGAAGATTAGTTCCACGAAAGGAACCGTTTGCAAACCACAAGTCTTTACATACCCTAATCTACATTTTTTTTGGAGGAATATATAAAAAATGTAGTTCTTCCAGATGATGAGCATGGATTGTTGCAATGCCACCATAATACTGTTAAGATCAAGAAATTTATTAGTCACGGCCCCCAGCCAATAAGTTAAACTGTAGTCCCACATCCGTGACCTAATTGGAACTTGGAAGTTCGACGATCAATTTGTTAGCTTAATAATTGCGATGGCCCGTGTCATTATCCCGATGGTAATTACACTTAAGCAACGGATTATTATTCATTAGCTTAGTAGAACACTGCTCCAACGAATAATAAGTATTTATGAGAGTCACGTAGAAGAACAATAATATAGATATTGTCTCTTTATTACAACATTTGCCACATATGGCTATGGTCTTTAATACAAGTATATGAACAAAAAAGGTATAGGACATATACCCTATCGCTTACTTGATCGGCTCAGTGGGACGCCAACTCGTCCCAATCACCTTATAGGGCGTCCACCTCACCATGGTCCTCATAACCATTGCCCTCGTCCCCTGCGACCTCATCGGTGCCTACAATCCCTTCATCCCACTCAGGGTAATCCTCAGTCGGACTAGGGTCTAACAAATAAAAATAATAGTAAGAGTGAGTACTAATGTACTCAGAAAGCATTAATATTAAAATGCACTGATGACTCTTCTCTATTCGTTATCACATTTTCTACTCACTTGCTTTTGGAGAATAATGTATCAAATTAAGTGGCAAGTTTTACTTTATGAAAAACACTACTTTTCACTCATGAGAAGAAAGATTCCTAGTGACCATCCATAGCCTCTAATATAGAAGACAAGCATGAATTCATAATTTTATTGTGCACTGCACATGCTTATGCCACCGTACTCATAGCTACTCTGAGCCCTCATGAAACTAGGTATTTTGTCTTTTCTTAGATGTGGTGCAAAGTTCAGAGTATAGAACGTTTTTCGAGTTACGTTATTTACATCTCCACCCATCTATTCTCCACCAGTGTCTCGGGATGCTCACCCCGCATTCACTGACTTCAAATAGCGTTGGTTGGGGTTGGTTGTCCCCAGTGGCGGATCCAGGATTGGAGCACGCCCCGGGCTAAATTTGAACTAAGTAATAGTCTAGCATACTACAAGTCTAGAACTATATTATGATATAAGGAAAAATATGCCATGAATGTATCATTGATATGAAAATTTTGCTTAATGCTCAATACTTGAAGAGTTCAAGTTTTCAACACAAATGACAATAAAGAAAGGATATGAAATCATACAAAATGTAGCGTAATAAAGATACATCAAGTACCTCAAATCTTAAATGAAGATTTGCTCAATATCTTATGCGGCTAGTCCACCATTTTTTTTATCAATAGTAGGACAAGAACCAGAACCTACAAAGACAACATAAAAAATAAAATAAAATATAGATAAATTCAAAGAACATAAATATTACATTTGAAATAAACTAACTTACCACTTGCACAAGAAAGTTGTTTCTTGCGTGATTGCATCCCTTGAAAACGCTCTAAAATCTTCTCATCTTTAATACTTGCAAACACATCTCGCTCAATATAGCATACCATGTTATGATTCATCCATTCATCGTTTATCTTGTTTCGTAAATCTTGTGTTGCAAAAAACGATGACAATGTCTTGCTTCTCTTCATTTTGTAATTTGTATTCTTAAACCTTTTTAGTTTGTTCCTAAATAGCAAATGTATAACATTTCACCTGATCATTCATACTTATTTTAACACATAAAAAATAGCTGATTCTGTGATTCACCTCGCTGCGTAGTCCGCACCTCGGTGGCTCACTGGCTCGGTCGGTGTCTCACTGTCTCGGTGAGTCGGTCGCCGGCTGGTAATGGACTCAGCCACTCAGGCACAGCCGCACAGAGACAGAGGCACTCAGCGCTCAGCGCTTCAGCCTCTCACTCTGCTTCAGCACCATAAATCCGACCGTAGCGTCCGGCTCATCCGCATTTCTTCAATTCAGTTCAGCCCCTCCGCTCCATTTCTTCATTCTTCAGCTCACTCTGCGTCTCTACGCTCGCCGTCCTCCTCCGGTCCTCCCTGCTCCGGGCTGCGCTCGCGCCTCGCGGTTCCCTGCTCGTGCTCGGCGGCTAGGCGCTCGCCTCCCTCCCTGCTCTGCTCCGGGCTGCGCTCGCGGCTTCCTGCTCCGGCCGGCGCTCGCCTCAGTCGCCGGCGGTGGAGCGGCGGAGTGGCGGAGCGGTGGAGCGGCCGGCGGTGGAGGCGCGCGCCAGGCAAGGCGGCGGCCGACGGTGGGGGCTTGCACAGGAGAGGGATGCTCCGTGCTCAGATCTGATGGGGCGATGGGTGGCTAGGGCTGGAGGCTGCCGGATTGGGAACGGGGATTAAGGTTTCTGAGTTTGGTCTGGTGATGTCTGATGGCTCTATGCATGGCGGCCGACGGTGCTGACTTTACTGTGCTGTGGGTTGTGGTCTGTGGTCTGTGCGTTGAATTCTTGTGCGGGGCTGTGGCCTGTGGGCTACTATTGCTGGGCCTCGGGCTGGGTTGGAAGGCTGAAATTTGTTTGAGGATATATTAGAGGGGGTAGTATAAGAAATATTGCTGGGCCTCGGGCTATAGCCTACCCAGCCCGAGGCCTAGTTCTGCCCCTAGTTGTCCCATCATCCGACATTCCACTACGCTAATATATGTGCCTGGAAATCACTCACATCCGAACTTGCGCTACCGGTTCTGAGCTCCTCCATCACCACTCACTCTTATAGTACTTACCCTTTATGAAGAGAATAATAACGTAATAGGGTAGCATTTTTTTGCCCGTTAAAAAGGGAAAATGGTTGGCACTTAATTATGGCCCCCTTTTCGAGTGAGAGTTTTGTTGTCCTTATATTCTTGGCATATGTAAAAGGGTCTCGCCTACCCTCTCTTTCCTATCCTGTGACCCTTTTACAATCTTATTACTTACTTTTGTAGCTCAGCTACTCCTCTCAGCTGGACTGCTCTATTTTCATATCTCATTTCTTTTCATCTCTTTTGTTCGATTTGGCTTTGAAATAAAGTTTAAATGCAATTATATAATAAATGGTACAGAATGTAGTTTGTACATTTAATATAACTATATTTGTGATCAAAGGACAAACTTGCATTCGTAGTAGTAAGTGTTGGCATCAACTGCGACTTGGTCTATTGTCTTGACCTGAGCCAACTCACCTTCTGCATTTAACAAGCAGACATGCGATTACAGAAAATATTTATTTAGGACATTTATAGAATTTTAGAAAGTTATTCCCCCATTTTGGTGGATTTAGCCTGCTCCATCTATCGCCTATTTTTGGGTCTGCTGAGAGGTCAGCTTTCCTTGGGGTTTTCCCTTCTCTTCCCTCTGGCTTACTATTCCTGAGGCTTATTTGGCTCACTCGTCGGCCTACTTATTGAGCTTGGCCTCATCACGCCTGGCCCATGGCACTCATGCACTCAACCCATACACTTGGCTTGGCCCATGCATGACATAGCCTCACTCATGCACAACCCATGCCACATGCACAGCCCGGCGTCATGCACAACACTCACATGTGGCCCACGCCACACACAGCCCACACGCACGGCACAAAGTGCCGCACTCACTTGACTTACACATGCACTCGGTACTCAACACCGCACGCACTCGGCTCACACACGCACTCTATGCCGATGCCGCTGTTTTGCCTCTCATCTTCCTCCCTCATCTCTCTATCTTGGCTGCCGTTGTTCGCCTCTTCACTTCCTCCCTCATGGTTTGGCACCTTTCCGGTGCCTTCCTTCGCTGGATCTATGGTTGCTGCCTCTTTCCCTCGCCGAATATATGGGTCCCATGGGTCCTCTTCATCAGACAGAGGGTTTTCGGGGCTTCTCCTCGCCGGATACATGGGCTCCTCACCAGATCTATGGGTTCCTCGCTGGATATATGGGTTCCTCGTCGGATCGATGGGTTCCTTACCAGATCTAGGTTATATCGGTCCCTTGGGCTCCCTCGTCCTCGTGGCTCCCTCGACTCCTTGGCTCCTTCACCCTGAAGGAGGCCACCGCCGGTCGGGGTGGTTCTAAGGTGGGCTTGGTTCATGGCCGAAGGCCATGGTTGTGGTGGTTCCCCTCCACTCGGCTTCTTCTCAGGGACAGTTCACCATTTCGTTCCCCCCATTTTACTTTTATTAATTAGATAACTTATTATTCTTGAAGTCTAGTTGTTGGTAATGCTTGATTACTAGTTAAAATTGATGGTGATAGTAGTTGTCGATGACATCTTGGGCTTTTGTTAAGTTGGGGTGTTGCAGTTGATATCAGAGCGGGCATTAGATCCATGATAAATAAATTAATAACTTGTTTAATCAACTAAAAATTGATATAGGATTGGTAATATAATGAAATTAATATACGTAATAATAACATGACTTAAGAAAACTTAATGCTGAAATTTGACTTAGGATAACTAATTTAAAAACAGAAATTTGACATACTTGTACACAATAGGATGGGATTGGTCATGAATTACATTTACACTTCCGTTAGCTTATTTAATTGTTAATGAATATTGAATTGTTGCTGAATTGATTATGTAATGATGAATATTGTTGTGCTTGAGCTGAGTTGTTAGCTGTTCTTTCTGGTATCAATAATGGCAAGGGGTGAAGGCTGTGGATGTGGTGGAGGTCATGGACGTGATAGAGGCCACGACCATGGCCGTGGGTGTGGTCCAGTGGTGTCTCCATCCCCAGCTGAGGAGGTAGATGGAGAAGCTAGTAAGGAGGTTGCTTCGATTGCTCTGCCAGCCATTCGTTCTCGAGTGGTGTTGACTGCCCTATTGGAGACCTTTAGAGGGAGGTCCAACTCATTGTCAGTAGGTGTAGGTAGCTCCTTCTGCTGTAGGCATGCCTGTTCCTGACCCTGGTGCCACACCAGCTCCACCGGAGGCTATGATGAGCCTTCGTGAGTGGATGTTACTCTATTGGACACTTTCAATGGAGTGGGTACACCGGTCCAGGCAGCAGATTGGCTTCATTACATGGAAAGGTAGTTCGGAGCTGTAGAGATGACCTCTTAGCAGAATGCATGCTTTGTGGCCTTCCAATTGAAGGGTCGGGTAGACATCTGGTAGGAGGGGGTTCTGTCAGCTAGGACCCATGTTCAGGAACCGATCACTTGAGGTGACTTTGTCGAGTAGTTTATGGCGAAGTTCTACCCGAAGTCCTTCCTGGAAGGTGGAGCACTCCCTATCGACCTTCGTCTAGGGAAAGATGACCATAGCGGAGTATGAGGTGGGATTCAATAACCTGATCCACTTCATGCTAGTTGTGGTTGGTGATGACTAGGAGAAGGCCAATAGGTTTCATAGGAGACTTAACCTGGAGTATTGCCATGTCTTGGGAGCGACCGGTCCATGCGACTTCAACTCCGTAATCAATCAGGCTAAGGGTTTGGAGTTCAAGAGAGAGCTCACTAGGAAGAGGCAGGTTTCCAGTGGTTCCGTTTCTTCTGGTGGTGGCCAGAAGAGGAGCTGTGGTTGTAGGGGCGGGTCTTCTCAACGACCTATTCCCAAGAGGTTCTAGAGATGCCAGTGTCCTCCATCGTCGATATGACCTTTTCAATAGAGGTTGTCTTCTTCTTCTTCAGCACCACATCCTTCTTCAGTGTCACAGGCGACACGCCCTGTTCCAAGCTAGGGCATGATTTGCTTCAAGTGTGGTGGTGGTCAAAGCGTTGCTGAGTACTCCTGGCTCATGCCACATGGATTGGGTTTGTCAGCAAAATTCCCCTGGCCTCATCAAGTGGGAGCTTGTTCTTATTGCGTCTTTGGCCGCATCTTCTCAGGGTTCTGTTCAGATGCTGGCGGCCGCTCTAGTGCCACAGTATCCTCCAGCTTGGGCTCCTCATGCAGTATTTCCTTCAGCACCTCCCGTTGGGTTCTATTGGAACCCTGCACCGTCTACACCACCCCAAATCGCTATACCTCCAACAGCCCTTGCACTTCCATCGTTGAGTGCCGAGGCTTCCGCTACCCCGGTGACATCTGGAGTCTATGCCATGCCTGCAGCTAAGAGGCCGTCTTGACATGGTGACAGGTACTTTACTTGTGGATTCTCATGAGGCCTTTGTTTTTTTCTATTCTGGAGCTACCAACTCGTTTGTGTCACTAGAGTTTACTAGG
Organism: Dendrocalamus latiflorus; assembly: GCA_017311315.1. Classification (NCBI taxonomy): domain Eukaryota; kingdom Viridiplantae; phylum Streptophyta; class Magnoliopsida; order Poales; family Poaceae; genus Dendrocalamus; species Dendrocalamus latiflorus. The sequence goes on from CM029613.1 coordinate 29,828,950, forward strand.
AGAGCAAACTTGGGTATGTAGTAGATTTATCAGTCAATTCTAGTTAGTTCTCCAAGGGGTCTCATCTCTAGTTCCACCGTTTATTCAGGTTGTTCTGTCATCATTGATGATAAGGATTTCACTACCAATCTTATGGTGATCTAGCTAGCATTGTTTGGCGTTATCCTCAGCATCGTCTAGTTGTTCAATTATCGTGCCAAAACCTATTGTTTCTGGAAGACTGTGACTTTGTAGGCTCATCCAGATAAGAGCTAGTCTATCAGGGTATTGCACTATCACATTCTCTCTTTGTGTTGGCCAGTCTATTTTCTGGCCGATGTGCATCGAGGAATGGCCTGCTTTGATCTCTTGCCACAAAGAGAAGTTCTTCCGTACATATCAAGGAGATCCTAGTGGTGTGTGAGTATCCTGATGTGTTCCCTACAGAGCTTCCGAGAATGCCTCTAGAGCAGAATGTGGAATTCCAGATTGATCTTATTCCTAGTAATCGGCCTATTTCATTATCTCCATATCATTTGGCTCAATCCTTCCAGAATGAGTTGAAGAATTAGTTGGATGATTTGCTATCCAAAGGGATGATCTGCATAGTATTTCACCATGGGGAGCGCTTGTCCACTTCATAGAAAAGAAGGATGGGAGTTTGCGCATGTGTGTTGAGTATCATACTCTCGATCAGGTGACTATCAAGAATAAATATCTTTTGCCTCGTATTGAGGATTTATTTGATCAATTGAAGGGAGCCAAGGTGTTTTCTAAGATTGTCCTTCAGTCTGGGTACAATCAAATCCGTGTGCGGGAGCAAGATATTAGAAAGATGGCTTTCTCCATTAGGTATGGGCACTATGAATATAAAATTACGTCTTTTGAACTAACTAATACCCCTGATATTTTTATGGAGACAATAAATAGTGTGATGCATTAGTACCTTGATGTTCTTGTGGTTGTGTTCATTGACAATATTCTGATTTATTCCAAGTCTAAGGAAGTGCATGAGCAGCATTTGAGGCTTATGCTTAAAATATTGAGGAAGAATCAGATTTATGCCAAGCTAAACAAATGCGAGTTGTAAATTTCAAAAGTGGGTTTTCTGGGTTATGTGATCAATCAGGAAGGCATTTATGTGGATCCTAGCAAGATCTCTTTCATGGTGGACTGGAAGAGGCTATCCAATGTCAAGGAAGTGAGGAGTTTTCTAATCTTAGTAGAATATTATCGGCATTTTGTGGAGAGTTTCTTTGTAATTGCCAAACTGGTGTCCCAGCTAATGCAGAAAGGTATGAATTCTAGTGGACAAATGATTGTGAGCACAACTTATGTACTTTGAAGGAGAAGTTAGTGACTACTCCTGTTCTCAACCTCCTTGAGCCAAGGAAGCACTTCACAATATATTCTGATGCTTCTCGAGTTGAGCTTGGTTGTGTGCTCATGCAAGATGGTGAAGTGATCACTTATGTGTCAATGCAATTGAAGAAATATGAGCAGAATTATCCAGCTCATGATTTAGAACCTACCATAGTGGTCTTTGCTCTAAAGATTTGACGCCATTATCTGCATGATGAGACTTGTGATATTTTCATTGATTACAAGAGCCTTAAGTACATCTTCACCTATAAAGATTTCAACCTGAATCAGAGAAGATGGTTGAAATTGATAAAAAATTATGACATCACTATCAAGTATCATCTAGGCAAGGCAAATATAGTGGTGTATACTCTTAGTCACAAGATGACACCCCTTACTCTGAGTTGTCTTGTTGCTGATTTTGAGCGTATAGATATCTCCTCTTACTTTGCGGGCTCTGTACAGGCCGAGACTCACTTGCTTCTTGAGTCTGCTATTCCAAAGTAGGTACAGGAGGCACAACAGTATGATCAGATGCTCTAGCAAGTAAGAAAGCATCTAGTTAAGGCAAGGAAGGGGATTTCAACATGACAACTTTGACGCATTGCGGTTTAAAGCTCACCTTTGTGTGCCACAGAAGGATCAGGTCAAAGCTGATATTCTAAAGAAAGCTCATTGTACCCTATGCACTGTGCACCCTAGCGAGACCAAGATGTATCCAGATTTGAAGAAGAGTTTTGTAGGGATCCAGATTTTACAATCCAGATTCCTTTGTGATTCCACCGCACTATTCCCTAGATCAGTAGATAGTGCTCACAGATTACAGTGCTGAATATCAAAGTACATATCACGTGGGAAGTGTAAATATAATAGTAGACTTACTCATGGGTCGATTAGCCCAAAATCATTAAATTGCAGCAGCGGAAGAACGAAGCACACATGTGGGACCTTCAGGACATGCCCACAGGCAGTCAACTGGAAGTTCGCGACCTATCCCTTGACATCTTCATTTTCTCTGTCATCATGCCCAATCGTGTTGCTGAGGTGTAGTGATCTGGTTCCTAATTCTGGATTTGTTGTGAAAGCAAGTGTGAGCACAAACCACTGTGCTCCGCGAGCCAATACACAGGATGCAAATAAATAGCATGCATGGCTTGTCAAGGAGAGGCTCGGGTTATTTTATTTGCCATAAATCGCTTTTAGTAACATTATTATTATTGAATCATGTGTTACTGTTGTTGCCTAAAACTCCACTCAGCGACTGCTATAATTGACTTAATCCACCGAAGATACCCTTTCTTTATTGATTGCTGTCTAAGACTCCAAACAGTGAATGTAACCATTTACTGAATCCACCGAACACATACTTTCCATGTGGGTGCTGTCTAAAACTCCAAACAGCGATTGATATCATTTAATTAATCCACCGATCATACTCTTGCTGTATTGATTGCTGTCTAAGACTCCAAATAGTGAGTGACATCATTTAAGTAATCCACCAATCATACATTTTCAATGTTGATTGCTGTCTAAAACTCCAAACAGCGAGTGATATCATTTAATTTTGAATCCACCAATATCTTTTGTGTTCTGAATTCCTAATAATCCAATCTTGTAATTGCTATTCACCAACTCTTCACTTCTGAATTCTAATGATTCTCTAAATATCATTTGTATCAGGATTTTCTAACAATCCAATCCTTTCGGTTATTGATCCAAAACCATAATTTGATCTTCTAGTAATCAACCCTATTTTCCATTACCCCTCTAACTAATTCCCTAGTATACATCCACCAAGAACATCATTGATCAAGTTTATACTCCAATTATCATATCTCCAAGCTCCTAAAAATTCAATTAACTCATCTAGTAATTGATCAAATCCCATTATCGCCAATATCTCTCAAGAATTTATATTAGTTATCAGTGTCGTAATCCAGCAAATATCTTTGCACTCCCTAATTCTCCAAAAATCATTCAAATCATCTATCTAGCCTATCTAATCATTTAGACTCTGCTAACTTATTTCTCTCAGAATCCACACTATCGTTTCCTTTTTATGATCGACATAAATCCACCGACAACTTTATGTGTTTACCACAAACATCCACCTTTTTTTACGACTCTATTTATTTTTTCTTGACATTTTATTTTGTGAGAAGTATTATCATTATTTAAAAATATAATGCATAGAAATTTTCTGAGACCTAGCAGTTTTGACCAAAAACATAATGTGTAAGAGAATGCAATAATAATAGCGATCCAGATTCCATCCACCGTTACATGGTCTCTGCACCATATGCTAGACCTTCAGCGTTATAGCCGCTTACATTATCACTGGGACGACACCCAGGGCAACACAAATCAGGGTTTTCCACTGCCCTCCACTTTTTCCATTCCGACCCACAAAGTTTTTGAAATAGAACTATATCTGGTTAAGTTCCCATGTCTGCCCTGGACCGTGGGCACGGCTATTTGAATAGTTTTGACTCTGCAGAGTTTGTACACTTTCACCACAAAAGACAATTCACTCGTTGCCCCGCATGATTCCCTAGTCATGCGGTTGAGCAAACCATCATAGTAATCGTTCAAAGTACATCGCCCTTTCCATCATTTCACCCTATGGGTCGCTCCCACTTGTGGTGGGTCCAATACGTTGTGCGGGATGTTCTCTTTCTGAACGTCTAGCAGCTGGCTACCCCCACTGCTAGCCCACCACAGCAGAACTTCACCATTTACGAGTGTCCCATTCAAGCCGTCACACAGACAGCCGCTTGCACTACCCCACCACCTCCTTCTGTGAGGATGACTTTCAGGGTCTGGTAAATCTACTAAGCCAAATTGTACTTTACAGACTTGTGGTTTACTATTTTACACAGGAGGTCATGACAAGATTCAGTTCTTAGTGGTATCTGTGCGGTTTTACCACTATCCACTTTGTGCTTTCACTGCACCACACACACCCTCGAACCATCCGCCCAGATATTTAAGCAAGTTGGGGTTTTTGGGAACATAAAATAATCATACCAACATATACCAGTCATTACCACCATGACTTTCCAAACCAGTTTCTCATGATTAAAAATGATAATGATGCTTGGGCATTTCAGCGCCCCCGAGTATCTATGCAGTCCTAAGCATGGCGTATAATTAAGGACTTATTTTTGAAAAGTTACTATTATAATTTTGCTAGGGTGACAAGATTCATACATTCAATTATTCCAAAGGAGATGTAATATTAATCAAGTCAAATATTGGGCATATAACTAGAATCTTGAATTAGTCTTGTATTTGCATATAAAATATCAGCATGCAATTTGATAATTTAAACAAAAATAATTTGCAGAAAATGTAGGATCAACATGATCAAAGTATTGACTCGCCTGGCGCGGTTCACCGCGGACTTGAGCTCACACGATGCTTTCTCTTGAGCTGTTGGTCTCTATCTTCACATTGCTCTTGACCATGCTTAATCCGCAGAATCCTCAGGACTCCGATTTTTAATTACGCGACAAACGACTGAATCCAAATAAAAGCAAATATCTCAAAAGACCCACAAAAATCTAAATAAACTCAATTTGGTTTTATTATGAGTTAATGGGTGATTCGGGGGATTTGAGGCAAGGTCGGTGGTAGAATACGATTACCTGATCCTTTTTATTTATAATCTCTTTTATTACTTTTGTATTTATCAAGGAAGTTCCATGAGTTAGGTTAGATTTAGGATTCAGTGTACAAGATTAGAGGAGCATTATCTTGTCGAGTGCCCATTTTCAGGGTTTATGCTCAATATTATTATGTACTAAATCTAGTGTTAAGATTTAATTAACAATTCTATTATTATCTTGCTTATACTTTAGCTACTATTAGTCTTAGATTTAATTAAAATTAAAATTTATTTATCTGGCAAGGTTGTTTCACAAGATTATATTTCAATATTTTCTAATTAGCAAATTCTACCATTAGGATTTATTTAATGGCAACATTTTAAATATTGGGCATATATCTTAATTTTAATTAATGGCCGTCTTTATTTGGTTACTTATCCTAAGTTGTTTTTCTTTATCAAAGTCTTTAATTAGTATTTAGTCTTTTAGTTAATTGTGCAAATAGTATTAATTATTCAAACATAATAACTAATCCACATTTAAATATTAATCAGTCTGGTTTCATGACCTAATTAAATTTGTTAGCTTTTCTAGATTATCCCTAAATTTATCTTGATTTTTATTAATTAACAAGAGCTACAAAAAGTAGAACAAAAATTATGGGGAAAAAATGCTGCCGGTCGGATTTGAACTTAGGACCTTGGGGGAAAGCTGATTGTTAAGTGTGCTCGGATAGCCAAAGGGGCGAAGTGCCTGGGCTGACTGAGTGGAGGGAGGAAAGCTAGTTGTACTGAGTTACGGCCGGGGTCAAGATAGAGGAGCCACGCCGGCGCTCGGGATTGACGCTGCCGGCAGCGGACGGTGGATGGGGAGAGGGTGGTGTCTCGCAAAATGGGTGGCACTGGGTCTGTGGAGCCTTTGACCGGCGGCGTGTGGGCCGGAGCGATGGCGAGGCGAGCAGGCGGCGGCCCAAAGCGAACGGCGGCGAGGTGGGAAGAGGATGGCGGCGTCGGAGAGGGAAAAGAAAGAAGCTCAGGTGGCGCGAGCTGGAGACGGGTAGATGGGTGCTTACTGCGCGGTTTATTGAGCCGGGGGAGGTCCCAGGCCGGCCGGCGGCGGGAGCCATGGTGGCACGGAGGAGCTTCATGGTGCCGGTGAGCTCGGGTGTAGGGGAAGTGTCAGCGGCAGCTCGAGGATGTCCGGGGCGGCGAGGGTGTGCTCCACTGGCGGGGAATTGGACTGGCGTCGACTGTGGGGGAGGCGGCGGTGAGATTGGCGGCGGCGACCTGGGATTGGGGAGAAGGGCCGAATCGGGGAAAGAGTGAGGAAAGAAAATGGCGCGGGGCAATAGGGGAGCCGGCGGTGCGATTTAGGGTCCCGGCTGAGCTTTATAGGCGGCGGAAATAGGTCGGCGCGACATGGGCGAGGCGACGTGCGCGGCATGGCGCTAGGGACAGCGAGGCGACGGAACCGGGCGGAGAGGGGCAAGAAAAAGAGGCGGGCGGCGATGGGGACTGTCGGGCGCGGTCGGAGGCGACGGGAGCGGGTCGGCGCAGAGAGAGGTAGGTGCGGCGGTAGGCGGGATTCGGGGTGAATCGAGCAGAGGGCCCATGTCGACTGGCTTTTTGTCGAAGCGGAGAGGAGGAGGGGGGCCTGGCGTGCGGAGAAGGAGGAGGAAGGAGCTGCACGGGCAGAGAGAGAGGAGGCGGGGAGTGGGAGCCAGGTGCTCGGCATAAAATTTTTGCTTTTTAGCCCAAAATTTAAAAGTTTTTTTACATATGGATCCCTGGAGAAAAGATTTGCAAAAATAGATCCTTATCATGGCGCCAAAGGATATGGCATCCATGATACATGGCACGACGCCATATGATTTGGCGCCGTGTGTGGCCACGTAGGAGCCACGGTGGCACAGAACGGCGCCAAAGCACATGGCGCCGTGCCATGTACATACGGCGCTAACGACCGTGGCGCCGTGCTTTGGGACTTAAGCCTGAGCGCGGCCCCCGGCCCCCCACCCCCTCACTCATCCATTCGAAACAGAGAGAGCCGCCGCCGCCCCTCTCTTCCCCCTCCAAATCTACTCAAATCCATCGATTTTTCTCGCGATTTTGCTTCCAAACCGAGCAAGCAAGGTGAACTCCCTCCCCTCCCTTGATTTTTTGCAATAGATATGGATTATTTGAGGTACATCTCGTGGGGCAAGATTTGAAACCCTAGATGAAATTAGTTGGATTTGGCTCGGTTTTAGGTTGGATTTGCAATAGATATGCGTAATGTAAGAGTAGTAATGTGTATAGATTCGTTTTTAGGGTTTGATTGTTGTGCGTAATGACTGAGGTATGTTTGTTTGTTGTGCTATATATGGATAAGCTTGTGACTTTGCACCATGGTGGTATTGTGAAGAGAAATGACAATGGGGGTGTTGATTTCAAAGGCATGGAAGAGACCACGTTGCTTTTTAGTTCACGTCCGTCGTATGGTGAGGTCATTTGTCGCTTGAAAGAGAGGCTGGGATGGATAGATGAGCATGGTGATGTCGTTATGCAAGGATTGATTGATGTTGGGTCGTCAAAGGGGCCGCGTATAAAGAGATTGGTTTCGATTGGCAGTGACGGTGAATGGGATAACTATGTGGCCATCGTTTTGGACTCAGAGATCAGAGCACCTGACTTGTTTGTGCAGATGGTGGTGAGAGATCGATCACCTCCTAGGGCTGCATTGGATCTCAATGACTCACCGTTGGTTGGGTCACCAGATCATGAAGAGGTCGAGGTGCAAGTTGTATCCTCGGCTCAAGTATGTGAGGTTCCATTGACTCAGGTAGAAGCTGACTCTGAGGATGTCGATGACCGCTCTGTTGGTGGATTCGACGAGGAGACAGTGTTTGAGGAACCCATGGTTTGTGTAGCATCTAACAGGGTGGATGTACAGCTTGCGGGAGACAAGGCTGCTTATGAGGATGCGAGGGTTGTGGACTCAGATGATGACAGACCGGTCACAGGTTTAACGTCTAGCGAAATTGAGCTGTTGAGAAGAATGTTTCCTGGCCGTGATCCACTAGTGTCCAATTACAATGACCTAAGCAGCGCACACAGGGTTGTCGCGGATGGAGGGCAAACGCAAAGGGACGTACCTAGGCCTGGGGCTAGTATCATAATTCAGAAGGGTCATGTCTTTGAGGATATGTCGGCATTGAAGATGTGGTTGAAAGAGTACTCGATCGTGCACAACCGTCCATACCGGGTTAAGAACTCATACGCCAAACGTCGATACACCATCAAATGTGAGAGCACAGGGTGTGCATGGAAAGTCTGTGCTAGGAAGGTGAAGGGTACGGAGAAGTTTAAGATTACAACTGTGGATGGACCGCACAGCTGTGGGTCTTCATAGCCCAGCCAGAAACATCATTAGTTGACTTCACGGTTCATTGCAACCCACCTGTACCCCATGATAAAGCACATACCGACGATGCGCGTGGCAGCCGTGATAGAGGCCGTTAAGCTAAAGTGGCACTACACAATCAAGTATGGGAAAGCATGGAGGGCGCAACAACGTGCTTTGAAGTTGATTTATGGTGATTGGGAGGAGGCGTATGAGCGTTTGCCGGCCATGTTGAACGCAATGAAAGCGGCCAATGCAGGAATGCACTATGAGTACGTGCCTAAGCCCGATGTATGGGTTAATGGAAGATAGATTTTCTTTCGAGCATTCTGGTGCTTTGGTCAGTGTGTCGAGGCTTTCAAACACTGTAGGCCTGTTCTGTCAATTGATGGGACGTTCCTGTTGGGCAAGTATGAGGGGACATTGTTGATTTCTATTGGCTGTGATGCGGACAACTCGCTTGTGCCGTTGGCTTTTGCTTTGGTGGAGGAGGACAAATCTAGCTGGGCTTGGTTTCTACGGCTTGTACGGATCCATGTGGTTGGCCTGGGGAGGGAGGTATATGTGTTGTCTGACAGACACGCTGGGATCTTGAGCGCCATTAAGGAAGTGATACCAGGACATTTACATGTGCATCATCGTTGGTGCACAAGGCACCTTACAGAGAACTTGTTCAAAAAAGATGGGGTGAAGGCCAACTTTGCACTTTTCGAGGAGGTATGTCGTCAGAGGGAGGTAAAGCTGTTCGATGAGAAGTTGGAGGAGTTGAAAACGAAAACTAATGCCGAGGGCCGTGATTGGATTAGGGGTTTAATGAGAGATGTGCACAAATGGTCAAGGGCTCATGACCCATTGGGAAGGAGGTATGGGTTCATGACTAGGAACATGGCAGAATGCTTCAACGGGCTGCTTAAGGGGTCATGTGATTGCCAGTTACCGCAATTGCGGTGTTCACTTTCTACAAGTGTGTTGCATGGTTTGTTAACTGGCACCGGGAAGCCTCAGACATGCTAAAGGCACATGCACGTTGGCCACCTCGTCCTCACGTCTTCCTTACCAAAGCGAATATGCAAGCCAATGAACAGGAGTACCACTGTTTTGACCATGTGACGGGCACGTATGAGGTTGTTGAGGGTGGAGGGACAACCAAGAATGGAGAGCTCCGAGAGGCCCGAAAGCATAAGGTCGTGATTACATCCTTCACATGCACATGCGGTGTTCCTGACAAGTTCCATTTTCCATGCTCCCACATGGTGACCTCATGTAGGGCCCGGAATGTCGATGTTGAGACCAAAATCCCGAGACTATTCAGCATGGATGCGTTGGTGAGGACATGGGCCCCACGGTTCGAGCCATATCGTGATGAAAGCGAGTGGCCACTTTACTCAGGTCCCAGGTACATAGCAGACTAGGGTTTACGTTGGCACAAGAGGGGCAGCAGGAAGCGGTCAAGGTACAAGATGTACATGGATCGGATACCTGGTCGCACCAAGAGGGGTAGGGCAAATCCCTTCGTTGAGGACCCACAGGAGACACACTGCGGTACTTGTGGTCTAATGGGTCACAATTCACGGACGTGTCAATGTCGTTCCAGTCAGGTTAGCGGTGTTAGGTCTAGAGAGCATAATTTTAGATATTTTGTTATTCTTATCACTAACGTATTTTTGAATGCATAGGATGGCGAGGTACCGGCTGGTGGACGAGTTCTACGACAGGGAGCACCGCGGCAAGCTCACGGAGGACGGCCAGGTACATGTGTTATCGAAATGTATTTTCCTCGTGTTACATGTGTTTTCATCACGCAGCTAACTTTTAAAGCATTTTTCAGGAGATTCCCATACTTCGTCCTCGAACCCGTGATGATGGGATGTCGTAGATGCCCGACGCACCATTGAGACTTATTGAGAGTTGTGTGTATGTATGTATGTATTTTATATGTGTGTATGTGCATGTGTTTTGTATATGCAAAAAAACAGACAGCACTTTGCTGTTTTTTCTGTAGGTTTACGTAGCACGGCGCCAAACACCCTGGTGCCCGAGGTATTCAAATACAACGCTGGGACCTTTGGCGCCAAGCTGTGGTGCCAAAGTTCCTGGCGGCGTATTTCAATACCTCGGCGCCAAGGTGTTTGGCGCCGTGCTACTTATATGCGGCGCCAGGGTGTTTGGCGCCGTGATTACTGCACTTGCATTAAAACTGCAAGTTCGGCTAGTTGTTTCGTTCCATTCGCACAAACAATACTAATTGACATTTACCAAATGAATAAACACAACCCAATACAAACATACATACATAGTCCACATACATAGTTCATAAATTTTCAGAAAATACATACGTCCACATACAACAAACATTAAACATACATAGCAATAACCTACTGAGTGCATCGAGGCCACTTCCCCTTCCTCTGAGCATCAGGGCACTCCTCAAGGGCTGCCTTGGCATGTCGCGCTCTCTCTAGCTTCTTCTGCCTTTCACCCTGGCGCCTTGCCGCGGCCCTCCTACGCTCCTCCTCGCGGCCTCCTCCTGCTTCTTCTCCCTTTCCCACCTCTCCTTTCTTTCTTCATCCCACTTCTTAGTGGCGTTAAGGTATTCCTTGTCATCCTCAGCGATCACAGTGTCGATCCACTGCTCAAAATCACAAAGCGGTGAAGGCTCCTGCAAATGTACGCATTCGTTAAACCAACAGAATTAATACCAAGTCGATGAATCGACAATACAACATACCATCTTGCCGAGGACAACGGCGGCACGTGGCGGATCAAACGCCCAGTTGGCGCACATCCAGTACCTTTGCCTATATGTATCCGGGTCGTCCGACCTTTCGACCTTGCAAGGATCGCCGCAATAACATATCGGCACGGGAACACCGGGTGGAGGTGGCAAACGAGTGAAGCCCATGACAACCTAAAATGCAAAATGAATAAAATTATAATTTTTCTTGTTACCCAAATCAAACCCTAAAAACGAATCTATACCCATGACTACTCTTACATTACGCATATCTATTGCAAATCCAACCTAAAACCGAGCCAAATCCAACTAATTTCATCTAGGGTTTCAAATTTTGCCCCACGAAATGTACCTCAAATAATCCATATCTATTGAAAAAAATCAAGGGAGGGGAGAAACCTTACCTTGCTTGCTCGGTTTGGAAGCAAAATCGCGAGAAAAAGCAACGGATTGGAGTGGATTTGGAGTGGGGAGAGAGGGGCGCCGGTGGGCTGCTCTCTGTGTTCGCTCGGGCTGAAGGAGGGATGAGTGAGGGGGTGGGGGCCGAGGGCCGCGCTCGGGCTTAAGTCCCAGAGAACGACGACACGGTCGTTAGCGCCATAGGTACATGGCACGGCGCCATGTGACCGGGGGCCGCACTCGGGTTTAAGTCCCAGAGCACGGTGCCATGGTCGTTAGCGCCGTAGGTACATGGCACAGCGCCATGTGCTTTGGCGCCGTGCGGTGCCACCGTGGCTCCTATGTGGCCATGCACGGCGCCAAAGCATATGGCGCTGTGCCCTGTGCCATGGGCGCCATATCCTTTGGCGCCGTGATAAGAGTCTATTTTTGCAAATCTTTTCTCCAGGGGTCCATATGTAAAAAACTTTTAAATTTTGGGCTAAAAAGCAAAAAAATTTACGCGCTTGGCCACGCGGCGGCAGGGAAAGAGAGGGGACGGACCCGCGCGGCAGTGATAGAGAGTGGGGAGGAGAGCTAGCGCGGGTGGGCTGGTGGTGCTGGGATAGGTGGGGAAGTTGGGTCGGGCCTTCGGCCGGCCTGACTTCCTTCCTTTCTTTATTTTTTCTTTGTAGTTCATTGCTATTTGTTTTATATATATACACATATAAATATATATGTATAGGCTCATATGGTTGTCCTTTATTTTCATAGTTCCACTACCTATTTTACTAGACTTCTTCTTGCATGTATACCACTTGTGTGTGTGTGTGTATTTGCACATGTTTGCATTTTATTCATTTGCTTCTATTGTTATTTATACTATTATTTCCAAAAATGAAATTATATGCTCTAATTCAAGTTTCTCCCTCCCTTTGATGGATCATCTTTTCGGATTCGAATTTAAATTTTTGAGTTTCCATTGTTTGCATATTTTCTTGTATGACATTTCTAATATTGATTTTGTTTTTCAATCTCTCTTCAATTTTTCGGAAACCTCAACCAAAATTTAAATACATCATAAAATCCAAACTCAAATAAAATACATTGCAAAATAATTCAAAAGCTTCACATTTTTCAAATTTAAAATTTTAGGTTGTTACAAGTTTTTGGTGGAAAAGGATGAGGGTTGATATTGTTCAGTATGTGGCTTCCTATGGTGTTTGTCAACAAGTCAAGGCAGAGCATAAGCATCCAGCAGGATTGTTGCAACTTTTGGAGGTTCCAGTGTCGCTATGGGATGATATCTTTGTGAATTTTGTGGTTGGTTTACCTCGCATGTTGCAAGGGTAGGATGCTATTTGGTTTGTGCATCTGCTCTCTAAATTTTGGGAGAGTTACAGAGTGCTTTGGGTACACAGCTTCATCCTAGCACCGCGTTTCATCCTCAAACAGATGGCCAGTCTAAGCACACTATTCAGAAACTAGAGAACATGCTTAGGTTCTTTGTCTTGTCTTAGGAGGGGAGTTGGGAGGTTCACTTGGCAATGGCAGAGTTCGCCCACAACAACAGTTATTATGTTTGTATTCTAGCGCACCGTTCGAGGTCTAGTGTGGACAAAGGTGTAGGTCATCGCTGTGTTGGGATGCCATTGGTGAGAGGGCAATTCTAGGTCCCGACTAGGTTCAACAAACTGTTAACAGAATGGCAGAGATTAGGAAGAATTTGCTTGCTACTCAAAGACGACAAAAGAGTTATGCTGATGTGAGAAGTGGGAGTTGGAGTTTGCTGTGGGGGATCAGGTGCTCTTGAGAGTGTCTCCCACTAAAGACATTATGCACTTTAGTACCAACGGGAAGCTTAGCCTAAGGTACATTGGACCATTCCTGAATGTGGCATGAATTAGAAAGTTGGCTTATCACTTAGACCTTCCTGATTGCATGCGAGGTATGCATAATATATTCCATGTCTCCATGTTGAGAAAATATCTGAGAGATTCAGAGCATGAGATACCGCTAGAGCCATTGGTTATTGAGCAAGACCTTACCTTTGAGTCCTAGCTAGTGCAGAGTATGGGGGAGTCAGAGCGAGTTCTAAGGCACAAGACATTGAAGTATGTCAAGGTGCTTCGGTTGCATCAGATCGAGCGAGAAGCAACTTGAGAACTGGAGTCTCACATGCATGAGAAGTATCCAGAGTTGTTCACTTTAGGTATGCGTGTCGTTTAATTTCTAGTTCAGTGGTGTTTTCTTGGTTAGGGTCATGAGTCATAGAATTTGGGGTCGAATTTTGTTAAGCGGGGGCGGCGGGGATCTGACGGGACGGGGGCAGGAAGGGCGGGACGGGGGCGCGCGGGGGCGGCGGGGGATCTGGCGAGACGGGGGCAGGAGGGCCGGAACGGGGGCGCGCGGGGGCGGCGGGCGATCTGGCGGGACGGGGGCGCGTGACGAAGAGGCGGGCGGAGGAGAGCGGGGAGGCGGGCGTCGACGAAGAGGCGGGGAGGGGAAAGAGGCGGGCCGGGAGGGAATCTGGCGGCGTGCACGGGCGTGGAAAGAGCCGGGCGGGGAAAGAGGCGGATCGGGACCAAGCGCGCGCAGAAAACAGACTCAACAGTGATTTGAGGGCTTGGCCTAGAGCCCCAGGAATGAGGGGTGGGAGGGTGATTTGAGGGCCTCCTCAAATTTGAGGGCTCTAGTAAGGGCCCTGCTGGAGCTCGTTTTTTGGCTCAAGCCCTCAAATTTGGTTTTGAGGGCTCAAGTAGGGGCCCTGCTGGAGTTGCTCTTAGGAGTAGCCAATCTATCCCAAGAAATCAATGGATTCTTTGCTACCACTGTTTGTTAGGATTAGTAGCAACTTTTAAAAGAAAATGTTTGAACTCTTTCTAAATATATCTCATATTAATAGCAGCTTTTAGCAGAGGTATATGTCAATCATAAATTCAGACATATCTAATTACTTACTTTGCATTTATGTGAGTTATCTCAAGAATGACTCAGATTTAGAATAGTTCATTCTAATTTCTATGTTACAGCACTCTATGAGAGTTCCATTGGATGCTCATAGCAAAATAGCTATGGCCTCGAGTTATGGTGTAGTTGGGATATATCTGCAAAGCCAGTAATTGTTTGAGAGAGTTACTAGACTGTATGATTTGTGTTAGCCTTATATTTTCTAGTGACGACTTCAGATACAAGGGTGTTATATTTTTCTAGGGATAGACTATTGCACAGGCGATTGAAATTTTTTTATCTTTCAATCACCTAAACTTGCACTTTGAATTACCTGAAGTTGCACATGTTTTTTTTGGAGGGGGGCTGCAATTTTAGTTGATTGAGAGTGTAATTTCAGGTCACCTGAAGTTGCACTCTGAATCACCTAAAGTTGCAGTTGTTTTTTTTTAGGGGGGCTGCAATTTTAGTTCATTGAGAGTGCAATTTCATGTGACTGAAACATAAAAAAATTTCAGTCGCCTGTACAATAGCAAAACTGATTTTTCTACTATTAAGATCCGTTACATTGTTACTGATCTAGTACTAATTCTGTCATTTCAAGTATGAGGTGACATAATGTTGCTGCTTGATGACTTTTTTTGCATTTTTTGCATTTTTTGAGCTGTATCTTGTTCCTAAATTAGTTAATGATCATCTTAAGGTGATCAAAGAAATCCTACGAGTGATAGGTGTTCAGATGTTTGAGCTAGACATGCTGATATTCCTGTACTCAAATCATGTTACTGTCATACTTATCTTACTGGGTTCAGCTGAGGAATCCCCAATATCAGAAATAGTTTTGCTGTATGACACAACTATTGTCCCTGTGGAAATTTATATCTATTGTTGTGTTTCGCTACATAGGAAATTATTTTACGTTAGTAGCAACTCGAAGTAGTACGGGTTGACATTTCGAATTAGGGGGCCCATCATCTAGCAGCAGGAAAACAGAGCTCAAATAAAACAGCACAGACCACAGATAGACAAATGCTGTTGGATGGCAATCCAAGGGACAAAAAAGTGGCTGGTTTTTAAGAAAAAAAATCAGGCAACTGATGAATAGACAACCCAAAAAAAAAAAGAAGTGCGCAACACTTTTCACTGTGAGACTGAGCTGAGACGCTCTCTGGAAACACTCAAGGGACTAATTAACTCAGATTTCCCTTGCAAATCCAGTCTTCTAAACACTCCCACGCTCTGTTACGGCACATGGGAAAATCTTATCAAACTTTACGCTCTCCTACAGCATTCTGCACACGTCAGACATGACAACTCAGCCAAGAGAACGACGTGCCCCTGGACTAGAAATAGGTGTACTACTAGTACCATCTAAAAATTGTTTAGAAAAAACGACAATACCCTCCGATACAATCCACACAACCAATAAACAGAGAATTGACAAAGAACAATTAAGAGAGAACAACAGAGAATCAAAGCCTTTATTAATCATCAGATCTATCTCTCCTTGAACATAGAATTGTCTATTTATAGTCAAAACCCTTCAGGGATAGTTTTAGTATTTGCCCACAACGCAACTTACTAGGTTTCATAACACTCCTCTTGGGCGAATACCACGACATGCACATGCCTCATTAAAAACTCCTAAAAACCCATTGGAAAAAGGGGATGGAGAAAAGAGTACATTACATCCATTTCTTGTGTTGCACTTGTTGTCTCATTAAAAACCTTTACGTGATAAAACTTCAGAAAAACTCACAAAGAGAAAAGAAGTACATCATTAGATTACCAAAATTATATAAGTCTTTCAATCTTCAATAAGGCCTATAGTTCAGGGATATAGTCCCTTGAACCTTGTAACTCACTAAGTCGTCTCATCCTATGCCTCGTATGCACTTCTGGAAGTCAGAGGCTGGGAAAGCTTTTGTAAATAGATTTGTCAGATTATCACAAGACCTAACTTTCAATATCTTTATCTCTTCGTTCTTTTGGAGTTCGTGAGGATAAAAGAATTTAGGAGCGATATGCTTCGAGATATTACTTTTAACATAGCCCATTTGCAACTATACCACACAAGCTACATTATCTTCATAGATAATAGTGGGGTTATCAACAGTGTTTATGCCACATGACTTCTTGATGTGGCTAATCATTCGCCTGAGCTAAACACATTCTTGTAAGGCTTCATACCACGATATGCATATACCACGTTAAAAATTCTTTCCAAAAATCCAGTGGAAAAAAGGAATAGAGAAAAGAGTACATAACATACGTTAAATTGTATTGCATTTGTTGCCTCATTAAAAACCTTCAAGTAAGAAACCCAACGGAAAAACCTTACTAAGGGAAAAAGAGTATAACACTTATCTTCAGGATTTATAAACCGTCTTCAGAATTTATTATGATCTTCAAGGCCTTTATCATGTCCATCGGTTGGACTTATACTGATAGGTGGTAAAGACCTTCAAGGTAATGATCATTGAGTCAATACTTTCTAAGTTAGACTAAAGTCGAGATTTTCTAAATCTCGTGTATAACTATATAGATTTAGCATATGCTCCCCTTGAAGACCACTTTCGGTGAAATCTTATTATTTCAATGCCTTTAATACATTTTAAGAAATGAATATAAGCTAGTATATTGTGAGTATATCTACTGGATTACCACAATGTGAGTATATTTGTCGCATTATTCATCTAGATAAAGAGACGATAAAACAATTTGGGAGCAATATACTTAACTTGCCAAAATACCACTTATCCATATGTGTAACACAAGCAAAATTTATCCTAATCAGGATGTGAGGGTAATCAATTGCAATGCACATTTCTTCTGGATATGACTTATCAAAACCTTTTAGGGTTTTAATATTTAGTAACTATCTCTGAGTAGCACTATACAACCAAAAGTTTGTTCTGCAGAACTAAAAGTATGGTCATACCACCATAGAGTCAATATAACTAGTCTTAATTTTTGAATTTAGGGGAATAATAAATTTTCCATAAACACCAATATATATGATACCTTCTTGGTAATAAAGGATATTGCCACTTCATCAGCTTCTGGTAGTAGATGCACTTCATATGTGCTTATGTGGCGCACTTCCGGTTTTTAGTTTTCTCATTCTATTCCCTCAGGTCTTGGATGGATCCTTATCCACTTCCAGGGATCACATAATCGTTGGTATATTTTCGATCAACTGCTTGAGTTAATTCCTCTTCAGGGAGATGTTCTCTCTTCTAGGAGATATTCTCTCTTCTAAGAGACACTCTTTCTTTGAGTAAGAGTTTATCAAGTATGTGTTTTATATACATAGATACATGTTGCAATTTACATTCTTGTTGAAACACTGAGTCCTTCTAGGATCGAGCTTTGAGTCCCTTCAGAGATCTCATTAAGAATTTTCAAAATCTGATAACTGCATATCTTATTCATATCATCTGTCAGAGTTATTGTATAACAGAACATTATTTCATTCATAACTAGAGAATATCGATCTCTACAGAGATCTTTGAACCATCGTTTTCACCACCTCATTATTTCATAATGACTCATCAAGTCTAAACTAACAAGTTCCAAGACTTTCATCTGTGATTATGGTTTGGCCTCAATTGCTTCCTTTCATTTTTTTACCTGATATGAACACTTCAAGTGCTCAGCCATGGGCTTTGGTTCCAGATTTATGTTCTCACATGAGAAACTTTAGCAAGAGGTAAATTGGTTATCGACAACTTGTCTCCAAATATCCATATAATTGAGTGTATTTTAGTATTGACCAAATCTTCATCATTTCCCAAACGAATACTTATTGGTCATTCCGTGTTCTCCAGTATTGTAATATGTGCACGTCTGATTACTGAGATTTTCATCTTCATGGTGAGTTCTCTTCTAGAGTATTTAATGAGTGTTTAATCATTATTTTGACTAGTGTCACTAGACCTTAGATCCACAGACGTCCCTGTAGACTTTAGATCACTGACTAATAAATCAACTTCATGAAGATGGATATACTATTCAACCCGGGCTATTCCAAACTTAGCAATGCATTTACTTTAGGTAAATACTATATAACTCCTCCATGCAATGGAAAAAGAAATCTGGGCAGTCTCCTCGCTTCTAGCGTATAAGAGTATCAATTAAATTTAAATTTACCTTTGTTAGTGCATGAATCTTATACTAAAGATCTTTCTACAAGAAAGTATCATAGCATTCAAAGATTTTGGGCATTTGTCTTCCCCTAATGCCAAGATTTGATCTTACTTAATAGCATACTACGAAATTCCCTTAGTATGGACACATGATGATGGAATTTTTGATCCAATCTGATCTCAGCTACTGGTGGTGGCCCAAATAGTGTATGATACGGTGGTGATATTATGTGGGAAATGATTGATTCTTCTAATACGCTGATTGATTTTTCTAATACGCACTAATCCTTCATTGGGAGTTTTTTCTTTTAATGCAGTGAGTTAGACATTTATTAACTACTAGTAAATTATCCCAATCATATGGTGGGTTATTAATCTGCAACAGTAGAAATATTCTAGCTTTTTATATATTACCCAATATTATGATCTAATTACTCATACTCTGATTTAAAATTTGGATCACTCAAACTTCAAGTTTTATGTTAATACAACATGTTTTGACCTGGTCAAGAGTATTATGTTTTGACAGCATAATATACATCTACAGGATGCTCTTAAGAGCATAAATATTATATTGCCACATAAAATATGACCATCGATTTATCTACATGGAATTTAATATATTCTACTATAATATAATTCTAGTTTAACCTTCTAGATGGAACTATTATTCGCTAGGAATATATATGATTGATTGGGAGGTAATTTATATGCCTGTTATAATTTATGATGCCAAATAAGTATACAGATTTAGATCATTCAGGATCATTAAAATCCAATAGGTCATCTAGTATTTTGATAGCTATATTTTCTTCAAGCAAATGGTTATAGCTTCCTGTGGCATTCCAGTTGTAGACTGCATTTGCCAATATGCATGTGTAATATTAGATGTGTATGGTATACTTCAATGTGTACCAATCTGACATATTATACAGCAACTTCATACTATCGTGTAATTCACACGTGGTAGTATGCCGTTGACTAACATATTACTGGGGACAAATCTATTACCCTTCAAAGGTTGCAATGATTTTCATTTGCCAACAGTATGGAAAGCAGTTTCAATTATCTCTCAAATAAACTAGACTATTTATAGCTTCAAGCTTATTTGCTTTTGGATTTAACCTAAGATATGCTACTATGCTTGTCATTACTCTTATGCCTCAAGGGTTTCAATATTTCTCATATGCCCAAATTCCTCTCTCTTTTCACACCAACCATAAAATTTTGAGTGAGAGCACCTGCTTCTAGCATTTGCTTTGAATTAATCTAGAGTTTTAGCAATAAATTGCTATTATACTACTTCAAGAGTAAAATTTTATTGACGTGAAATTGACATATACTTTGTACTATGAAAGATGGGGTTATATATAGGCTTCAAGTCTTTGGGTGTAAGTTATTCCGTATTTATTTGAGGTTCATATTGTCTTATAGTCAGTGATCCTTCTGATATTTAACATTTGATTAGATTTCTTGTGTCTTTAAGAAGAACTAGTGAACTAAGGCATGTCATTCCTTTCAGAGAAGGCCCTTAGGCCCAATGGATCAGTCTAAATCATATAGTCATTCTTCATGGTAGAGTAAAGGCAAAATGGTACAGCTACGTCAACGTCAGGCTTGACAGTGGTATGACTATATGACAATGAAATAAGCATAGGTGATACAATTGTAGCCATTCGAGGTGAGCAAATATCCACATAGTGATGCCCAAAGTTCTATAATATTCATGCAATTTTCTAAATGCATACTGCTGGTAAATAAATGCATGAAATAAGTGCAAATAGTAAAATTTTACTTTTATCTATTCAGTGGATAATTTATCATTTCCCAGATTTTTCCTAGCAATCTTTAGGATTTTATGATAATTTTTAAGGCATTTAAGCAATTTTCAGAATTACTGCCCCATTAAATAAATCCCCAAACACACAATGCCAGAAAATAAACCATAAAGAAATATGATTCTCCAAGGTGTACTAAATCTAAGGTTTCACAAAATTTATAGAAGCTCATGTAATCTAAAAGCAATTTCAGAAATACTTGAAACTCTAGGATGGTCGGCAGCTATATTGAAGAACTTCAGGGTCAAAACTTTGGAATATTACCGCATTTTTAGCAGGCATTTTAATTTACATAAACTTCGGGTGCAAAGTTGAAAAACAGCATGCCAAATATTCCCCCCTTTTTTTCTTTCTTTCACCCCACCCCTGGGCCGCCTGTGGGCC
Source organism: Dendrocalamus latiflorus (assembly GCA_017311315.1). NCBI lineage: Eukaryota > Viridiplantae > Streptophyta > Magnoliopsida > Poales > Poaceae > Dendrocalamus > Dendrocalamus latiflorus. The sequence goes on from CM029613.1 coordinate 29,849,711, forward strand.
TTCCTCATTTGGACTGTGCCTCCTGGCTGGCTCCATGGGCGAACTAGGGTTTCCCCTTAGTGGCGGCGGCTCGGGCGCATCTCCCACGAGCGTGTGGAGAGCTGGTGGCTGCTCCTTGGGTGCGATGGTGTGGGTGCGTGCTGACGGTGGTGCGTCTTCAAGCGCGGCGACGGTGGGTGCTCCTGGGGTGGAGGGGCGGTAGGCGGCTTCGGGCATGAGGCGTGGAGGCATCGGCCACTCCCGACAGGCGAAGCCGAGCGGATCTTTTCAGCTTCTAAAAGCTGTTTTTTGACTTTTCTACAGTAACTAACTTTTAAACGGAGTATTTTTTTCAAGATAGGGTATACTAGTTAATTGTAGTACATACTTTACTGACTTTATTTATATTGACAAAAACCGCACGTGAGTTTATATTACTTTGTAATATCTCGTACAAACAGCCCAAAAGTCACAAATCGCAGCCAAAAGACACAAGCCGCAGCCAAAAAGAACAGGCTCAGTCGGCTTCGAATGCCGCTCGGTTTCTTCCGCGAGACACGTAGGCGGCAGTGCTCCCTGCGGGCGAAGCCAAGTAGTCAGTAGCGACTTCGGAGCAACCACGATGGTGAGGAGCAGGTGCGGCGGCCGCTCCTAGTGGGCGAGGCCGAGCGGTCGACGGCAGCTTCGGGTGGCCACGATAGTGAGGCGCGGGCATGGCGGCGCCGGTGGGGGAGAAGGCCAAGCGGCAGCAGCGGCCGCCGTGGGGACAGGCCGTGGTGCGACGGCGGTGCGACTTCGGGCAGCCGTCGTGGGGAAAACTGAGCGGCGGTGGTGCGACTTCGTGCAGCCGACGGCAAGTCATAGAGAGTTGTTGAATCTGTCCGTATGATCCCAATTCATGTTCTATTAAACATCAAACACTCCCAATTTTAATCTAACTAGGTAATCCAATCTAGAGATTTGCTCTTTGATTAAACAGATTTACGGAAGTTAATAACGATGGTGAATAATTATGCCGGCAAATTATAGATTAAACGACGATTATCACAACTAGTCTACTGGACAGAGGACCATTGATCTAAATCATGTCATTGCAAACAAATTGAATATCAATCTAAATTGGTCTATGAGATTGCAATGCGTAATAGATTGGTTTGGTGGTTTACAACAATTCGTGATGATAACGTGTTAAGAAATAATAACAATAATCTCTGATGCAATCCACGCAACCAATCAACAGAAAATTGATAAAGAACAATTGAGAGAGAACATCAGGGATCAAAGTCTTTATTAATCATCAAATCAATCTCTCATTGTACACAGGTTTGTATATTTATATTCAAAACCTCCTTAGAGGTAGTTTCGGTATTTACCCACAACGCAATCTACTAGGTTTCGTAACAAAAATGACTCCATCAAGTTGCATTCCATCATTCATGTAAACATCACATCAGATTAAGAAAAACTCATCATTAATTTCTTCATTTTAGCATCACCGGTATTATACACCACATCACTCTGTATCCTTCATACAAATCGAACCTTTTTTTAAAAAAAAAAGCCCAGCCCTATCCAGCCCATCTAAAATAACATCGGGCCGAGCCGGGCCGGCGGCTCAGTCGGACAGGTCTTGCTCGTGCCAGCACAGGAGCATGGAGATGCACCTCCGGAGGATGTAGAGCCTCGTCCTCTGCTGCTTCAGCACGGCGTAGCACCGGCGCCGGAGGCCGCCGCCGGCCGCGGGCCTCCTCCGCCGGGAGGGCTGCGACGTCTGCGTGCCGTGGCTAACGCCGTCGGCGGCGGGCGGGGTCGACGAGAGGTGGCGGTACGCCGAGCAAACGGAGGCCGAGGCAGAGGTTGCCAGCTCCATGAGCGATGGCCGTGGCAACAATCGTCGCAGCAGCAGGAGAGAAGAAGCTGCAGAGGATGACAAGCCAATTGGATGTTGCAGGTAGCGTGGAGGCGCGGTGTGGTGGACCTGGAAAGGATGCCGGTGTTTTTATAGGCCCGGCCCGTTCCATGGCCCGGGTCCACATGACTGTGACGGCTCGTTGTTGGAAACCTACATTGGTAGCGTGGAATGACCATTCTAACCCTCGGTATTGTTTCTCTAATGATCCATCCAATATTATTAGTTAATCGATTGAGAATATTGCACAGATTTATTTCCACAATGGAAAATTTTAACAATATCTTGTCACCATGTTAAAACCAAAGTTATTTTTTAATTTGCAAATATTGTCGTTTAATTTGGAAATTGTAACATGTAGTATTAGCTCGTCGTGGTGTTCATTATTATGAATGAATTACTAGTAACATAGTAGTATATCTTCTCTTTCTTGTGATCACTTAATTTATGGATGCTTTGGTCATTTGGAAATTATGATTTGATTTGATTAGTGCAATTATTGGGAGAAATTTGTCTGTATGCTGCACTAATATATAGTACAGATGATTAGTGCGGTACCTAATGGTGACGTTCAGCTATCTCAAGTACGTGGGTTGATTAGAAAAACAGGCTCCTGACTCGGTTCTGATGCAGGGCGATAGGTGGTTTAAGATAATTAAATAAAGTTCGGTTACATCACCAGTTGATTTGGACATGATGCAGATTAAAAATAGGGGAAAAAGTTAGGACACATAGCCACTTAATTCCACAATCATAGGTGATATGCATGAACTTGACAGCAAGCAAAAATCAAGCAAGGGAGAGGGATCAGTTTCATGTGTGGCAGGCATTCAGCCGATAATCTAATTTAGATGGTCGAGTCAGACCTTAGCCTATTTAAGCTTGATATGTTTTCTTTGAGGATTACTTCCCCCAGATGCAAAAAGAATGTCTCTTTTGGTACGTGCAGTTGAATTTTATAAATTTTGGCTATGGATATATACTTTTTAATATTTAAATTGAACATGTGAAGATGGTATGTTTAGATTCATATCGAAAAATAACTTCATAAAAGTATAAATTAGATTATATAAATTTATTAAAATAGAAATTAATAGTCAAAGTTGTGTTTTAGGAACGGGTATGTTGATATCTAGAGTAACATTTGTTTGTGACTGAGGGAAGCATTTTCTCAAGTTCCACTCTGTAGTTTATTTTCTTTCAAGAACATGGCCAATTCATGTACAAGCAATCTGATGGCCAAAATTTGGTATGTGTTTAATATGATAATTTTGGTCACCATCCAAACACCACTGGATTTGTAACAGGCTGTTTGTACGAACTTATGTACTCCATGTGTTTCTGGGTGTGAGCTGTTCTGAGTCTAATTACATTATATTTGAAGCTATGAACACATATATTTACGTGCATTAGCTTTTCAATTCCCTTGCTTGGCAATTTTATATAATCAGAGCTGAGGATAAAGAAGGTTGATAGTTAACCGTCGGATATTTCAAGCGGCGTGTGGCATCTTGGTGGTCTAATTAACGGCTATAGTTTGACTCTTACGACACATTTTGTATTATTTAAGTTATTTGAGAGGAAGAGGGCAAAAACTGCTCAAAAAATCTGAAAATATTTCTGGATGTATTTCATAGTTAGTTTATATATGTATAAAGTTTTAAGTTTAAATTCATTATATGTTAAGAGTACCAAAAAAATATAAAATTCTGATAAATTTGAACTTTTAATGTGTGTCAGATATTTCTCTTTTTTTGTTACTCTTAATATAAAATGAATTTGAACTTAAAATTTTATATATATGTAGAGAAAGTTTAAAAAAACATGTAGAATTTTTACTTTTTTAGTTTGAGTGTACGATAAATATACAGTAAGAATGGTTACATAGCAGTTTTTGCCGAGCAAAGATAGTAAATCTCTACTCAGTACTTGCATAGCTTGAAGAGAGTTGCTAGCACATCATTTCTCCTTAAAAGAAACGCACTAACACTTTCCAGCTGCCACACTTGTTGTATCCTTTCTTCTCTTTTTCTTCCTTTTGTTTTGGTTTTGGTCCGGCGGATTGCACTTTCATTTCATTGATAAGCACAGAAGCAATGCTAGCCAACAGAGGAACATATAGTGCCTGCCATGAACTGTACTGTCTGCGATGCTTGGCAGCAGACAAGAGGAACAACAATGATTAGAGTTCTCCTGTTTACTTTTGGCGGCGGAGGGACAAAAATATATTAAATAAATGAATCTTATATAGTTTAAATTCTCTTAAAATTCGTATATAGTATAGAAAAAAAAACTCACCTTTTCAACGTTGGTCTGAGGGGGATCGGCTTCGGCTTCTGCGTGAGGAAGCCACAACCCGATTTGATCATAACGGCTTCTAAAAGTGGTTTTTTTGAGCCACTTTCAAAAACAACTTCTCCAAGCCATTTCCAAAAGCTGTAGGCTGGCATCTGTCACCTCCCCTGCGTCCACATCTCCCAAAGTCAGTTAGCAAATTTTGTTCCAATAGTTATTTCTTTCAGCTTTTATTATTTCATTCCAGTCAGAAACCCAAATCTCTAGCCGGGTTCGTTTTGACTTTTAGCCGGCTTTGGTTTGTACAGACTACAGTAACTAGCATTTAAAGGGTATGTTTTTCTAAGGTAACAGGAAAATTGTAGTGAAAAGTGTATTGAGTTCAACTGTATCGGCTAAAATCACATACGACTATTTTTTTATGTACTATCTCTCATGAACAGATATAATTCAAAAATCTAAGCCATAAACCATAAGACACAGGTAGCCCCTGACTAAAAAGGACAGGCTCAGCCCATCCGAGCCGAAAAGGCCCAACAACCGAACCCAAGCTCTTCCTCGTTCCATTAATAGCCAGAGATACAATATATAATGTTGTAGTATTTGGATTTCTGGAACAGATGCATTGAACTGTACAGCTCTTGAGGTTATGTGAGCTTGGATGCTTCCCACTTGTGTCTGCCATCCAAAGATTTCCATCTTTGTGACAAGTAACATGGCACATTTGGTGAATAGTGTCTCTTCAGGTAGACAGATGTTCTGTTCTTGCCTGCAAGTGCAAAGGCATATCTCTGATCTGCTTGCAGATTATTGCCGGTTTGCTTTGGGCCTATGTATCACTCACCTGATCAAACAACTGTCGTCCAATGATTCATGCATCCATCCAGCCATTCAGCATGGAGAAGATCACAGCTTTCATTGCATGATTGCATCTCTACACAACTATGGAGATTTGCTTGCCTAATTCCTTCTGATACGCCATCTCATCTCAATTATTTGTTCGATCACCGTTAGTTATTCCAGTCCATCGTGCTTAATAGATTCTTGAGCCATCGCCACGTTTTCATCGTGCCAAAGAAGCGTGAGCTTGTTCGTTCTTGTTTTGTTTAAATCATGAGCATGTGCTTAGCTAAACTTACAAAAACTGGCCTCTCTTCACCCACAAAAAAAAAGTGAGGAACACATTTGCATTTTATGTATGAATTCGACCGCAACAGAGAGCGAGCTCCAAAGAGACCGGATGTATTTAGGATAACAAGCACTAGCATTCCATCTGCATGCGACTAGGTGACTATGTGAGTGAAGCCAAGAACACTAACAATGTTGCTGATCAGACTAGGCGCCAATCCTTCAGAGTTTTGATGATAACAGTGAGAAATACTGAGAGGTGAACAATGGTCAGAAACAGAATCAGACCAATCGTCCCTAGTAGTGCAAGACGTCCACTGCCACCGGTTGGTAGGGGTGAAAACGGATCGGATACGGACGGATAATACCTCTACCATATTTGTTTCCATATTTTTTTCGAATACAGATACGAATACGGATAACTCGAATACAAATACAAATACGAATAATATCGAATACAGATACGGATTGAATACGAATCGAAACGAATACGGTTACGAATATTTATCGGAACATGAAAACCCCTTAAACTATACATCCAAAATTAACAAAAATACGTAAATAGTTCATCTTGTCAAAACATTCATGAAATCTAAACAAGCATAGTCTTTTCATCCACAATAAAAATATACCCAATAGTCGATCATAACATAACTACATAAGTAGCAACAATTCGTATTGCCAATTTACAAGCCTAATTCTTCATATATTCTATAATATTCACAAGATCTGCAGAATCTTCAATGTTTGCATTATAGGTTGGTCCAATACTCCAATGTGTTCCATATTTTGAAATATTACCTTGGGCACTAGGGCTGGTGGCTACTCCAATGTGTTCCATATACCATTTTTATTAAAATTCAGCCACTATCCGGATTATCCGTATCCGAATTATCCGGATTATCCATATCCGTATTCGACGGATACTAGGCTTACTGTATTCGTATCCGTATCTGATAAAAAAATCCGTATCCGTATCCGATCCGAGAACTATCTGAAAAAAATCCGATCCGACACAATCCGTATTCGTATCCATCCGGATCCGACGGAAACTATCCGATCCGTTTTCACCCCTACCGGTTGGAGCCCCCTTCGCCGCTGGATCAGACCGCGGCAGCGAGGAACTCGCGGCCGCCGGTGACACGCTGTTCTCAAAGATCTTCGCCTCTGGCGAGCCCGGTTCCAGCTTCAGAATGCCTTCAGCACATTGCAGCCAATGAAATTAGCAACACATTGTCATAGTAGATTAGCAGATGCATGTGTTGATGTGCATGACTGTTAGACCATAAGGTGGTTGTGCAATGAGTGATGATGAATAATTGATATTTAGGTTTCATTGGAATTTACGTTTGTGAAAGTTTCGGTCGACCACGGACAGTAGTTCGATCGGCTCTGCGATGGATAATCCAATCAGCATGTCCAAATGGCAGGTGTCGATTATGGCGGATCGACTACAACACTTTGACCATAGCAGAATGACCATAGGTGAACGACCACGGTGGAACGACCTCGGTCCAGAGTTTTTAGAGAAGTTGAAGACCCCAGAGTTGGAGAGCAGTTGGAGAGGTCGAAGACCCCGGAGTTAGAGACTCCGAATCAACCAGTCATAGCTATAGTAAACTGGTCGATAGTCGTAAATTAAGAGGAACCGATCATATGCTACAATGCAACCGGTCGTAGCTACAGTGAATCAGTCGTATGCTACGGGGAACCAGCCATATTGAACAGTAAACCAATCATATGACATAATGAACAAGATATAATAGACTATGGTCGATAGTCAGCATACTTGACTAGGATGGTTGGGATCATGAGCTTTAGTGGACAGGACGGAAGTGACAATAACCGGTCAATAGCCATTGCTACAGTACCTGGTCGGTACTTGGTGGTCGATAGAACAGTGACTGGTTGATGGTCGGTAATTATAGACTGGGAGCGCTACGATGCTTGTGACTTGCAAGTATTCTGATTGGTGGTAATTCCCGAGTACTCGTAGTTTTCGAGTGCTCATTGAGATAGCGATCTGACCAGCCTTTGCTTGGCGGTCATATTAGTCGTTCTAAGTGGTCTGAGGTTGAGTTCTAAAAAGCGTGATCATGGATGACTTGGTTCGTGTTGATGGATGGTAAAGAGTGTGGTTTGCGTGTGTGTACTAACATCGATCAAGTTGGGAAGAGCTTGTGCTGGGAAAAAAGTTCTTTGGTCTTTGCATATGCAGGTTGGTGTTGAGACGGTCATGGTCAGTGATGAGGAGGACAGAAACTAGGATGAAGAAATCTGAGGTCCAAGCAGTCAAGGATGTCACAAGGTAGTCGAGCTCACGCTAGAGCACGTGGAGATCAAAGGTGGATGATGCGTGGAAAAGCTACAGGAGGTATGGACCTAAGGCTTCATCACGTAATGAGATTGGAGAAGTTATAGAAGGAGTCTATAACTTGGAAGGCTTAAAGATATTGAAAAACTTGTGTTTGGAAGGGTTTCGGGTCTCTTGACTTTCGGAACGGATAGAGTTTGATTTAGAGATATTGGAAAACCCGTGTTTGGAAGGGTATCGGGTCCCTTGATTTTTGAAAGAGATAGGATTTCATATCTGTATTTGATAAGGACATATTTGGGGCGTTAGCCTATAAAAGCAGGAAGAGACTAAGGGTTAACGCAAGGCTTATGGAAGGTTTTTGGCAAAAAGATTGGAGAAGAGGTTTTAGTTTTTAGTTAGGGCTTTTAGGATTGCTTGTAAGGGCACTTTGTAAATCCACTAAAATCCAGCAATAAAGATCATTTGAATCAGACTAGTTTGTGGTTTGCTTGAAGTGTGCTGGTAGATTGAAGTCTATGACCACATGCAAACTGGTTGTAGATCCTACAGGTTGAAGCAGTCGAGCGATCAAAAGTTGAGTGGTCAAAACCATCTCAAAGTATACAATGACCAAGCAATTGAGTATTGAGTGGTCGAAAGATTCGCGACCGCCAGGAGACTTCAAAAAGTGGTGACAATCATTCACCCCCTCTAATTACAATATTTGATCATACAATGATGATCAAGCATGGCTTACGAGGGCACTCGGAGTAGTCAGTGTCACTGCGGCATGGACTTGGCATGGTGAGAGCCAGTGTGGAGTTGAAGGGAAGCCCAGGGAGGTGTTGGTGTTCCTCAGAATGAGCAGGCACAGGCATTTGGGCTCCTGCGACCTCACCTTTTCGGCACCGGCGCAACACTCCGGCAAGGGCCTCACAGCGACGCCACTCACATACGTAGTGCACGTCACCAGTCCCTGCATCTCATCCACGTAGTCCTTGTCGTCTTGCTCCGTCGCGGCCGCCACGGCAGAGGCATTATGGGCTAGCACCAGCAGGGACAGCAACAGCAGTAGTAGTTTCAGAGCATCCTTACCTATGTTCTCTTTTTGCATGTTACTTCCAGCACTGTCAACTCCTGTATAGTAGTAGTAACATGTAGTATTAAGTTTGGGTGCGCAAAGCATTGATGGTTGCTGCCTTCGATTCTGTTACTGTAGGATCATATGGTGCAATCAGAGAGGGTGAATGATTGTCTCTGATTCTCGATACGTGAAATCAAATATCAAACCACAAGAAAAACAATATAACATACAAACGTGGAATTTGACCACAAGACGCTCGACCGTGTGCATGGGCTCGATGGAGGTTCTGACCACTCGGCATTCGGTCACTCCTCGACCACTCAACTGCTTCGACAGCTCTAACGCTCCGGCCACTAGAACACTTCGATCGCTCACTTCGACCACCTTTGCATGTAGTCGAAATCTCCCTCCGCTCGAAAGCTTTAGCTGCTCGAACAAGAATAGGCTAAAGATAACATCGGGCTTGTTTCTCACAAGATCAAGACGTGTTAGCACACCGCCACCGAAGACACAAAAAATAATTCTCAGAAAACATATCACCGGCGCCAACTAACTTTTCTTAGAATAGATCAGATCTATTATTGCTATATTATGTATATGGCTACAAAGCGCCCTCACGGTACCCTTAAAAACCCTAGCACAAAAAGCCTCCTCAAAGCCACGGCTAAACACTTAGCCTCTCCCCTGCTTTTATATGCTAGAGCCCTAAATCGTGTTCGTCTCAAACACGGACATCTCAAACCTTGTCCTTAACAATCTGGACACGCAATGCTATCTCTTCCGAAAATCAAGGGACTCAAAACCTTTCCAAACACGGGTTTTAATCAATCTCTCAATCTTCCTAGTTATGGACTCCATCCACAACTCCTAACTCAACATGTGATGAACTACCCAGGATAGCACATCTTGTATCGTCATCATGCCTCAGCAATTCCCGTGTCGAAGCCTCCAGGACTGCACCTTCCATAGCTTCTCCACGCATCATCACCACTCGTGTCGAAGCCTCCTGGACCACACCACTTATAGCTTCTCCATGAATCACTATCTTTGATCTCCACGTGTTCCAACGTGAGCCCGACTACCTCGCGTAATATCCTCAACTGTCTAGACCTCATATTTCCCCATCCTAGTCCTGGTCCTCCTCGTCACCGACCATAATCATCTCCACGTGCACATGCAAAGACCAAAGAAACATCTTCCACCAGCACAAGTTCTTCACAACTTGACCATCATCAGTACACATACTCAAATCATGCCTTTAACCATCCATCAGCATCATACAAGTCATCCACGACCACTCATCCCATCGATATCCAGAAATCTGCTTCAGACAAGTCATTATGACCACCAATTCTATCACTATCCAAAACTCAGCCTTAGACCACTCAATATAACCTCTAGCTCATCGAATATTCGAAAACAACAAGTACTCAGGAATTACCATCACTCAAAATACTCAAGAATAGCAAGTACCACTACCGACCACAAAACCATCGAGTACTGACTACAAGTACCAATTGCTTTCCAACTATCGAATACCAAGTCCTTCCGACTACCGAGTACTACAACCATCTGCCTACCGAGTACTTCCATCTTTCGAATACTAAATCCTTCGAGTACTATTCACCGATCACCAATCATCATGCACCTGCCAGTCATGCCGCTGGCCTAACACGTGTACTCGAAGATAGCAAGGAATGAAGCACTCGAACCTACAATGAAGTCTACGAGTATCAACCGTGAAGCCTACCACAACCGATCGTAAAAGCCTAAGACTACCGATCGTCAATGAGAGCTAATCGAAAAGCCTAAGCCGTCTGCAAAGTCTACCACTGCCGATCATAAAGTCTTAGACCACCGACTAGTAAAGTATTTGAGTATCGATCAGGAAAGTCTAAGACTACTGACCAGAAAATCTATGACTATCGAGTACCGACAAGTAACATGCATGACTATCGAGTACTGACAAGTAAAGTGTACGACTATCAAGTATCGACCAGTAATGTCTACGACTATCAGTATCGACCAGTAAAGTCTTTGACTATCTATTGGTTACTATAGCTACGACCATACACAATGCATTGTAGCTACGACCATCAAAAAATACCATAGCTATGACCAGTTTGCTGGTCGAGATCGAAGCTTACCGATTACCTAGCGTGGTCATTCTACCGTGGTCAAAAAGGTCGTAGTCGAAGGCTACCATAGTTGAAGTCGGACGTGGTTGTAGTCGGACATGGTTGAAGTCGGATGTGGTCTAAGTCTGTAGTGCTCGACTTACCGTGATCGAAGCTTGACATGGTGAAATTTGTAGTGCTCGACTTACCATTATTGAAATGCAGTGGTCAAAGTTTGACGTGATTGAAGTCTGCTGATCGGACAAAGCCGTTCGGACCACCAAGCACAGCTGTTCGGACCATCGGCTACCAAACGTGGTCGAAGCTAGCCATGGTCGACATGCATTGAACGATTGTCGTGGTCGATTTGCCTTGAGCAACTGTCGTGGTTGTAGTGCTGCCCTAAAAATTCCAACAACACGAGCGCATCAACCAAACTTTTACAAACACAAATTCAAATGAAACCCAAATGTTAATTATTTATCATCACTAAATACTCGACCACCACATGGTCTAATAGTTACCATCTCCCTCCCCAAGAAATCTTAAAATGCATAGGGCATAACATAAATAGCAGTAGTAATAAAAATGTCGTAGCAACATAGCTTTGGGGTTAGCATACTATTCTGTCTCCCACAGCATGATATGAGGAATTTTTAGCGGATTTGGCACTGTTGGTCATGCATTTACAAAAGTAGCAGTATACACATTGTATTTGCAGATGGCAGGCAGCCTACCACCTGGTGAGGAGACAACAGGCAACTGTCGCCCGGTGAGGAGACGACAGGTGATTAAGCTAGCTGATTAGCCAGCATAATTACCTACCCTAATTTTTTTGTTTAGTGTTTATTTGAATTTTTAATTATATCAAATGAGCTCAACAAAATTACAAAAATTTATGTATAGCCTTCCGACACAACATACTTGACAGTGTAATTTTTGGTACTTTTATCCATTGTGAATGTTGCTCAAAAAATTATACAATTTTGATATTTGTATGAGTTTTTATATATAGCAAATGAGTTCCAAAAATTACGAAATTTTATGTAAAGCCTCCAGACATAGTCATAGTTATTTTGTAATTTTTTGGGAATTTTATGTGGTCCAAATTTACCACATTTATTTGAGTTAATTTAATCATGAACTTAACGATGCTCATTCATCTTTCCAAGTGGCTGACCTTTGTGCTTCGCACATGTGTCGGCTCGATTATGCTATATTTTCTTTCCTATTGTGTCCTTCGCACAATTGTCACTATGTGTGTTGTGCCCCCTTGTGCGCTCCCTTGTCCGCACTAATGTCGTTATGTCCGTGTCGTGCCCCTCGCCCGCTCTCTCGTTTGCATATTTGTCAATGTTACCATGTCGCCCCCCCTCACCCGAAGTGCTGCTCATGACAATGGGTCTCCAATCTACGGGGTGAGTGTACTGGGTTCACTTTTTTGCTTAGCCATAAATACGAACCTCTCACAGTTCGTCATTGCTCATCTCAGTCACTCATCGCAGAAGCTCATTCTCACGATCGTCACTCAAAATTAGGAGTGCGTAGCTAATTATTTTGAAAAGCTAGTGCATAGCTCATTAAGGACGTGGCAGTACTAATTGCTTCTCCTAAAACACATGTGATTTTTTATGGCATGCTTTCGACGTTATTCCTGTAGTCCTAGTCATAATTACTATTATTTAGTTAGTCATAATTAATGTAGTTTGTATTATGAAGTAAGTTTTACTGTCATTATTAATCTTCGCACTAATATTTGATCTGTCCTATCTATTAGAAGGTATGGCTTTACCGGAGCTTCTCGAACAGTTTGTACGATGAGAAACACTGTTGCTACTCATGGATGACAAGTGACACGGCTGGCCCTTCACCCTTCAAACGCCGAGGGGGACCTGTGGGCATTGGACGAGTGCTACGTCCCAACCCTGCGAGCCATAGGCTTTTTGCCCCTTTGCGAGGCTGGTCTCCACCGGACACGAGTTCACCATCGACGGTAGCCTGCTCGTGCACTGGTGGACAGGTGGAGGCCTGAGATGCATACATTCCACTTTCGGTGAGGTGAGATGACAGCCACTCTGCAGGACATCGTGTTCTTGACCGGTCTCCCTCTTGGGGGTGACGCACTTGTTCCAGCTCCTGCACCAACCGACTGGAAGGATAGGTTGGCGAACTGGTTCAACCAGCCTATCCCGGAGAGTGCACGTGGCGTCCCTCGCACTTGGCTGAACAATTGCAATATGTGCCTGCAGAATGCACCACTGGAGGTCGTCAGGAGGCACCTCATCGCATTCCTTATTCAGCCCTTTGGTTGAAGCATGTTTCCAGGCACACACGACGATATTTGTAACGCTGAGTTCATTGGCCTCGCCTAGTCTTTGGTTGGCGCAGAGTTTAGGGTGATGCCTCGGTATAGCTGGAGATCAGCAATCTTGTGTGCCACGTATCGGGAGTTATGTGATGCTTGCTAGCGCGCCACTACTCGCACCCTCAATCTGGCTATCTGCTACGTGCTTGTGTAGCTGTGGAGTTGGGAGCACTTCCCTATCGGACGTCTGCCCATCATGATGCTAGTGCACCCGTTCAACAAGTTCGCCGACCTGACAGATAGGCCCACTATGGGCATCCGGTGGACTGCTGCCTATTTGCACTGGGCGAAGGGCAAACCGTCGAGGTGGTACTCACTGTGGCATAATGAGTTCGAGTTATTGCACGACAACGATGTCATATGGGGTCCATAGACTGTAGATTTTGTGGATCGTGTATCGCCGCACGAGCTGTACCTGCAATGCTTGGATGATGCGGAGCTAAGGGCGACGACACGCCATCTGGTGTTCTCATATATGGTGGAAGTTTATGCGCCACAGCGCGTGATGCGATATTTCGGTTTGCACAAGGCCATGCCCCCTCTGGACGGCACATTCCTACCGCAAGCCGTACATTGGTGAGTCAAACTCCATCCGACTAATGTGTACACTTTATATGTCTTGCTATATAACGTCCATGATTCTAGAAATGCAGACAATCAAGGGCTGGTCGGCATGGTACGAACTGGCGGGCACTGCAGCAATAGTGGACGACAGCATGGACAGACAGGGCGCACCTCAATATCATCATGGAGAAGCGTCCATACGATGTCCAGACGTACGATGCGTACCTGGAGTGGTACGTACCCTGGTTACGCAGTAGACTCACCATTCCTCCACCCGATAGCCCCGAGCAGATCACACACGAGGAATGTCTGCAACGCTTGATCAATCCCCACAGCGCTTCACGGCGACATGACATCGTAAGACAGTTATAATTTCTTATCGTTTCATTTAATAAATTCATACTGGTCGTTACTAAAACTGTTTCGTATGTCACTTCATGTGAAGCAGACGCAGCGCATCGCAAGAGCGTCCGAGGCCACCATCACCAGCCCGGAGACACCACCGGCCCTGCAAAATACTTTGAAGTACATCCTAAAGTAGGCCAAAAAAATAGTGCATAACATAAGCTGTGACCGTTCCACAGATCACACTATGCACATAAGTCACCCAGTGGAGACACCATGCTCACTTGCCAGGTCATCATGACCTAGCGAGTCCAGCCGGCCATCGCAATCTACCGAGTCTACTTGGCGTCGTAGCACTAGCCGCCGATCATCCGTGCACCGTATCGATTAGGAGGTAACTTACGTACAAACCTACATTTTGTTTTCCTATTAGGCCTTGCGTTCTACTAATATCATGGCGTTCTCCTGTTGTAGGTCCGTCGTTGAGATGCATCACTTTAAAGGTCCACACCACATGCAAAGACTACTTCTACCCGTTCTTCATCTTCTCTACACATTCGGGAGGTGTGAGATTCGCATTGTACATCCGAAATATTTATTGTGACTAATATCGTTTCATCTTGCAGCCTCCAATTCAATGTGGGGGTGACGACGAGTCCACCGATGATGATACGGGCCTCCCAGATGCTTCGAGAGAGCACTACACGGCGCTAGAGTTTGCAATGTATGTAGGACAGAGCTCAGCGTTCATAGCATACCCAGAGTTTGGACACTTCGGTGGGCAGAGCTCCTCCAGCTTCATTGCCACGTCGTACGGTCAAGTCGAGAGCTTCTTCGCACCACGAGGAGGATTTCTAGAGTCCTTCGTTCATGACATTATTGCGGATGGCTCGCAGTTCAGCATGTCTCAGCTGGAGGACATCGACCCTTACCGAACCCAGTCTACTGGACCACCGCCTGCCACTGAGCAAACAGAACGGTCTCCATACCTCCTCCAACCTGAAACGCAACCTCTAGACCGACTGATGTACCCCACGGGACATGCTTGTGCTCAACGGAAGGCAAGGCCACGTACGGGAGGCAGACGTGGCGAGGAGGTAGCAGTGGCTCAGAAGGGTGAGCCATATCACATCCAGTGTGATGCATTTTTTACTACTACATTTACTTTTACTTGTACAAGTATTCCTAATGTATAAAATTCTATAAAATCGTAATTATTCGTAAATTCACGATTAAATTAACCCGAATAAACGTGGTAAATTCGGACCACATCAAATTCTAAAAAAAACACTATAACTATGACTGTGTTGGGAGGCTTCACATAAAATTTTGTAATTTTTGGAGCCAGTTTGCTATATGTAAAAACTAATACAAATATCAAAATTGGTGAATTTTTTAGCAACATTCACAATGGATAAAATTACCCAAAAGTTTCACTGTGAAGTACACTACATATATAATTTTTTATAATTTTTTGCGCTTATTTGATATATTTAAAAATTCAAACAAGCATTAAGTGAAAAAAAATAGGGTAGATAATTAAGTCGGCTTAATCATCTGTCGTCTCCTCATCAGCCGGCAAGCTATCTACCGTCTCTTCACCGAGCACAGACTGGCTACCATCTACTAGCTAGTCAGCAGGCACCTGCGACAACCCCCCCCCCCCCCCCCCCCCGGGGCGCCTCACCGACGCTGCCACCCACCCACCGGACGGCAAAAGTGACATTTCTACAAATACAATACGCATCCTGCTACAACTATAAATACCGTCGCTAACAATATCAAATCCGCTAAAAAGTCTGATACGAGGACTGGTTTCAAGAACAGTGACCTCTGATCAGCATTCAATATTCAGAAAGGAATCCGTTTCACAAAAAAAATCAGAAAGGAAAAAAGAAAAGCAATGGTCACTATCCTTTTCTGGCCAGCCTTTTGTGCTGATACCGCCCGATTACCGCCGGTAGCCAGCAAAGGCCACCGGTTCAAGTCCGGCACCGGGCTTAGACCACCTGAAAGATATAGAAATTTTTGTACGGATAACCCATTTTTATTCGAAAATACAGAAATATACCCGCGATAAAATTTTTTACACAAATAGGCTCCAGTCGCCCAACTATTGGGCGACTAGAGTTTATCGCCCAACCAAAAAGCGACTTATGAAGAATCTGGTAACCGTTGGGCGATTAAATGCGATCGCCTCCCCGTTGGGCGATTAAATGAAATCGCCCCCCCCCCCCGTTGGGCGATATAGACTGAGTCGCCCAACGGGGGGGCGACTTCATGTGAATACAGCCCGACGGCTAGGGCCTCTTTTCTTCCCCACGCCTGCTCGCCAATCTACTCTCGGCCGCGCGAGGAAGAGAGAAGCAGAAGAGAGGAAGGAAGAGGAGGAGAGGGGAAGAAGAGAAGGAGAGGGGGAGGAGAGGGAAGAAGAGAAGGAGAGAGAGAGAGAGGAGAAGAAGCTGCGGGATTTGCAGGTATTTTTCTAATTTTAGAAAATTTGTTTAGATAAATTTAGTTTACAAAATTTAGTGTAGATATTTAGTTTACAAATTTAGTTTAGATATTTAGTTGAGATATTTAGTTTAGAAAATTTAGTTTAGAAAATTAGTTTAGAAAATTAGTTTAGATATTTAGTTTAGAAAATTAGTTTAGATATTTAGTTTAGAAAATTTAGTTTAGAACATTAAATTTAGAAATGTAGATGCAGTTTACAAATTTAGATGTACAAATTTAGATGTAGAAAAATATAGTTTACAAATTTAGATGTACAAATTTAAATGTAGAAAATTGTTGTGTCGAAATTTTGTATACTATTTTTCATGTATTATTGTAGAAAATGTAGTGTACAAATTTACATTTAGATAATTTTGCAGTTATGACGGGTGACTGGCCGTACCCGCTGTTGGACGAGCACTTGGACCGCGTGCACCGCGCTTTCCGTCGTGCGCCGCCACCGGGGAGCACGGACGAGTCGACTGAGCTGGGAGTGGTCCGGACACGCACACCTCGTGTGGCCTGGGGACTCGACCCCCGTTGGACTGCCAGGTTTGCACTACGCCAACGTTTTAGTATTACCATAAGAACATTTCATGCTGACATTCACTTTATTTGCAGGCTGCGGGATGCCGGACTTCTCCCTCTTGCCCGGATGGTGCAGGCCACGGATGAGGACGGAGGTGCCTTGGCCGGGGAGGGGGACGAGGCAGGCGTGGAGCGATCACGATGCTTCCCATTCGACCGTTCCCTGCTGACGGCTTTGGTGGACCGTTGGCGGCCCGAGACGCAAACTTTCCACCTACCAGTCGGGGAGATGGCGCCGACCCTGCAGGACGTGTCCCTACTGCTTGTCCTGTGCGATGCGTGCACGAGGATTAAGGCGAACTCGATCCTCACGGGATGTTCCCTGCTGCTGCAGTTGTGGTCGTTCGAGCGCTTCAGTCTCGGACGACCTGTACTAGACGACATGAGTCCCTACGGGGCCGAGATGTACCCGGGGGGAGACATCGACCGGCCGACAATGGGTTCTATTTGGTGTCGTCGACGAGTGAGTTTTATTTTATCATAGTCAACTTATTAACGATCGTCGTACTAAACAATTTGCCTTTCTTGCAGGTACAGTTCGCGCACGTGCAGGTCACGCGGGCATACCACCCCTTCGTGGAGCAGTTCGACCGCCTCGCAGACTCCGACGTGCGCTGGGAGCCTTACGCAGAGGAGGCAGTGCAGGCCCGTGCTCCTGACGGGCTGTCTGCACTGTGCTGGCGTGACCAGGCTTTCTGGCTAACCCGTCGGAAGCTCGTGTACGGCATCTACGTTGAGGACTACGCACCGCAGCGAGTCATGCGGCAGTTTGGGCTGCGGCAGGCACTTCCTGTACCAGTCGGGCCGCCGATTCCGCCGCGTGTGCACGCATGAGTGATCGCTTCTGATATTTTTGTACGTACTTACTATTGTGATCGCAAGTACTTACATTACGTAATGGTTCCATAAATAGGCACAACACGAGGGGCGTCAAAAAAGGCACGGACTGGTCCAGGAGGATGCAGCCCTGGATTACGCAGTGGGAGGGTGCGCTGAATGACCGCGTGGAGGAGGACCGGTCATACGACATAGCCGACTACGCGGAGTACCTCATCTGGTACCAGGGGAGGACTCGTACCAGGCTGGTACATGTCGTTGACCCACCTGCCCCACACGTCGCCGCACCAACAAACGCGTACCCTGCGCACTTCGCACGCCACGCTCACATCACGGTACGTAACTTGTAATTTCAAAAATTCTCAAATGACAATATCGTTTCGATGATGGACCATTCTATGTCTTTTTGTCCAGGCTGACGTCGGTGTTGCGATGTGGTCGGAGTCCTCCGCACTAGTGCAGAGGTGGGGCACAGGTGGGGAGTTGACCAGCGAGGAGGCTGTCAGCTTTGCGCGACGGATGGAGGCCGGGTGTAGACGTATCGTCAGCATACTGTCCTGCACGAGGCTACCGGTGGTCTCCACACCTACGCCCAGTGCACCCCGACCACCAGTGCCACCCCGACCAGCGTGGCACTACTCCGGAGGTAGTACGTGGACACGTCCACCTCCCCCGGACCAGCCAGGGAGTTCTGCTTGGTCACGGCCTCGTACACCTCCTACGTACATCCCGGCTTCCACACGGATGATTTCATGGCGCCATGTACGGGTACGCATCGTCCGATCTTGTTTTTATCCTAAGACGACATGCAACGAACTAACGATATTACTATTGTAGGTCCTTACCAACAGCAGGGACGCTTCTCCCCGGGCCACATCGACGTGGACCAGTTTTTTGCGGACTGGCCTGGGCCGTCCTCCGACGCAGCACCGGAGGTTCTCTCCGGCAGTGGCCTCCCCGGTGCACCGGAGGCCACACAGCCAGAGGTGCAGCTGACTCCACCGGCGCAGCCGCGGGTGCGAAACCCACCTGATCGTTTTACTTTTTCGGACCCTCGTCACCCGCCTCGTAATCCGTTGCACCGGAGGACGGCCAAGCGGGGCCGTATGGCAGGACGCGGGCGCGGTGACGGAGCACCTTAGGGTGGGGAGTGAGGGGTGTATGTCATGCATGTAATGGATAAATACGCGGCATGTTACTGCGTTATATTATAAAGTTCATTTAAATTCAAACAATGCTATTATCTCTTCTTTTCGTATAGAAAATTATTTCTGCGGCCGAGAGTAGATTGGCGAGCAGGCGTGGGGAAGAAAAGAGGCCCTGGCCGTCGGGCTGTATTCACATAAAGTCGCCCCTCCGTTGGGTGACTCAATCTATGTCGCCCAACGGGGGGGCGATTTCATTTAATCGCCCAACGGGGAGACGATCGCATTTAATCGCCCAACGGTTACGAGATTCTTCATAAGTCCCTTTTTGGTTGGGCGATAAACTCTAGTCGCCCAATGGTTGGGCGACTGGAGCCTATTTGTGTAAAAAATTTTGTCGCGGGTATATTTCTGTATTTTCGAATAAAAAATGGGTTATCCGTACAAAAAATTCGAAAGATATATATGCTGTTTACTGATAACTTTGGAGGGAATAAACCTGCTGGAAGCAACATATATTGACAATGAGAAGACATACTGTCAGTCAGAAAAGAACTTGTAGGATCATATATGGGCTCGTACATCTTGTGATCTATTTAAATCTATAATTTACAAATTGCTCTTGGAAGCCACATCAAAGGAGTGTTCCGCTGTCATTGAAGAAGGAAGAGTTATAGTTGCGATTCGATGTCGTTTCCTACCCTGTTGTCATTGTGGCGACGCCCAAAGCCGATGGCTGAAGCACTTGTCGAACCACTGTCTATCTCTGCTTTGCAAAGGGGGCATAGTGCGTTTATCCTGAGCCATTTATCTACGCATTCTTTGTGGAAGAAGTGCGTGCAAGGAAGCTCTCGGAGATCATCATTGTCCACGTACCTGGCCAAGCAGATACAGCAGACCTGCAGATCAAAAGATACACCTCGGTTTTAAATTAAGAGCAACAGGAAATAGAGCTGTGAAGAAAATAGGAGTGTAGGAGAAAAATTCACGGCATCTTCAGCAGAAATAATTCGCTCCTTGTCTGTTCCAGCAGCCAGGACTCCAACACCAACTTCATTTCCCTCACCATTACGAACCTTCTTCGATTTGAACTTGTATGTGCCCAAGGCATTGATTGCTTCTGCAGTTGCGCCTTTGTTTTGGTTCAAATCTTCACGAAAGTCCAATATGGAGATTATACAGGGTAGGCAGCAACATATCAATGCACAGAAAATGAAAGGCATAGCATAGCCGATGCAGCTGAACGTGAGGAAGGCTATAGACAACCTGAAAAAATGATTACATCATGAAACATCTAAAAAGAGTTGCAAAGATACTGCATCATGGCAAGCTAGCAGCACACCTGTACAGGTTGGGTGCATCATGGGCAGAAGAGCGTCCACCAAATATCCACACATTCCCCACAACAAACCAAACAGCGAAGAAACAGTCCAGGGCCATTTTGAAGTGATCAGCGAAAGCTTGGACCCTACAACATACGGTCAGAGTACAATTCAGTGGAATAAAAAATATAACAACTTGAGACTAGAGTCTACAAAAAATTAGCCAAAGAAGTATTGAGAATACTTCAAACTCTAGCGTCCAACACACTGGCTTTACTTTGAGAGCATACTGCAATAAAATGTTACCCGAATAATGAAGTATCACATAGGTTTCTGTGATCAAATTTTGCTACAGATTCTCTCATTTAGTAATAGTCAACCATGGTATAAACATAAGTTGCTCATGTGCAGTCCTAATAGAACAAAATTGTGATAAATATAGGTTTAATGAATTTGTCGACATGCCTTGCAGATAGACATTGGATGTGTGCAGACTGCAGACATATAAATTTCAAAAGAACAGACTTGATCATGACATAGATATTGGATGTGTCATGACGGCAGAGATAAATTTCAAAAGGATAGACTTGGATCATGAAACTGAAGACTATAATCTATTACCTTGGATTTGTGGTGACCACGTTAATTCTTGAGGCTCCATTTGTGCCAGTTACATTACCAGCTTCAAACACAGGAGGGGCTGAACTTGCTGTATAAGAATTGGTTTCCGGGATGTTGTTTGGAGGGAAGTTCTGACTTGCTGGTTCTTGCCCAGTGGTCGGGCGGTTGCGATGGAGATAGCGCCAGTAAAGATGAGGAAGAGTAGCAATACAACCTACTGTATAACCAATGATCCACCCAAACAATGGAGCATGTGGATGTTCATTCCTTGATACTGACAGAACAGAAATAGCCGCTATAATCTGGCTAACATTTACAACAAGCTCGATTGAGATCCAGCAACCAGAATTCAAAGGACTTTGCTGACGACGACCACGATTATCATCTCTTCTTGCTATAGGAGCATTTTGAGAGTTAGATGCAGTAGTTGTTTCAGAAGAACTTTCTGAGATTCGAGGCAACTGATCCATGCCATCATTATTATCTCGACGAGATGTTGATGAAGAGGCAACATCATCCCCTGGGGTTTCGATTGCAAGCTCACGATGGCCAGTATTTTCCATGTGGTCCATCAGTAAAGGGTGATTATCTGTTTGACTACCTGTTTCTGATTCAACAGGAGAAACAGCCATCAACCAGAAGGTTGCATAGGAAACTAGCTGGTTGCGCTTCCCAGAAATGCAGCTGCTTTGATTTAAGATAAAGGACAATCTCTATAGCAAAATCCACTTAATCGAAGACAAGGTACTTAGATTCCCCCCTCCCTACAGCAGCAGCTCACTTTTCACTCCACCTGAAAGAACACTAGATACCGATTAGCTATTTAACCAGGGAATCCATTATCTTCTTGAAGGTAGTAAGACAGAGAAAACATATAGCTAGGTAAAATACAAGTGTGATGGTTAATTCAATTGATCTGCAATCGAGAGGTCAATCTGCAATTTTATTTTTACTGCCTTAGGCAATGTTGTATACAGCCACCATACGACAAGCATTAGGAAAAAGGAATACTTCATTCATTTTAGCAGTTTGACATATGATACATAGTTGTCAGTTAGAAGGGAATGAATCAGCAGTCTATCACAAAAGAACAAACCATGCTTCTCAGGAACATGTTCGGAGGCTTAGATCCTATCCTACAAGCATCTGACTTGGTGATTCACCCTAGTGGAATAATGGATTCATTTGCTAGTGGACATGGCGACATGCAAGTTCACGTATAGATGTGAGTCTAGCATCACTGTTAGTAGTTAGTACCACATACATGCATATGCATGAGCTGCTCAAAAAACTAGAAGGGATTCTCATCAATTTCTTGTCACACGTCATCACCAGTTGCCAATACGTACATATACACTTCCACTGCGGTATCGATTTCATGCTCGAATCTGGTAACGAATAGAGGCCGAGTTTGAAACCTCATATAGAGGCCGAGTTTGAACAAACCGCAGAATCAACAGATAGAGATGAGTACATCCTCGGCATGCGCATTCTCTAGACCTCATTCAGAACAGATGAAAAACACAGTTAAGCCTAGAATCTTGAGTTCATCTTGGGGGAAGAATTTATATACCAAAACAACAGTCCTGGAAACTAACCAAACACCACGTATGATTCTTCGAAGTTTGAAGTTCTAACATAACAAAGTAAACTGCTCTATTCTTCTTCCATGCAGTCCTAGAAACTAATTAAACGCTGACCTGACTCTTTAACCTTCTAATGAAACGAACTTAAAACATTTATAATCTTCTTTCATACAGCCCTAGAAGCTAACCAAACACCAACCATGCCTGCCAAAAGACCTATTCAAAACCCCTTCAAAGAACATAACAAGGTAAAAACGATCAATATGTCACAAGAGATATGAAATGGGCCAGCTGCACTACAACAAGGTAATTACCAATTTCCCCTCACATCATCTCCATTAATTAGTACCATAAAACACTAGAGAATAGAGACTAACAAAACACCAGGTTCACCAGCTAGAAAAAGATCAACCCAACAGGATGTAACAAAACAAGGAAAGCAAGAAGCACCACATACCTCAAGAAAATCTATGTTCCAAGAACCGGCTCACCGACGAAGGCTGGAAGCAGCTCCAATCGCCTGAAAGATTCAAGAATCCGTGAAAAAAAACAAGAACAGGACGGAACTAATAAGCTATGTAGCCATACCAAACACATACCTAGACCACTTAAAGTCGAATCAATGCCTGGCTCGCAAGCATCCACCAAGATTTGCACTAGAAAAATCCAAAGAAAAACCACTGGACGAGCTCGCGAGGCAAGATTGGGCTGGAGGGAAGGAACAGGTACCAAACCCTTCGATCAAAGCAAACGCCGCCTTAAATAAACGAAAACAAAAGTGGAAGCATCGAGCTAGCAAATGGGATGGGGAATTCTTGATTTATTTCTCCTCCCTTCTCCAAGTCGAGTGGCGACGTATATACTTAGAAATTTTCTTTTTGTTTGCTCCTTTTTTTCTTCTTTATTTTTAAGGAATCTTTTAGACTTTTACTACTCCTTTTGAGGTGGGGGGAAGGGGGGAGGTGTAGCGATCGTGGCCGTTCGTACGATGTGAGTCTCCGATCGGACGGCGAGGTGGGAGGGAAGAGATGGGGCGGTGCGGGTCTCGCGCGGCCGCTTGGTCGGGATTGGGCGGAGAGACACGTGGCGGGCTGTGAGTGGTCGGGAGTGCGGGACAGCAGACCCGTGGATGGGTTGGTTTGGTGACTTCGTCAGCGTGCATAATGTAATGCAGGTTTGGGAAGGCCATTTTGTTATCCCTTTTTTTTTTCTTTTCCAGAAACTTTGCAATATACGAGGACCTTGGTGCAGGCGAAATTAGCTAAAGGACATTGGAAATTTGTGGTGTTTCTTGAGGACACTGTTAATTCGTGTCTTTGGTAGAGCACACTATGATTTGGTGGTTAGTTACCAGAAACACATTCTGGCCAATATAATATTATTTTTAGGTTAAAAGAGGAGAGACAATGTTAGTGAAAAATCTATTTTACTCATTGCCCAAATTTCCTAGCCACATTACTACTAGTGTAAAGCCCGCCAACGAGTAGAGGTAGAGGAAGAAGTGCGTCGTGTTACTGCTTGTACAAAGCCGTGCCACGCTGTGCCAATACCACATGCATCCATTCTAGCTGAAGCAGAGGTTAAAATGGACTTTGCGTTGATCTCGCTCCTCTTTAGCCTAGAAATGATATTTATATTGGTCAGAGTATATTTTAACAAATAGTCATTAAAGTATAGTGTCTTCACGTAAAGACACAAACTGATAGTGTCCTAAAACAAACACCATAAATTTGTAGTATCTTGTAACTAATTTTACCGTAGTATAAGACATAGAAACGTGACCTTTTCTTGTTCTTCAGTGGGAATAGTTTACTGGAGCATATATTTGGAAGTCATCAGGTTGGAACGTAGGAATTTCTTTGAATCCCCACATAAGAAGTGTCGAACTGTTTTCTATAAAATTCCTAATAGATTCTTTATTTTTGTACGGAAAATTCCTAATAGATTCTTGTAAATCACCTGCGTTCCAAACAACACTCAAATTTTAGTGAAACTGAAGTGTTAGGAGAAAAGAGGATTCAGAAGACTACGGGAGTATTTTGGAGGAAAATACAAATTCATTTACATGGATTGATTTCTAGTCTCTATTTTTTCCCCTGGGACGGAAGAAAACACAAAGCACATGGGATCAAATCCCAATAAATCTACAATAGGATGCTACGCTACATGGGCTAGCGAACAGTTGCAATGTTTTACATGTAATATTTACATCACGCATGGCGATAACACAACGCCTAATTGCCCATTGCACATGTGCATGGTCAGTACGATAGCCAAGGACCAAGAACGAGGACTGATCCGTCAATTATTTTAGCTAAAATGACTTGTGCAAGGTCTTGCCCGATTCGATTCGATATTTCCATATCTTGTCAACTATTTGTTGGTAGTGTTTACTAATCCCACCGCATCACCGAAACCTCGATACATTTAGTCGCATGCTGCTTTCGGAAGACGTGTAAAGGTTTCTGATTATAGGAGAATGGAACAGCCAGAATACTTAATGATTATATATATATATATATATATATATATATATATATATATATATATATATATATATATATATATATATATATATATATATATATATATATATATATATATATGACTTATGATCAAGTCGATCTAATACAGATATAAAAGATTAACAGAGATATGGAAAGAACCATATCGGATATAAATAATCCTCATTGATTATATTCTATCTGTTATAATCTTGCCAAATATGTTGATACGGGGTCGTCCGATCTTCTCGACGTAGGATCAAGATACTCACGTGGATCCGAAGAATTGTAGTGATCCCCTAATGCCAATGCAAGAGTTCGCACTCTATAAATCGCCCAATCACACGTGCTGAACTTTAGGACCACCAGATGAAGTTCTATCGCACTCCCAATTCCCAGCAGAAAGATTGAACGATCTTGATTTCGACGAACTCCTAATTCTCCCCTCAAGTTGGTTCAGCTAACAGAAAGAACAAGGGCAATCTATTATCAAAAGTGGTCTAAACATAATAGAGGGGATGGCGGCTACTTGAAGCAAACCCTAACCTCACGCACGCACACACTTGGGCCTAAGGTCGAGTTCAATGTGGTTCGGCCTGAAGAAACCGAAACAAACTCTACTACTGATACGGGTCCTAAAGCAATTCGGAATTGAACACTAACTAGTTACATGACTAGATTAAACAATCTTAGCCCATCATTGGCACGTAGACCCGCAAACTCCTCAATTGACAGATTCGGTTTATCTCCTTGGTCGGGTAGCATATGGGCTCTTTTTCTAGTCTTGGGTTGTGTGAAGCTTCCCCTCCTTTTGACATGTGACCGCATGGGCTTCCTCCCTTGTGGTCGCATGGCTCTCTTTCTCCTTGGGGCTAGCTAGTTGGTCCTTCCCTTCTTGTTCTTCCATTGCTTCAAATCTGAGAACACACAATGTATTTGTATTAGGTAGTATACCATTCTCATCTAAAGCAATAGGAAATTCTCTAATAAACAAAAGCATATGTTGTTCCAGCAGCTTAGCTCTTGCTCTTGTCATAGGACTTGTTAGAGCCTCATTACTAGCTTTATCATACACCCTTGAAGTGGAAGATGAATGCGTAGTAGAGATGTCCTCATTATATTACTCTAACATCCCCGTAGATGGAGTGAGAACGTCGCAGAAGCCCAGGCTGGAGAAAAAGAAGCCAATGAAGATGCTTAAGCTAGAGTAAAAGCTAACGAGGAGTGCCATGCGAAGAGGCAATGGTGAGGTTGTGTTGGACCTAGAAATAACACATCTAGATCTTCTATGTCAATCGCACTAGTTTAGAAAAAACTAGTGCACACAGTGGCAACAGACATATCAAGCATAATGACAACCTTTATTAAATAAAAAGTACAGGTTTTATGGCCAAGTTTTACATCTCCATGGCCAATAGGCTAAGTATAAAGTAAATAACAACGGAAAATAGTAAATAAAGTGGAGAAACTAAAAAGCATACTCATAGGCAAGCGACAGTAAGACGTAGTCTACTCGTCCTGATCCTCACTGTAGTCGAAGTCGACTTTCTCTGAACAACAAAATTAAGCAAGAGATGAGCAGAAAAATGTACTCTACAAGTTACATGGAAAAATGTATTATTAATGCAATGACAACAATTGAAGGCATATAGGGTTATTTGAGTGTAAAGCCGAATTTAAATAAATACAGTAAATAGATGTGAAACTGCTGAATTTACTACAATAAGTAAAAATAGTAATTAAAACAAATTAATATCGTTAGTGCAGTTGATGGATCGGAAACGGCGACAGAAAGGGGTGAATGTCGACTTTTAAAACTTGCCCCCCAAATGTACCAACAAGAATCTTTCCTCCAATAGCTATGAACAGCTATGAAGTGAGTGATTCAAGTTCTCTGGAAGGGTATACTAAACAAGGATGATAACAGAGCAGAGAAAGAAGGGCTGCAAGCAAAAAAAAATAGAGAAATCAATAGCCAAAACCCACTGGGCGGTCAGACTGCTGGTTTGAGGCCGGTCAGACCGCTCTTAAGCTGCCGGTCTGACCGCCTCTGTGCGGTCAGTCTGACCGCTTCGGCAACTCCGGTCTGATCGCCATACAAGGGGCAGTCTGACCGCCAAGGAGGGGCCAGTCTGACCGGTTACCCTGACTGCAGGCACAGAGAAACCCGAGGCTGAAAACAGGAAAACCTGAACTTCTGAGATTTCAAGATTTCAACAAGATTTAAGTATTGCAGCTGAAACCCTCTGGACTAAAGAGCAAAAACCTATTCTAAATAACATAGAGGCTTCAAACAACAAGGGAAACCACTTGGAAACACAAGAATTTAAGATTTTGACAAAACCTGTAACTTCAACAGAGAAAGAGCCAAAATCCAAAATACTCCATGATCTCCCAATCTTTGCTTATGATCTTTTGCAAATAGATTACCAACAATTTCAGGACATGCCAGCAAGAATCTCATGGCATCTCATGAAGGGAATCAAAAGAGGGCCAAGAAATCATTAAGGAGAAACCCTAGAAATGAAGAACAGAGGAGTCCAAGATGCAAAAACTGGAATTAAACGAGGTTTGCTCTCAGGATTGACTAGCCAAATGGCTTTGGAGCATCTCCTAGATCACAGCAACCCCATTTTGCTACTCTTCAGCAAGAAACCACACAAAAACGAAAATCTCAGAAATCAAGCAGAGAGAGGAACGAAGAACAAAAATCAACAGAGGACCACAAGAACTCAATCAAACTCAAACAAAGCCATCTCAGATTGATATTGAGGAAGAGAAATGAATGATTACATAGAGTATCAACTTAATCCATCCCTACAACCCCATACATGATTGGATTGAGAGCACAAGCTACATGTCTCTTCTCAAGAACACATGAGCACACACATACTCAGAGAAGCATCGAAGGAGACAAAGCACATAGACTTCTGCCTCTCCTCAACCACTCTCAACAACTAAAGCCTCAAAGCATTACAAAGCAAAACCAACCCCCTAAAGACATGAAGACCATGCAGGAGACACCCTCCTTTTATAGCCTCCCACTAATGGGTTTGATTCTCTCTTTACCCACTAAGCCTCCACCAACTCTAGTGCTTTACCCAAATCCGCTTCCTTTAGTGCAGCTTTGCGTATTCACCAAAACGCCCCTCGTGCACCTTCCGGGAAGCTTCCTCCTTTCTTGCCGCTCAAGCCTCGCAACCACCTCGAGCACTCACCATCTTCAGCACATCTCGACCGTTCTGACCTTGGCACCACCTGCGCCTAGTCCGGTCCTCCGTGCCTCGCCACGACTCCGCCTCGACGTCCTGTAGCCATCACAGACAAGAAACACATCATATAGCACTGCTCAACACAAATAACCATAATTAGCATCAATTAAGCATACTCAAGCATAATATGGCCCAAAAGCTCAAACGGGAAGAATAATACACCTCAAGTCCGACTAACCAAACCCGACTGAGCCAAATGCCACCATGGCACGAAACACACAAACCAAACTCAAACTTTTCAGAATACTTGTCAATTACTCATCACAAGCATGTGGTCACCTCCACATGGTCTCTCAGCAGGTCCAACTTAACACTAACTTAACCACGGATATCTCATTCGGACCATATTTCTCTAAAAAGATTATAATAGGTTCATTTAAACTAGTTTTTAAAAAACAAAATCTAATCCTTAAAAAACTTTACTTGGCATGCCCTTGACAGGGGGCAGGGCTATCCAGGATAGTTTATACACTCTGTAAAGGTGGTATAACTTTACCCACAAGACATAATCATCTCACATTGCCACGCGATTTACACACTTCATTGGGTGATAGGGCGGTCGTGCGCTGATGTGGTGCACGTTGGCACCACGTGGCATCCATGTCAGCCCCGTGCGCTGATGTGGCATAGCTGGCGGTGAGTTGTGATGGGAGCCGAGGTAGCCGGTCTTAAGGTCCATGATGGAGGGCGGCGAGGGTCGCACAAGCAAAAGGGGAATGCAAGGAGGTGTTTTCACCTTGGAGCGAGGCTCGGGGACCGATGGAGGCTGCCGACGACGTAGAGAGAGAGCGATGGCGGTGGCTTGGCTCCAGCGCATCAACGTTCTAGTGGCGGAGGAGCGCGATAGAGGGTGAACGAGGTCAATGTCAGCACAGGAAACCTTTTGGTGGCGGTGGCAAAGCTCAAGTGGCTCTGATGCATTGGCAATAGCTCGCCGGAGCTGTGCCAAAGCTTGGAGGAAGGGCGACGACGGCGTTGGGGATCCTCGGGGTTCAAGAGAGAGAACTGGGGGTGGAGAGGGGTGGTGCAAGGAGTAGCAACACCAGGGCGCCTTTTATAGGGCCGAGGGGGGCACAGTGCAGGGATTACTTTCTAGCGTTAATGAGACGGAATCTCAGGAGGGGAGATATGGCAAGGGAAAGGCACGGTAGGAAGGGGAAAGGCGAGACTCACGCAACACAGGACAGGGCGAGGAGGTTTCCTTTTGAGTGGGGTGGCCGAAACAAAAGACGAGGACGAAATCGGAGGCGCTAATAGGTGGGGCTAGGCTGTCAGCGGGGCAGTGCGGGGCCCGCATGGTCGGTAGTTGAGAAGAGGCTAAAAAAACCGATCCGATCTACTGGTTGGAGGAAAGAGCCGTCTATTGATCAGTGAGGAAGAAAGGAGACCATCTATCTACAATATTTTGCATAGCCCCCATAAGATTAGATCATGGAGATTGAATCATCTCTCCTAGGGGTGGTGTGCTATGGAATTTGGTGGTGCCTAGGAACAAGCCTAGATACGAAGTCGCTTTGATATCATGTAGGAGGATAGAATAGCTGAAATACTTGAATGATTATGTTTCTTGAGCCTCGGAGGGCATATATATAGAGTACAATATGACTTGGAGTTCAAGTCAATCTAATACAGATATGGAAGGTTAATGGAGATATAGAAGGAATCATATCGGATATAAATCATCCTAATTGATACAATTCTATATCTTATAGTATTGCCAAATATGTACTCTAACACTGATCATACACACCTGAGACGTAGTTTCTTGCCTACTTGTCACGAGGGTTATTTGTTACACTCTTATACCCCTTGTTATGTGCAATAGCCTACAGATCAAATTAGAGTTTGTGAAATATGGTACGAGCGTGCACGGTATCAAGACCGAAGAGATTGATCTCACAGAGAACCAAAATAATGATGTTGAAGCAACAATGATGAGAGAGAAAAGATTTAGCGAAGCCAACCACAAATTCTTTAAGTATAATCTCAAAACAGTAGAAGAGATTATCGCTCACTCATAACCCTCTTAAATCTTTTAGGACTATCAGATCCTTACCCTATACAAGAATCTAGTACTAAAGAATTATCTAGCGTCTAATTCTCTTGTACACCTCTACCTTTGGATGAGTATACTTAGTTGCTTTTCTAAGGTCACCCTCTATGGTTTATATAGTCCCTCCTAACACTTCTTCAATTTAGAATAGGAATCCTAATTTAAATAGGATTAGCAGTCCTAATCGTAATAGGATTAATCTAGAACTCTTTTTAGCACATATTTCCAAATCCTAAAAGACTACATACAGGTAACCCTGACTCAACAATTTCCACCGTGACTCTTACCCGTTGAAGTCACTGTGCTCCTTCAAAAAAAACTCGTTACATGGCTCCCTTTTTTCTATTTTTTGTTTTTCTCTGTAACAGCCCAGGTTTTTCTGAAAATAAAAATAAATAAATAAGTAATTTAAAATTTATTAAAATAAAATCTAAATTAAAATAAGTATTTTTGTGCCTAAAATTTAACTTTTGAATTTGCTCTGGATTTCTATTTTTGAAAAAAATTGTATTTGAAAAGTATTTCAAGTAAAACCCAAAATAATATTAAACAATATGATATTTTGATTTTACATAAAAATTCTATGTCAAATTAAATATTTGGAGTTATTTGGTTTTTATTTGGGTTTTCTGAGTTTTCAGGGGTTCAAAATGTATTTTTGAAATTAAAAAGTATTTTAAGCATGAAAATTAAATACCAACATTAGTTGGAAATATTTTTATTAAGTCCAAAATAGCAGCAGGAGCTTCTGTAAATTTTCGTGGAATTTTTGGAAGTATTTTCATATTTTTCTCAGGCTAAATGAATTTTCTGGCAATTTCTGAAAATCCGAAATCACAAATCAAAAATAAATTCCCTCTCCCTCCGGCCGCCACGTGGACGGCCAGATCCTCTCCACGTCGCCGCCATCCCCGCCATCCACCAACCCGCCTACCCCCTCCCATCGGGCGACACGCGTGCGGCCCAGATCGGCCACCTCCCCGCGTCGGCCCAATCAGCCCGTCCGCCCCCTTTCCCTCTCGGCCGTCGGATCTCCATCACGGCCCCCGCATCTCCCTCTCTCCCTCTCTCTCACTGACCGCCTGGGCCCGCCTATCGGGGTCGTCTTCCCCGCGCACCTCTTCCTCCCGCTCGGCCGCGCCTTCATCGCCATCATTTGCGCCGCCACCCCGCCCGCCGAATCTCCTCCCTCTCTCTCCTCCCCCGAGCGGCCCGCGCCAGCCCCACCATCTCCGCGCCCGAATCCCGCCGTCCCCGCGCCGTGTCCCCCCCTAATCCCCGCCATTCCCGCCGCCCCCACGCCATCTCCGGCGAGAAATCCGGCCCGCCTCCGCCCTCCCCGACCCCTATAAACCCCCCCCCTCGGCCTCCCCTCTCTCCGCACCACCTCCCCCTCCAGTCCTCTCTCCCTCCCGGCCGCTCCACCGCCGCCGCGCCGAAGCGCCCGAGCGCCGCCCTCCTCACCGCCGGCCTCTTCCCGGCCGCCTCCGATAAGCCCGAGCCCTCCCCTGGATTCCCCGTGCACCCCTCTCCCTTCTCTGCCCTTCGCCGGTCACCGCCGCCTGCCGGAGCGCTGGCGAGCTCCCGGGCCCCGAGCGCTGCCCCGGCCAGCCTGGCCACGTCAGCAGCCAGAGCTGACGTGGGCGCCACGCCCCAGGCCGCGTCAGCCCGTCCCACCCCCGTCAGCGCCACGCAGGCACACCCCGCCACCCGTGCCACCTCGGCCATCTCCTCCCTCCGTGGGCTCGGTCCATGGACCGAGAGCCCACCTGCCAGTCAGCCCACCGCAGGGCTGAGGTCATGCTGGCGCAATAAAGCCATTTTTCCATTGAAAAATAAATCACCCGAAAATAAAATCCCTGCTGATGCAATAATTCATATTTTCCTTTAGAAAAATAATTCCAAAAATCCTGATTTTCCATTTTCTTTCTTTTTAAACTTCCCGGAGCCCGTTCTTCTTCGTCCTAACTCCGATTGAGCCCATTCAAAATTCTAAATTCATCAAAAATTCCCCTATATCCATTTCTAGCCTCAATTCAAATATTTAAAGTCAATTTGAATTTAATTTGAATTTATTTGAATTTATTTGGGTTTTATTTGAGTTATTTTCACGTGTAGACTTCGACGATTCGGGAAATTTCTTCGACGAAGATTCAAGCCAAGTTGAAGAGCAAGGCAAGTCACACTCCTTGATCATGTTGATCCCAGATTTCAAAATAAAATTACGTTGTTTTAAATTATTCTGCATGCATATTTCTATTCAACGTATTTCAATTCAGTTTAAATTTATTTATTGCCTACTTACTAATCCTCCATTGATATTGAATTCCTTGATGCCTTGTCACCTTAGAATCAAACTCTAGTTAATACATTAGTGTGGTCTAGAGAGTTGAAATCAAATGCTTAGACCTGCTTAGATATAATCTTGGTTTTGGGGTACCTTTTCACATAAAATGATAAGCTTTTGAACTGTATTCTTGACTTCGGTGAGTCAAAAGGGATTATGAAATATTTTCAAAACACAATATAAAAACTGGTTTACGCTTAGGCTAATGGTTAGGCGGTGGGTGCAGGCATGCCCTGTTGTTCGAAGACACAGGGTTGACTGTCGTGCACAGGGGTATGTGGTTGGGCCTAAGTCAGAATAAGGACCGGTCTATGAGCTACAGTTGCAAAGCCCTAACGTACTACCACAAGGCTGGTATGAGACAGGCCTGGCTGAATAATTTGCGAGTCCCAACCTGAGCCATTTCGTAGGTTGAAAGTGAGCGTGGCGTAGGCCATGAGAAGTCTCACTCGGCTCAAGAGGGGGTCCCGGTCTGGTGGATTCCTTACTGAGGTGAAACCTTAGTGTTGGCTTGGCCAGGTTGTAGGCTTTGCATTGTAAAGGCCTTGTCGTGATCTCCCCGCCGCACACCTACGGAAGTGTGTAACTCACATGGCAAAACGGGATGATCATGTCTTGTGGGTAAAGCTGTACAACCTCTGCAGAGTGTATAATCTATCTTGGATAGCCGTGCCCACAGTCATGGGCATGCTGAGTAAAAGTTTTTCATGGATTAGACTTTGTTTTTAAAAATGATTTTTGAAAACCTTGTGGACGGATGGAATCCACGAGATATGGAAACCTTGCAGATGGATGGAATCCGTGAGAGAGTTGCGCAGTGGAAGCGTGTGGATGGATGGAATCCATACGTGGTCTTTTGGAAAAGATGGTCCGGGTGGGATGCCCGTGTATAGGTTGGTGTTTGGTCGGAGCCTGCACTGACGGTAATATTTTCAATTACAAGTATTGTCTTTACGTATTGTATTAAATTCAGCAATTTTAATTTATTTACTGTATTTCATTAAATGTTGTTTTATGCAAACTAACCCTATAAGCCTTCCATTGAAACCTTTATCATTATGATGCATTTCTCAGTGTGACTTGCAGAGTACAAGTTTGTACTCACCTTGCTATCTCCACACAGAGGAAGACGACGTTGACTACGGCGAAGACCAGAACGAGTAGGCCACGTCTTGCAGTTGTTTGCCTGTGGGCAGGCTTGGGCTTCGCCTTTTCAGCTTCGCTTCCGTAGTTTCTTTTGCAGTTATATTTGCCATTGTGCGATGATGTAAACGCTGGCCATAAGGCCACACTCTTTAAATTAAATAAATGTCATTATGCTTGGTATTTATCTTTGTTGTCCGCTGTGTGCACTAGCTGATCCTGGACTAGTGCGATTTACACAGAGGATCCTGGAGTCGTTGCTCCGGGTTCCGACATTCTCCTACCTTTGGGAGAGCCCCCACCATAGGGTTCATGAATATCACTGCAATATGCGCGTCAGTGTCCAAATTAGTCTGCCCAGACCCTCCATATTAGAGCTCCTTTGTTGCGTAGTTTAGTTAACCACACCTCCTATTCCTATAGCCTTCTATGCTATAGGTTTGTACAACCTCGGAACTCCACTTGCTCCCTGATGGCCATAGAGATGATACTAAAATAACGACCTTATCGTTCTCCTTAATTTTTGTAATTCAAACTAGTCAGCTGTGAGATAAGTTTGTTGAAGACATTAAGAGGGTCAATGAGCCGTGTACCTTCCTCCATACGCAACCTGTATAGTTGTCGCTTCAACACCCACCAAGTTGTCAGTGACTTTGCCATATATAATTCTTCTAAGTTCTTTCATAATTTATTCGGTGAATTCTCCTTAATCACCGAGTACTGTACCTCATCAAAGAGACATAGACGATTGTACTAACAACCTTCTGCTCCATCACATTCCAGTTTTTATCGGACATCTTTTCCAGTTTGTCCCCTTCAAGAGTATCAACTAGCTCTTGCTGGATAAGGATATCCCTTCACCATGTATTGTCACACGATGAAATTTTCTCCGCCGTCAAATTTCTCTACTTGATTTCACATCGTCGATATCGATCTTGATTTTATGCCACCTGACGCTTTACCGACCTCACAAATCAGACTAACCTAGCTTTTGCTCTGATACCACTTGTTACACTCTGATACCCCTTCTTATGCGCAATAGCCCCTGAATCATATTAGAGTTTATGAGATACGACACGAGCGTGCACGGTATCAAGAACGAAGAGATGGATCTCGTAAACAATCAAAATAACGATGTTGAAGTAACCACGACGAGAGAAAAAACTTGATGAAACCGACCATAAATTCTTTAAGCACAATCTCAAAAGAGTACAAGGGATTGTCACTTACTCATAACCCTCTCGAATCTTTTAAAATATCTTATTTCTTGCCCTATATAAAATCTAGTGCTAATGAATTATCTAACCTCTAATTCTCTTATGCACCTCTACCTTCAGATGAGAAGTTGCTTATTTGCTTCTTAGTGGTCACCCAACATAGTTTATATAATCCTTCCTAACTTTTCTCCAATCTTAGAGTAGGAATTCTAATCTAAATAGGAGTAAGAGTTCTAATCCTAATAAGACTCATCTAAAACTCTTTATAACACATCTTTTCAAATCCTAAAAGACTGATATAACTTGCCCTAACTCAACATTATTATTCCTTAATAAAAACCGACCTTGACTCCTTGAGTATGACCCCAACGCGTATGATACGGTACATGCACATCGTCTTCATTTTGCATTAGCATTCAGGCAGCATTGAGCTCAGTATAACAATGGTGTTACTCCAAAAATAATATAACAATGGTGTGCCAATGTAGATAACATTTGAATATTATCAGGAGATTGAGATCATCCAATATGTTCCAATTATCCAATGTCTCCAAATGCATGCAACAACATATGAAACCAACAACCATCACCGAATGTGCAATGTCAGCGATACCAAGTATCCTCGTTAACAAGTTTTGAGATACCAAGTGTTAACAAAGTTTGAGACGATGGAGATCTCGAGAAGGTTTTATGGGGAAGCTGAAATAGTAAACGGGTGTACTGATATCATGACCTGGTTGAAGAAACCGTAATATGACAGGTCCAAATTTATCTCCATCTTGGGCCTCCCAAGTAGTGTTATTAAGTCGTCGACTAATCGGCGACTAATTCACGACTAGTCGTCCAGTCGGTACATGACGAACGACTAGGAAGGCCGACTCGACTAGAGCGACTAGTCGAGCGGCCAGATGACTAGCTAGCGACTAATCACGACTAGCCGGTCATGTCCAGCCGCACGACTAGGAGCTGGCCCACTGGATCAGTAACTTTGAGGCCCACAAGAGAGGCTCGCCCGACCAAGACTTAATACCAGTGACTCAATAACTCTAGATCCTTATTGCACGCCATACGCGCTATTTTGGTTGTAGTATTAGTATAATAATCCCAGCTTGCTTCTTTATTATGACTGTGACAATTGTAGACCTGACTCTGGGGACTAGTGGAGACTAGTCGGTCGACTAGTCGAATAGTCGCCCAAGTCACTCCGTCGCCCAAGTTGCCCCCTTACAACTCGACTCGACTTTACGACTTAATAACCTTGCTCCCAACCTGATAACCTTAGCACATGAACCACGGGGAAGCCTTTCCGCATCGCCCTTCTTCTCAGTAATGTCACCGTACAAGTCCTTCAGCTTTGCTAGGTTGCTTGAGACGGCGGTGGTCTTGTCTTTTGCTTGCACCCCCAAACGGACTGGATCGCTGCTCATTCCTGCTCCGGCTCCTGCTTCTGCTGCGACTCCGGCTTCTGCTCCTATGGAGAGAGCTAGAACGTCTAATCTGCTACTGTCACGCTCCCTTCGGTCATCTCGTCTTTCGTCCGAATGCCTGGATCTGTAATAGTCGCGACCCCTGCTATCACGGTGGTGACGATGATAGAGGCGTTCTTTTGGACTGCGGCTTATTAGTCTAATAATAAATAGTAATTATCGAAAGAAATTAAAACTAAAAATCAACTGAAAAGCTAAAAAGAATATGACCTATATCTCTTAGGACCCTTGCGGCTTCCACTACGACGAGATGGCGAGGATATCTTCGATGATCATCATGGGTGACTGTTCGCTGAACTGGGGATGAATCCCTTGTTGAAGCACGATGTGGAGCATGTTGAAGTCCAGCGTCTCACCGTATTTTAGTTTTTCCGTTTCAGCGTTACTAGTGAATGGTTGTTTTGTGTGCGTTGTGACTACTTCGGTTAGTTGTGTTTTTACTTCTTCCGTTACTAGTGAATGGTTTAGTGGTGGAGCCGTTTTGCATGGCACTAATGCATGAAACTGATGCATGAAACTGCCATCTTTATTTATTGTTTTTTTCCTTTAAATAGACATGCAATATATCAGAAAACACTGCCCGGTTTTTTGCAGCACCAAACACCTGTGTTCATTGTGTTCTTGAGTGCACGTTTGTGAGTTTGCCGGTGGAGAGAAATTGCCGGTGTTCCACGGCAATTGGTATCAGAGCGTTGAAGCTCCTAGGGCCATCATGTCCATCCAGTTGGCTCCCGTTGGCGGTGGTGATTGTTCGCCATCGCCCCCTCCCCGACGACGGGTATCGCACTCGCCTGCGCCGCGCCGAGGGCGCCATCGCGGTGGTGAAGTCGTCATCGAGCGCGTCGTCAAGGAGGCGGGCGGCTCGGTTCAGTACCCCATGCTCACGCGCACCAATTACCAGGAATGGTCTTTGTTGATGCGCATGAACCTGCAGGCCCAAGGGCTGTGGCAGGCCGTCGAACCGGAGGAGGGCGAGGTCGTCGAGTACTGCGAAGACCGCCTTGCGCTGGCGGCCATTTTGCGTGTTGTGCCACCCGAGATGCTCGGGTCGTTGGCGCGCAAGCGCACGGCGCGTTCCGCCTGGGAGGCGGTTAAAACCATGCGCGTCGGTGTGCAGCGCGTCCGTGATGCCAACGCGCAACAGCTGCTCAAGCAGTTCAGGGAGATCGCGTTCAAGGAGGGGGAGTCGGTTGATGATTTCTTACTCCGGATTATGAGCCTCGCCAACAACATCCGCATCCTTGGCGGCAACGTCACCGATGGAGAGATCGTGAAGAAAATGCTCCAGGTCATCCCCGAGCACCTCGAACAGATAGCGTACTCCATCGAGACTCTCCTCGACGTGAACCAGCTCTCCGTCGAGGAGGTCACCAGCCGTCTGTGCACCATCGAGCAGCGAAAGAAAAAGCCAGCACCGTCCACGCCCATCTACGACAGCAAGGGCCGTCTTCTTCTTGCCGAGGAGGACTGGCTAGCGAGGATGAAGCTTCACGACAACGGCGAAGCCGGTGGCTCCAGCAACAGCAGCGGCAAGAGGCGCAGCAAAACACATCGTGGCCACGGCGGTGGCGGCGGCGTGCGTAAAGGCAAGGGCAGCTCGTCTTCAAATGGGACAGCCCAGGACAACACGGTGGACCGGTGCCGTAACTGCGGCAAAATTGGTCATTGGGCCAAGGACTGCCACAGCAAGCCAAATAGGCAGGCGTAAGCACACGTTGCGGAGGGAGAAGAGGATGAATCCACTCTATTGATGGCACAAGTTAGCTCTACTTGCTGTCAAACAAAGATCAGGCATCGGCGGCGATCAAGAACTTCCAAGCGGCCATGGAGGTTGAGTCAGGGAGGCGCTCAAGGTCCTCCGCACTGATCGTGGGGGGAGTTCACCTCCGTGGAGTTCGGCGAGTACTGCGCCGAGCGCGGCGTCCAGCGGCAGCTCACTGCCCCCTACTCACCGCAGCAGAACGGGGTGGTAGAGCGCCGCAACCAGAGCATCCTCGGCTTGGCGCGGTGTATGCTCAAGGCGAAGCGGCTTCCCGGCTACTTCTGGGGAGAGGCCGTGAACACCGCAGTCCACATCCTCAACCGCGCCCCGACACGCGCGCTCAATGGCAAGACCCCATTTGAGGCTTGGCACGGCGAGCGCCCCACCGTCCACTACTTTAGGACCTTTGGCTGCGTCGCCCACGTAAGACCACACGCCCGGGACTCAAGAAGTTGGATGATTGCAACACGCCGACCATCTTCGTCGGCTACGAGCAAGGCTCCAAGGCCTACCGCTGCTACGACCCCTCCACCAAGCGTATCATTGTGTCGCACGATGTCGTGTTCGACGAGGCGAGACAATGGAGCTGGGGCGACGAAAGCAGCGGTGATCCGGGCGACGGTGAGCCCTTCAACGTTGAGTACACCACAGAGTACTTCTCCGGTACGCCTCGAGTCGATGCGGCATCACCAGCTCACATGTCTCCATCGCCCACGCCAACGCCGGAGCAGTTCGCGCCTATGACATCACCCACGAGTACGCCGATCAAGTTCGTCTCGCCACCGGCTGATTTTGAGGAGAACTTGGATGTGGACCACGATGATGCTCCACTTCGGTTCCGCGCCATCGACGCTGTCATCGGACCAGCCTCGCCGCCTGGGCTTGTGCCCCGGGTGCTCGACGAGGAGTTGCAGTTCACCACGGCGGACGAACCCGTCTCTTTCAGTGAGGCAGAGCGCGAGGCGAGCTGGCGTCAGGCGATGCACGAGGAGATGAAGTCGATCGAGGACAACAACACGTGGGAGCTCGCTACGCTCCCCACTGGGCACCGTGCGATCGGGCTCAAGTGGGTCTTCAAAGTGAAGCGCGATGAGTACGGCATTGTCAATCGGCACAAGGCGCGTTTGGTTGCCAAAGGCTATGTTCAGCGCGCGGGAATCGACTTCGACGAAGTCTTCGCTCCGGTCGCACGAATGGAGTCCGTGAGGGCGCTGCTGGCTCTGGCAGCCCACGAGCGCTGGGAAGTCCACCACATGGACGTGAAGAGCGCCTTCCTCAACGGCGACCTCAAGGAGGAAGTGTACGTGA
This sequence comes from Dendrocalamus latiflorus, assembly GCA_017311315.1. Taxonomy (NCBI): domain Eukaryota; kingdom Viridiplantae; phylum Streptophyta; class Magnoliopsida; order Poales; family Poaceae; genus Dendrocalamus; species Dendrocalamus latiflorus. Next base: position 29,889,481 of record CM029613.1, read on the forward strand.
GCCAGCCACCGGGCTTTGTTGTCAACGGCAGCGAGCATAAAGTACTGCGTCTTCGCAAGGCGTTGTACGGTCTCCGACAAGCACCGAGGGCCTGGAATGCCAAGCTTGATGCGTCCATGGCGTCACTTGGTTTCCAGAGGAGCAGCTCCGAGCACGGCGTGTACATGCGGAGCCGAGGGTCATCGCGGCTAGTCGTCGGGGTCTACGTCGACGACTTGATCATCACCGGCACCAGCAGCGATGAGATCATGGCGTTCAAGCTCGAGATGAAGCGCGTCTTCCTCATGAGCGACCTCGGGCTGCTGTCGTACTACCTCGGCATCGAGGTAAACCAAGGGCCAGGCGGCATCTCGCTCTGCCAATCTGCCTATGCAGGGAAGCTGCTTGAGCGGAACGGCATGAGCACCTGCAACCCCAGTCTGGCGTCGATGGAACCAAGACTCAAGTTGAGCAAGGAGAGCACTGCTCCACTAGTGGATGCCACCGAGTACAGGCGCGTCATCAGCGGACTGCGCTACTTGGTGCACACCCGGCCAGATCTTGCCTACGCAGTGGGCTATCTGAGCTGTTTTATGGAGAAACCACACGAGGACCATCTCAACGCGGTGAAGCGCGTGCTACGGTACGTAGCGGGAACGCGTGACTACGGTCTTCACTACACCAGGAGGGAGGATGAACGAGCTCGACTGGTCGGCTACAGTGACGCCGACATGGCGGGCGACGTCGATACACGCAAGAGTACCAGCGGCGTCATCTTCTTCCTCGGCGGCAACCCCATCACCTGGCAGTCCTCCAAGCAGAAGGTGGTGGCTCTGTCCTCATGCGAGGCAGAGTACATTGCAGCGGCTACATCAGCTTGCCAATGCATCTGGCTAGCTCGGCATTGAGTCTGGAGCATCGGAGCTCAAGGTGGACAACCAGTCCGCCATCGCCCTCAGCAAGAACCCCGTCTTCCACGACCGAAGCAAACATATCGACACTCGTTACCACTACATTCGGGAGTGCATCGACGGGAACAAGATCGTCCTTCAGCACATTTCGACGGAGAACCAGCTAGCGGACGTTCTGACCAAGGCGCTAGGACGCGTGCGGTTCCAGCAACTACGTGCGTTGATCGGCGTCAGCAAGATCGGTGAGCACAGCAAGGACTAGGGGGAGAAATGTTGAAGTCCAGCGTCTCACCGTATTTTACTTTTTCCGTTTCAGCATTACTAGTGAATGGTTGTGTGCGTTGTGACTACTTTGGTTAGTTGTGTTTTTACTTCTTCCCTTACTAGTGAATGGTTTAGTGGTGGAGCCGTTTTGCATGGCACTAATGCATGAAACTGCCATCTTTATTTATTGTTTTTTTCCTTTAAATAGATATGCAATATATCAGAAAACGCTGCCCGGTTTTTGCAGCACCAAACATCTGTGCTCAATTGTGTTCTTGAGTGTGCGTTTGTGAGTTTGCCGGCGGCGAGAAATTGCCGGTGTTCCACGACAGAGCATGCTGTCCGAAGGAAATTGATAGAGAAGCTTTCACAGGAGGAGACCGACGGGCAGTATCTTCTGATCCGTGACGACTAGAGTCTCCAGTCACCAAAGAAAGCTTAGTGGGCAACTTCATCTTCTCGAGATTGGCTTTTACCTGACGAACTACTGGAAGAGGAACTCTTGGAAGAAGACTATCGAAGTAGTACTGCACCATGAAAAAACAAAGCAGCATGCTGGTCAATGTAAGGATTGCTGTTAAAGAGCATAAAGTGGAGATCACTCATCAAAATTAGGCGACACGTAAGTCAGAGGATTCAATTCAATTGTGATGACGTGGAATTAAAAATCAGCAAGAAACAAACCTTAAAGCTTACACAAAGGATTTACTTATTGCATATTAGGAGTCAGAAATAACAGGAAAGGAGACTATAAACTATAAACAAGCTATGTTATGGGACCATGACTTGCCTGACCAAGAAAGTTGTCCAATTAGTTAGCATAGTTCCTGAACACACATGAAATAAAGATAGGAATATAAGATTAAAATTGTTCGCAAGCATTATAACAAAAAAAAACTCATCTGAAGTCATCATAACATGGGCAAGGAATCTCAAGTACAAAAAATCAAGTTCATATCAGAATCAAGGGATGTTAACTTAAGCAGACAAGTCATAAAGAAAGGCAGGAATTTTCTTCAATTATAAGGACAGAATAACCCTGGCATAGGGTCATTCATTTGCATCGGAGAACTTAAAAGCTACTCCTCTTTGCTCGCACCACAGAGTTTTGGGCGGCGTGGGTGCTTCCTGTGATATCCACGTCGCCCCGTCGGTCTTCGCCCGGTGGATCGCGAAGAGTGGGGGACGAGTGGCCAAGATCGCCTGGAGCCAAACCCTACCTCACCGCTGCTCCAGCCCTCTACTCCTCGCGCCAGCTCTCTCTCTCTCTCTCTCCCTCCAGATCTCCCCCGCCGCCCCCTCCTCCCTCCTCCTCCCCCCTCCCTCGCCGCCCCCTTCTCCCCCGGTCCCCCCTCCTTCCCCGGTCCCCCGCCACCTCCCCCCAACCCCCTCCTCCCCTGCTCCCTCGCCGCCTCCCCATCCCCCGCCGCCGCCGCGGGATGGGATGAGTCTCTCTCTCTCTCTCTCTCTGTCCAATCTCCTCTCCCCATTCCCGCCGCCGCCTTCCCCAAACCCTAGCCGCCCTGCCGCCGCCTAGGCTCGCACCGGTCCGATGGCGTCCGCTGATGACCAGGCCGCGGCCGCCGCGCTGCTGGGTGGCGATCCGGTGGCGTTCGACGCGCTGCTCTCCACGCTCATGTCGTCCTCCAACGCGGACCGCGCCACCGCCGAGGCCGCCTTCCACCGCCTCCGCTCCTCCCACCCGGAGCCCCTCGCGCTGCGCCTCTCATCGTCGCTCTCCGCGCCGGCCACCCCCGCCGACCTCCGCGCCATGGCCGCCGTCCTCCTCCGCAAGCTCCTGTCCCCGACCCCTCCCCCGATTCGTCTAGCGCCGCGGCGGCCCCGCTCTGGCCGCACCTCTCCCCCGCTGGCCAGGCCGCGCTCAAGTCCCACCTCCTCTCCGCGCTCCAGTCCGATCCCCCAAGCCCATCGCGAAGAAGGTCTGCGACGCCATATCCGAGCTCGCCACGCTGCTCCTCCCGGAGAACGCGTGGGCCGACCTGCTCCCGTTCCTCTTCCGCGCGGCCTCGGGCCCCGAGGCGCCCAACCTACAGGAGTCGGTGCTGCTCATCTTCGCGCGCCTCGCGGATTACATCGCCGAGTCGCTCCTGGACATTTGATGACCATCCACAACCTGCTCGCCTCCGCCCTAGCGCACCCCACATCGCTAAACTTCATTTCTTAATGTGCCTATCTAGCTTTGTGCATTCTAATACCCAGCCCTTGGTGACTCATTTGATATGTCAGTTTACTTGTGTTAAATTGTTACACAAGGATTCTTTTTCAATTTTTTGTGACACCCCATCTGCCCAAACAATCTGCACCTTTTGAGTTGTTTCAACTGCTCAATTGGAAATCAACACCAAATGGAAATGGAGAACAGATTCTACTTCCATTGAGAGGTTTATGATACTCCTTTTTGCACCCTTCATCTTGATTGTCTAATTCCATTCCTGTTGGTTTAGTGATACCTTTTTTGCACCCTTCATCTCGATCAGTCTAATTCTATTCCGTTTGGTTTATATGCTTCAGTGAGCTGCTTGTTCATTTTCAAATATCAATAGTGTATATCATCTTTCACTCTCTATATATGCTTTTGCTCCTTAACGTTTTCCTTCTGCAGATATATTCCACCCTTTTGTAGGTTTTCGTGAAGTGAGGCTTGTCAACAAGGAGTCAAGACATGTATGTTAAATATGCTTTGTGCTAATAGAAACTCTCTGTTAAATATGCTTTGTGCTAATAAAAACTCTCTGTTTTAAGGATGGTGTAACTTAATCTGACAACTTTCCGGCAGCCTGGTGGAGATCCTCATGTCTTGTGTTTTGTTGATTTTGACAATCCTGGCCAAGCTACTGTCGCTCTTGAAGCTTTGCAAGGTGAAATACTTATCTGTAGCTATGGATTATGTAGCTGTATGGATAATCTATCTATTAGCTTTGATGACATACAATTCTCATGTATTTTATCGTTGACTTATATGTTTGCATTCCCCTTTAGTTCCTCATCAATCTTGCTTGCGAATTGGTCATTAAATTCATTTTCTTCTTTGGTTTGTTCATTTTACTTTATGTCAATTGCGCTTTCTTTGTGCAATTTCTACATCACAGATCATTAAATTAGGTCCTGCATTAGGGATAGCAATCAGTTCACGTTTAACTCGGTAACTTGATAATTATACTGGCATGAATTTTAACTCTGAATTGAGTGAAACAAACTTCTAAATTCATCTAAAATCAAAATCTAACCAATAGAACCGAGATCATGAATTTTAGAGTTCATTTGAATTTTTCTTTGGTCTCTCAGTTCCTCTACATACACTTTGTACTATTGTTTTATGATCTCACTTCAACAACGTTGTAGGGCGCCGCGAAGCGCGCTTCCTTTTCTAGTGAAACATTAACATGGCAATTGGTCAGACCGTCAGAAAAACAATGTGCCTTTTTTATTTTGAAAGCACAAAAAAGTTAAGCAGCAGACCTTTCCAAGTATAAGATCACGTGCATACACACCCATGTTTGTCATACGACCATTAGATTCAGGGGAGAATTCCTGCATCAGAAAACATATTTGACTGAATCAGCTCTTTATCCATTTGCTAAATTGCTCATCTATCTGACAAAATTATATGGACTCCACATAGTTTAACTTGTATTCCATGGATTTTGTTTATTGACTTCCTGCTCTGCCTTTCTTAGCATATTGTAGGATCGATATAGCGAATCAGAGGAGGGTAAATGACTCCTTCAAAATATTTTCCCTGATATTTGCAACTCTATGCAGCAGAAATATAAACTCATTAGCTTACCAAAACCGAGAACCAAAGAACACAAGTAAGCTGAGACTCCACTGTCACTGCAGTACTACTGCTGGTCAAGATGCGATTGTACCGCATAAGGCCGGTCTGGCTGCTCGGGTTAGCGGTCTGACCGCGCTACTGGTAGGACCACAGTTGGGTCACCGATTAGACTGCGATGGCCTGCGATGGCCAGTCTAACCGCTTGCTTCACTGCTCTGGTCGGGAAGGGTTGTCGTACCACTCAGGTCCCTATGGTATGACCGCTCGTCGAGGTAGTGCACAGAACAACACTGCACACACAAGCAGACACAAGGACTTTCCCTATAACGTGCCTAGATGGAGATCTGATCTCCAAGAGACATCTCCACATCTTACACATCCTTAGCACCAAGAGAGACCAAAAGAAGATGAAATCCAACCAACAAAACCAAGCAAATCAAACACATATGGAAGAATCTATGGCACAACTCACTTGAACGAAGTTTGAATGTTCATTTCACTTGAAGAGAAATATTTTATAGCATGGTTATTAAGGTATCGAGATATCGGCGATATCTCATCGCCATATCGCCATGGCGGACCGGAGGCGGACGGCATGGAGGTGCGTTGTATCCGTCGTTGCCGTAGCCGAATTTGCCGTCGCCGTAGCCAAATCCGCCATCGGCACAGCCGGATCCACTACCTACGCCGTCGCCACAGCCGGATCCGCCGTCACCATAGTCGGATCCACTGCCTCCGCGGTCAACACAGCCGAATCCGACGTCGCCACAGCCGAATCGGCTATCGCCGCTGCCGGATTCACTGCCTCCGCCAGATCGGGTCTCCTCCGCGGCTCCGCCGGCTCCGGTCTCCGCTGTGGCGCCGCCTCCTACTTCGCTGGGCAACGAGTCTTCTCCGCCACCTCCTCCGCGGCTGCCGCTTGAGGGTAGTGGAGAGTGGCGTCGGGAAGAAGGAGCGGCCGTCGGCGAGGTAGCTTGGCCTCGCTGGCGCCGGAGGGGGAGGAGAGAGGGAGAGAGGCAGTGTGGGCGAAGTGCCGAAGTCGCGAGGAATGCCGAGCTCAAGGCGGCGGCCGGTTATGTGAGGGTTTTGACATTTTGCAATTTAGCCCTCTTATTTTTTTTAAATTGCAATAAGATCCTTCTGTCTTCGTATTTCTTCTGTTTGGGCCCTCTGGAAGTCCGATATTATTGCGGCTACTTGTGTGCATGGTGTCGCCACGCCACGCACCATAAGCGATATTGTTGTGTGAAGATGGTGAGTCGCCACGCCTCGCCACACCGCCTTAATAACCATGTTTTATAGCCACTCCCTCAGAAGGACAAAGCTCTAATCATAGAGCGCACACATAAGGCTCCACAAAAAGGAAACCCTAATCTCTCAAAGCCTTAGCATCGTCTCCTCTCTTAACTCACATAATGGTTTATATAGTGGAGGCTCTTTTCTCACACCAAACCCTAACACCAGCAACCATTAGTGGATACAACCATTTACAAATAGGAAAACCCGGTAACCCACACACAAATAGGTTTTTCACTCATACATATTTGCACGCTTTTCAAAGAACGACTTCACATGGCTTCAACAGCCTGATAAGACGCTCCATCCATCAAGACGTGACTTAAGCCACTTAGGCCAATGTTGCAATGTTGCAAACCGCCACTTCAACTGGTATTGGATAATTTTCACAGTTGCCACCCATCGGAATTCATGATGCTTCTCCTTAAAGCAACCTTCATGATGTGATACCCAATGAATTGTTGCTAAGATCATATACCTCCTCAAAAGCTGTCACCATTTGAAACGCTTGAATTCTATGGCATACCACACCAACAACTCAATCCATGATGTCCAATTACTTGCTGACAAGACTATACGTTTGCTCTGAGGATCGTCATCACTTGAAACGCAAACATTTGACTCATCATGATTCTTGTCTTTCTCCCGTGCTTCACCGCTTGAAATGATGCTTCACTTGGACTTACTCGACACACAATGGCATTAAGACACCTTCCCTAGCCTCGGTCTTGCCGTTGATCGCAAAATCACCAAGCATTCTGCACATCGAAGAACAAGCAATCAATCTGAGCACAAATGACATGCACTTGACTCTCATTAGCAAAACAACACATGCATGGACTCACGCCATGACTCACACTTGCATGGACTCTGCCATGACAACACAACTGAAATCAACTCAACTCAACCACCTCAGCACAGGCTGGTATGACTACCAATCAACGGCCGGTCATACTGCCAACAACCGACTTAAACACCCTCTCAGTAACAGGGGACCACGGCACCCTTGCCGGTCTGACCGCCCAACACATGGAGGTCGTACCGCTTCTCGCAACTTGACGAAGACCTCTCTGGAAAATAGCTACCACTAACTATAGACCAGTACTATTGCACCTGGCCTGTTAGACCGCGGCTTCATGTTAGTTTGACCGCCGCTCCAACGCCGGTCGGACTGCCAACCCTAGGCCGATCAGACTGCTCCTGGCCACCATGACTGCAGCCCTAATGCTGGTCAAACCACAGCAACAGAAAGCAATGGGAACAATTGCAAACACTCAAAGTCAAACTCAACCATTGATAACAAGGCACAAACAAAGTCAAATACTCATTACAAGCAAAGAGTAACCTCCACATGGCCTCACACATATCATTTGTGACCAAGCTACAAGCAAGTCATATTGCTCCTCTAATGGCTTTTCTTTTCTTACATCACATCCGTAAGTCATCTTTTAAGAAATTAAATGAAAGCTCCACAGTGACGAAAGTACAAAAAAATGGCAAATGGCAGAGGTTGTTATGGGCTTAAATTTTTTTAGGGTACAAAAGACAAGAAAGAAACAATCAGACAGACAGATGAAAAACAGCAATACCTCATCATCCTTCAAGTAGGGTTCATACCACGTCCATAGGATCTTTGGATCTGCAACATATCGAAGATGCAAGAATCCTATCTGCATAACAAATTAACAATACCAACTGGTCATTTACCATAAAAAATCAGATTTTTTTAACAGGATAAATAAAGACAAACAAAAAAAATGCTCACAACTCCAATGCACAGACTGGTACACTATGAACTGCTTGCAAACTTTGTCATCCACATGTCCTAGGACCAAAATCGAGACACAAGGCCAACCAAGGAAGCAAGTCATAGGAATGTTAGTGCGTATAACCAAAATATCAACAAGAATACTATGTATTAGTGAATTGAAAGAAATGAAAGAGTTGATTGCCCTGGATAGCGCCAATGTGCTACTGCAAAACTCGCTAACATTAGGTTCTAATATAGGCCCTGTTCTTTTCAGCTTCTAAAAGCTGTTTTTCGGCTTTTCTACAGTAATTAGCTTTTAAACAGAATATCTTTTTAAGATAGGGTCTACTAGTTAATTGTAGTACATACCTACCGACTTCATTTATTTCACCAACAACCATACGTAAGTTTCTGTTACTCTGTAATCTCTCGCACAAACAGCCCAAAAGCCACAAGCTGCAGCAAAAAAGAACAGGCCCATAACTTCATAAACAAACAAATGCATTCATTAATTTGATAATTTCGCATTTAACGAATAGACAGAACACCATGAAGCGTGACATTTCTTCAAAAGTAGCTCAGGGCAAAGAAACTTACAGCTCTAATGTATGGTGAGTCCGGACGCTTCAACAAACCGTGCATCTGTTTGACAGTAAAGCCTCATTGTGAAGAACTTGCTGAGGTGACAGAAAGCAGTGGAGGGGCCTCTGCAATTGCTAGTGATCCATGGCTCCACATGATCAACTTGATTGTAAAATTGAGCGCGTCATGGGGAGATACGTGACGAGGGATTCTCATCGGGTGTGGATGGTGAATACGGGAGAGCACTGAGGCGGCCCGGCGGCAATGACTCAAGGCAGTGAGGACAGCTCGTCGGCAACGGCGACCTGGGGCGAAGGAAGCTTGAATCAGAAATTGGGGGTGAAAGAAGGTATAAGGGTTCTCTAGGAGATGATAGGAATTGGAATGGATCTCATCGAACAGTAGGGGTGAAAAGTGGCTACGAATTATCTATATTATTCGGTTACTGTATTTGATATGATATGAATATGGTATAAATTTTCCTATCCGATTAACAATTTCTATCCTATTCGTATTCGTATTCGAATTCGCATAAAAATATGGATGCGAATATGGTATGGACTTTTACCATCTAAAATATTATTTTATCCGGACTATCCGTATTCGTATTCGACAAAGCAATATGTATATTTTATTACAATACAACTAATTAGTTAGATGAATTTTTTAATTGAACATGAATTCGTGTTTCTTTAGGTGAAATAAATGAATTAGAATGATTAAGTGTGATTGTACAAGAATAAAATGTTATTAATGTCTCCATACTACATAAGTTATGAGGATATCCGGATCCGACCGAATTGAGTAGATATTCGATGCGAATTCATATTCGTTATAATATTCGATTTGTATTCGTATTTGAGAATATTCGGATTCATATTTGTATTCCTTTACAAAATATGAATATGAATGTGGTAATGGCACTATTCAATTCGTATTCGATCCATTTTCACCCCTACCGAAGAGGGATGGCACAAAGGCGGTGAGTTTTGGCCAGAGAAGAAGAAGATGACAGCGCCGGTGCTCTCTAGGGAAGAATCATGTAATTGACTGAAGGGAAATGAAGAGAAGTGCTTGGAACACGATGTGACGCTGATGGTTTGAAGGGAGCTCACTGAATTCAATGGGAACAACGAGGTTGGTTGCTACGGTGCTAGGCGACGCGGCACCGAAGAGGAGGAAGAAGGTTGTGTTCCCAGTAACTCTATACGAGGGAGAGGAAAAGTTGAGGAGGAAAAGGGAACAGAGGCGAACACAAAGGACATGGTGTCCATGGTCGAAGCTCATGCGAGCTTGTAGATGGGCTTGGCGAAGGCAGCGGTAGCTAGAGCGGTGGCCCTACATATGTGGTATGTTGTATCTGGCAATGGCATCATTAAGAGAGAAAAGGAAGGTGAGAGAGGTGTATGGAGAGGAGAGAGTGTGTGACAGGGGCATGTTGGGTATTACAGAAGGTTGGGAATAGCGTCATCTAATAGAGCTAGATTTGGCCAAACGCGTTGAGCTAATCGAGCTGATCCGAGACACGGTACTATTGGTCTAACTAGGCATGGTATGGCATAGCATGAATAGTAAATGGGTTATGCTGGCTTGATCTGATCGGCTGACACCTTGACATGGTGGGCCATCCGGCACGACACACACAGTACCGTGTTGAGGCACAGCCCTGCACAGTAGTGTGCGTCATTTACCCCAAACCCTTTCAAGAGACTAAGTTTGCTCAGAAGAGTACAGTAACTTCTGTATAGTAAAATTACTTATAGATAGCGGTAAAATTACTTACAAATGACAGTAAAATTACTTGTAACTAACAGTAAAATTATTTGTGGCCCGTTAGGCTAAACGTGCTCGGGCCGACTCGGCATAGCACAACCCCTCTTCGTGTCGTGCTTAGATCGAAGGACAGGCACGTGGACTTTCACAGTACAGCACGATAATTTATTTGGATCAACTATGTCAGACCTAATTGGACTATGCCCTACCCAAGCCCATATCATACCCTGTCCGGGTACCCACTTATGTATGTCTGAATAGAGCTGATGGTAGTGGCATTGACGGAACGTTTTGGTAAGCTAAGTGGCAAATAAGCGAACGAAGATTTTGTATTGGTATTTTAGGGATATGGAAACTTTGCATGGCATATAAAAAAAGATCCAGATGCAGCTTAACTGCATTAGCAAATCGGAATATTAGGAAACAACATCCCCTCCCTTCAATGAAAAACACACTTTTAACTTGGGAGTGATCACGTGTCAGCATGACCCACCAAATTGCACAGGAGAGCAGATCTATATTTATCATGTCTCGTCAAATGCATCGACCTTTATTCAGAGTATCAAAACAAGTTGCACATCATCATGCATGTTGCACAAGTTGATTGAAAAACAAGCCAATCGTTTATACAGGACTGCAGAACAGAAACAGACATAGTTCTTTGAAGGCATGGGCGTCGCGATTTATTATGGGAGCAGTTGGTTCCGGAAAGCGAAAGCCATTGGAGGGATCCCACTTATTTTCTCGGAGAAAATAGTACAGAGAAACAAATCCCATGTCTAATTAAAACACGTTGTGCCGTCGATATTGAGTTTGGCTTTTCGCTAGTTCTTGCCCATTGCGGCTCTGTCCTCTTGCCTCAACCTCTCACCTTCACGGCAGAGATAGTCCTGGAATTTCTCCTGCCAACATGCAAGAAAGAATGGTTACACACCCGATCAAGTGCAACAACTCACAAGTTTTGTACAGCAGTTAGCATGCAAACTAAACAAATAAAGGTTTGAAAGGAGACGCTCAAATAAGTACGTTGACATGCACAAAATGCGCGAATTGTCTAATCATCAGAAAGATGAACCTGATAAGTAAACATTGCAATGTTTCATCCATTAACTGAATGGTATACCATAGATAGACTCACTTGAAGCAGTGTCTCAAAATAAAATTTTCGTTACTTAAGAAGAAACGTGCATATCTAAGTCTACACTCGGCTCGATTCAACTAGGCATACCAAGAAAAGGTGACTGCATCAGCATTGGCAAGTCAGTTGCCAAGGGGAACTGGACATGCTATTAACATATCAAAGGCTTAGGATATAAACAAGATTAAGAATGCAATATGTAGCTTCAAAGTAAGGAACAAGTGGAGCTAGTATCTACCTGTTCTCAAATATTGGATGATATAACAAATCAATAGGTCCACCACTTAATTTTATTTTTTAAAAAGGAAACTTCAACAGTATTACATAGATAATTTTCTGCCGAACCATTAATTAAACCCTCATAACTACAGAATTATCAATATCAAAAGTAAGGGCTGGAAACGATATAATTTATATGGACAGCAACACACACAAAAAAAACATGAGTATGACACAAAACCATAGCAAAATAGAAATAACCAAGATATATGTGCCATCTTACCTGGCAACCTCTACAATGTAGAGTATTGAGATGCCTATTCAAACATGCGACACATAAGCCTCAATATTTCAATCAAAATAGACAACCACTAAACTCCAAAATATATATTTATTAACGTTGGGATTATTACACAAGGGCAAAGAGATCCATTCTGCTGGAAAGGGTGATATACCAGAAATTTCGCAGTCTCAAACATCCAAAATAGAGGGGAATCTAATCTGCCAAAGTACCAATAGCAACTTTGTCATGATAAGGCATATTTAGGCTGGTCACCTCTGTTAATATGGGCAATCTTCCATTCCTTACCCACTCAGCCACTCCATAAATATTCAAATATATATGCATCCTGTTTGCCTGGTAACTTATGTGCTGAAGACCAATGCCATCAAATGCATTAAGGAAATCACTAGAAGGCTTAAGAAGTTCCGGCCATCATCTGCACATTTCGTGGTTACAAACCAAGTAATATATCAATACACTTGTTACAATTACCACTTATATTGACCACTTTCCTAACAAAGATTTCCCAGCAATTCCTACCCAAGAAATCATGACCCCTCAAAGAAGCGGTTTCAAGAAATTGGCCAACAATCTCCTCATGTTTTGTCTCAGAGAGATTATCAACCAAAACTTGGCACATGCTTGCGGTGCACACTTCTAGCTCATCTCTTCAAACATAGTAACCACTTGATCTGCCTTCCCCATTTGCAGAATCCCTTGACCAAGAAATCATAAGTAATAACAATTGGCTCATATCCTTGTTAACACATGCCATCCCACACCACCCAGTCTCCCAAAACTCTCTGTTTACGCACAGCCCCAAAATAATTGCGTTGTGTGTCAGCAAGCTTAGCATGAACCCCTTCCAAAGATCATCAAACAACTTCTGTGTCTGCTGACCCATCCCTTTTTGCACAATGAAAGTATCATTGTGCTTGAGACCACATTGTTCGGTACCATGTAATGCATTATAATGTCTATTCTAACATGCAATTCATGGTTTTTACACTCCATGCAAATAGGTGACTACTCGACTCAAAAACATGTTCACTAACTCAGGCGTTATTACAAATGGGCAAACCAAGCCTCTTCCTATAATGGAAGCCTTACAGGCTCAACAAGCTAAATAGAGAAGCATCTAATCTGCCAAAATAATATACATGTAATGACTATTTCTGATCTGCAGGTATTTGGTCCCAGAAACCCAAATTGGATTTATTGATCTCTCATTAAGTCATCAAACAAGTACAAGCATCTTACAGAAGAAGAACACCTGAGTATAAACTGAATGACATAAGTAAACTACCAAGGACTGACACATCTAATAGCCGTTCTTGGTTCTCAATGTCCAAAACTCCAAATACTCTAATTTGTAGTACATTGTTTATTCTCCCATCAAATCACTGAGCAAGGTCAGATTATAACCTAATCATCAGCATCAAATGTACAAGTTGCACAACATAATCCAGTCTTGCATGGTACATGACCTGACGAGCCACTAAGTTAGCTACCCACCAAAAAAAAAATTCCTTCATCTCTATAAAATGAAGTGGTTATTCAACTTCACAAAAATATCTCAGATATCCAAAGACCAAACCATGGGCGGATCCATGTTATGCCAGGATGAAGGTGACAGGTCCACTTCAATATTCCCTAGTATGATCCACATATATATATAGGCGTGCCCCCGGAGGCGCAAACCCAGTGCACCCACACGGCCACGCCCATGTGGTTATATGCATAGTGCACCCTCGTCGTTTTTGTCCTGTATTCGCCACTGGAAAAAAAAACAACAGATGGAAATGCACAGATTGTGCAGCACAATCTAGCCTTGCATACTAACAATTCCTAAAGTAGAAGTTACGATGCTCCCTCTCGAATTACATTACACCAACTATAAACAGGTTCCTTGGTAAGGCCTTTTCGCACGCGGGCTGTCCAAAGCTCTATATGTTCGATCATCCTAAGTATGATTTGTCGAGGGTTTAACAAGATGCCATCGAAAGCCTTACGATTCCTGGACTTCCAGATGATCCAGAGGATGAGAAGGACAAGAGTACTTGCTATTTGATGATCATGCAAATTCTCAGTCACCGTGCGCAGGACATCGCAGATGCTCTCCAGACTATTAAGTTCCAACCAATAGCGCCTTTTACAACCAAAATCTGCCCCTAAATCTAGAGCTCTACATGGGGTCGGCACGTCAATCCCCACTGGGAGATGAACCGCCGGATCCATGCTTAGCACAACAAATCTAACAAGGACAAGCGCACGCACGAAGCAACCAACCAAGATATTACACACACGATACGAGACCGTAGGAAAAGAAAGAAGATGTCACAGGATACAGATGCGGGGGAGGGGAGGACAACGGGCGCAGACATGGGGCCGGGCGATTGGGGCTGGATATGCAAGGAGAGCATGGTGGTACCTTGCCGCCGAAGAGGAAGATCCCGGCGAGGCCGGCGGTGGCGACGCTGCCCCAGATGACCACCGTCGACGAGAGCAGGGACCAGTTGCGGTAGATCATATTCGCTTCTTCCCAGGCTGGCTTCCTCAGTTCCTCTCTTCTTCCGAATCCTGATCCAAAGATGAACAAGTCGTGAAGTGCCAGGGGAAAGAAAGAAGAGAAAGCACGGAAATGCAAGGAACACGCCGCCCAGGGCCCAAGGCCCATGAGTGCGATCGGCCTGGGAACCGGACGGGCTTCTTTTTTGCTTTTTTTCCCCTACCTTTCTTTAGCAGCTCACGCCAACGCTTCAAGCCTTCCACTGGCGCTATGCCCCCCCCCCCCCCCCCCCCCCCCCCCCCCGGGGCGAGTGTGTTTCTTTTTCTTTTTCCTCCTCCTTTTCTTTCTTTCTTCATTTTTCCTTTTTATTTAGTTACAGATTTTTGGAAAATATTTGTAGTTGGGTTTTTTATTCTTCCTCGTGTTCATTAGTTTCCACTATTGTGTGCACTAAAAATTTTTATATGTTCATCTAATCGCTTTGATTTGTTCCACAAATATTTTTCATTTGCTCCACTAATAGCTTTCAGTTGTTTCACTAATAGCGTCGAATTGTTCCATGAACATGTTTTGTTCCAGTAATATTTTTATTTCTTCTAAACATCATCGATGAAATTTTCTGAACATTGTCGATAAATCGTTGGAACATTGAAACTAAATGTGTGGAGCATTAGTTCATACACCCTTATAACTTAATGTGTGGAATATTGATGATGAATTATGGAACATTGAAACCAAATGCATGGAATATTGACGATGAATTGTTGGAATATTGAAACAAAATATGTAGGACATTGCCCTATTCTCCCTTAAAACTTAATGCTTGGAGCATCTTCAATGTACTATTTGAAACATTGAAACCAAATGTTGTGGGACATTTCATTCTACCTACTAGAACATTCAACATCCACCCTATTCATTCCCCTTACGCAGTTCAAAAGATGTGTGCTAGAACATCTTTCATGAACTACTCGAACATTTGGAAGTAATGCATCGAACATTTTATTTTATTTACTAGAACATGTGAAATGTTATATCATTTTACTAAGTTAAATATATACAATTGGGGTCTTGTTTTGAAGATCTCATAAGAAACACAATGGTTAAAATAGATAATGAATTGTAGGCTTGGATCAAAAGATATGATCATTTGAAATTTTATATTGGAAAAAAATCCTTCATTCGGGTGGGCTGTCCTGACAGCGTGCATGGGCTTCACAAACCGTGGGCCGCCCAGGTGGGTGGCATGCTATCATGTGCTACGCGGGTGGCATGTAGGAGCATCCAAAGAAACCTTATAGGTTATAGCAGATCTATCATTGGTTCCATTATCTACTTTACTCTATAATACACCAAAATTTTCTTTACTAAATCCACCCCCCTCAACCACCCCTACAGTCATGCCTAATCTAAGTCCACCCAGATTTGTGTACCAGTAATCCAACTTCATACAAATGAATGGTCTAGATCTCTCCTCAAACCTTATTCTCTTACTCATTGAAGATCGTAAGGCCAAAATTATTTGGATCATGCACATCATTGAGATGCCCCCGAATCCGTGCGCCCCCGTGAATCCGTGCGGCTGCCTCCCCACCTCATTCTTCCGCCTCCCTTGCACGGAGCCATCGCTCCTGCCGCGCCACCCTCGCCTCCTCACCTTTCTCCTCCGCCGCGCCGCCGTCGCCTCCTCCCCTCCCTCCTCCGCCGCCGCGCCGCCGTCGCCTCCTCCCCTCCCTCCTCGGCCGCCACCTCGCGCACACGCACACGCACACGCCCCCGACCCTCCCTCCCACCCTTCCCCCAAATCGATGCAATCTGGCCCGTAGCCCCTCGATTCGGCCGAGATGGCGGCCCGATCCGGGTTTGCGGCGGTGAAACCGAACCCTAGCTTCAGATCTGCCGCGGCGGAGGCGGGAGCGGGACTATGAGCGGCGGCGGGGACTTCGGGCGAGGGCGGCGAGGGCGGCGGTGCGAGCGGCGATCGGATCGGGGAAGGGAGCAACAGGAGGCGGTGGTGCCAAGCGGTGGCGGAGGCGGAGGCGGCGGTGGGCGCCTCGGGCGCAGCGGCGCTGGTGGGGGGTCCGAGCGATTGAGGGCGGCTCCAGGCGCGGGGCGCGGCGGCGGCCTCAGGCTTCGGGCGCGGCGACTTCAGGCTGCCGGGTGGAGGCGACCGTCGGGGCCGGTTGCGGTGGCAGCCGTTTCCCCCTCTTCTTGGTGGCGGCAGCTTCTTGAGGACACGCACACGCCCCCGACCCTCCCTCCCACCCCGCACCGCCGCCTCCTCCTCCTCCCCACCCCGCGCCGCCGCCTCCTCCCCTCCCTCCCACCCCGCGCCGCCGCCGCCTCCTCCTCCTCCCCACCCCGCGACGCCGCCTCCTCCCCTCCCTCCCAACCCGCGCCCCTGTTTTCCGGCCGGATCCGTCGGCCCCACTCCTCCATGCTGCAGCAGAAGGTTTGATCCCCTACTTACTCTCTCGCTCGTTCGTCCCCGATCTGATTGGTCTTCTAGGGTTTGTGGATGGGCGAGGGGAACGGGGACCTGTTGTCGCCGATGGCACCGGTGCCTTACCCCTTTGAGGGGATGATTAGGGGGAGGAGGATCGGTGGGAATGTGGAGAAGGTGGTGGAGTGGCGGCAGAGGAGGATGATCAAGAACAGGGAGTCTGCAGCTAGATCCCACGCTCGGAAGCAGGTCATACCTTTTGTCTTGAATTCTTGCATGTTTTGCATATGCAGCAGTTTGCAATTGCAAGTGCCCGCGCTAAAAGATAATATTATGAATCTGATAAATTGGCATTTGGTATTTCATTTATGTTTTACTGATTTGGAATTCTTTTACTTGACCTTAAATTAAATAGCCTGCTCATGAGAATAATGCAGTAGCGACGGTTAAATAGGGGCTCATGCTGTGTGTATGAATGATGTGGGTGGTTACCACCGATCTGGTCATGGCTATGTACACGGCATTTACAGCAGTGTTTTGGACTGAATTCGACAGGGCATCAGATTTATCGAGGGATTACGACGGGGCTTGCCTCCAGAATCCAGATGTGGATGTCCTACAGCCCAGCGACGCACTTCTTCCTTTTCCTTGTACAATGGACGGATTGTGGCCTCACGGGTGCGCTTGGGCTGCCGAGGATTCTAATTTATAAGGTTCTGTTTGGCGCGTGATTTCGGAATTCATGGCTTCTTGTTCTGATTTTTCTATGTTTTCAAGGAATTAATCCAGGCCACTTGGTTGTGCAGGTTTATGTAGATGAAACTACCACCATGCCCACTCATGAAAGGAAGGCGAGCATTAGGGAGTTTTATAGTAAATGTTCTGTAAAACAAACAAGAGTGGAGATTTTTCGCTAACAACTGCTTCTTGTTTGGACTTGAAATGTTAATGCACATTGTTTACAGCTGTCACATTTCCCTCCCTCATGCAACTGCACAAGGGGATCAGCGATGTTGATGACCGTAGGCAGAAGGTAATCTGTACGGAGAGATACGGGAGGAGAGACGAGGATGAAAACAAGAGGCTATGTGCATCAAGTGCTACTGTCAGTGGTAATCTGTACTGAGATTGATATTGAAAGAGAGGAAGAATGTGGGATTTGCATGGAGATGAATAGCAAGGTTGTGCTGCCCAACTGCAGCCATGCTATGTGCATCAAGTGCTACTGTCAGTGGTAAGAACCAAATCCTATCATTGTAGTTCTTTTTTCTGTCATGCTCAGTAATGGTGATTAATGTACTGGTCATTGGTAAAAAAATCGGAAGGTGTTTTGGTTTAGTTCAAAGGTAGTTTTGTCAAGACCCATCAATAGAAGTTTGGTAAAAAAAATTGCTACATTTTGGTTTTATTATGTAGTGTACACCAGTGGACCCTTTTGTTCAAATGGCTATGGACTGAAATTAACTAGGTGTAACCTCCTTTATTGCTCTCTACCTGATGATTACAGCAAGGTACTACAAATTTGCAACAGTCTCTGCGTTTGTTTGCCAATTTTGTGCTTAGAGCTAGGCCTGATCCTTGATATCACTTGTCTTCATGGGATTTTGATATGTAAAACAAGATCCATTTAACTTCTGCCAGGAAGCACAAAGTTTACTTGTGAGCATTGACCATATATATGACAGTGTAAGATAATATGTCAGTTGGTTTAAGATAACTATGTTTAGTCTTCTTATGACATAACCACGGAGTTGTCCCAAATACTGACACTTTGGTTCCTTGTCTCAGAATTACATGCATATTTGGCTATCTCAATGGTAGCATTTTACTAAAACTCTGCTGTTAAGTTCTAAAAAAACTCTGTTGTTAAATTCTAAAAAAACTCAGATGGTAAGAATGGAATATCTTACATATCTTACATTACATGTCTACATGAACAGAATGAATGCAGAAAATACCATTACCTGAGTAGAAGGAATGCTACCTTCATTACATGAACTTCAAAACAGCTTTCTCTGCTATATGAATGATGATCTGCTCACCGAACCGTCTGCTGCAAAGATATTGTTGCATGCATTGAAAACATGCGTTATCCTGGTTGCAGGCACTCAAGATCTCAATACTGCCCCTTCTGCCGTGACAGCCTCAAGAGAGTAAATTCTGGTGATCTGTGGATGTTCACTGATTACCGAGATGTAATTGACATGGCAACAGTGACTATAGATAACCTCAGGCGCTTGTTTATGTACATCGAGAAGTTGCCTCTTGTTACACGGGATAACATCTTCTATGCTTATGATTCTCATGTAAAATAACTTTGAGCTGTTGATAATGATTTGTTCACAATTGTTTTATGACAGTGACGCATGGCTTATTGATTCATGCAGAAGATGTTCCTTGTCCTAGGATGTGGCTAATCATGGAGCAGCTTGTCAATTTTGACAAGAGACCTTGTGAGCTCTGACTGAGGTGTAGTGTGTGCTCAGGTGTTGTAAATGCTTGCACAGATTTATAATTTCCATGGAAAATTTTAAGGGAAGAAGAACCTTATGTTCCACGGTATGCAAGCTCTGATGAGAATTACTTAGTGCATGTATTATTCATGGGCTCATTTTAATGCTAATATGATTTCTACTTTCAACTGAATACATTGGCATTTCAGTTTTTTGTTTTTTGTGTGTGATTACTACTGAACATATGTTTAAATCACGCGATAAACGGTCGTAGCTTCTGTTAACCGGTCATATGGTCTCGCGAAGCGGTCGTAAGACCTGGGAATCGGTCGTAGGCTTTTGAGCATTGAGTGTTGGGTGGTTCCGACCGGTCACGTATTTATTTGATATTCATTTTGTGACAAAAATATTTGGTTATACAATATATGAGACGTGAATCCTAATAAATCTGATTGTTCGTTTTATTTTTTTACAAATTTTATCTTCTTTTGTATTTTACCGTAGCGTTAGTACGAGCACACTACTAGTAAAGATAAGAAGAACAGAGTAGTTTACAACATCTCTACGGATGGTGTTAGGGTAGTAGTCCTAAGCCCAGCCTGAGGCCCGACAAGCAGGGTACCGACAAGCCCAAAGCCTAACCCGATCGAACAAAGTAAGGCCTAGCCCAAAGCCCGATTATTTAAAGGTAGACCCACATGTCAGCCAAAAAATAAACCTAATACTCTAGTCCTTTGCACCATCATTATTACATCCTTATTACATCCTCGTTGCAGACGTGTCCCTACCACTCCCCGCCAGGCTTGAACCTCTTAGCGTTTGCCAACTCCTAGACAGTGTTGGAGCCGTCATGTGCGGTGATCTTCTCAAAAAAGGTTATGAGAAGATCCGGTGAAGTGGAAGGTTGGAGCTCACTTGGCCGGAGCGGGAAAGATCTACTATTAGTGGATTTGAGGTAGAAGGCTTAATTTATGGAGCTGGTCCAGTTAGTTTGGGCTTACCTCAACGTGGACTAGGGGAGACCCGCAAGTCTCCAATCACTACGGTAAAAAGAGACCATATCAATTATGGTTTGTTTCCTTTTGCTCAATTTACATTCAAGCAATTTACATACATAGAACTAAATTGATTACTTGTCATCCTAGCCTAAATTGTTGGTATACTTAGGTGAACTTAATTGATATAGGCGTTGTTTGTGCTAAACCAAATTGATTTAACTTCCGCATTATTTACTTGGTTTAGACAAATAGAAAAGATCTTAAATTGTTAATAATAATTAGAAGATATTTTAAGACTGCCTATTCACCCCCATTGTATTTTGCCTCCTCGATCTTACAGTGGTATGACCGTATCCTTGATTCCAGAATGGGAAATCAGTCTGAGCCAAAACAAAAAATGGTGCAATATCTAAAATACATCTCTAAATAATATGGATCTTTATACACACCTTGCTAAGGATCTCAAGAATCTAATCCATCCAAGGATAGCATAGAACTTGGCCAAAGTTATAACTATTCCTCAAGACAAGCAGGGTTGTACAAAAACTGGACAAAACACAATAACTTGAGTTATAACTTATTCGTGGGTTGAAGATGGCCAATATGGCTTTAGATGAGTTTACACATGTCACAGCAAGAGAGAGCATCCAAAGATCCAAGACCAAAATACCAGAAACAAGATATCACTAGAAGAGCTCCAAATTAAACCAAACTAGGAAAACTTCACGATCTTGCCATAGCTGGTCCCTAGATGGTTGTAATATGATCCCCCCTAAGGCATCTCCTTCACTTACACATTCTTGGAACCCAACAAGATTAAGAGAGAAAGAGAGAGGACAAACCACCAAACAAAACAAATGCAAAATCGACAAGATCAAGCACACATCATGAAGGATGAACAAGATTAATCTATTGTAACTTGTAAGTGTAGATTTTATAGCTACTCCACTATAGTAGATAGAACTCTCTTCCAAGAGCACACATCTCACAAGCCTCCTCTCCAAGGAAGCTCCTCCCTCAAACCCTAGAAAATAAATGGTGGGTAGGATCTCACCAACCTCTTTTACTCATAAAAATGGAGCAACCAGGCTACATCTAAGTATAATAGATACTATCCATTAGCATTACTGAAAAACTCATCAACCTTACACACACCGGATTTTACACTCACACATGGCTTACGCACACTTTTCAAAGTGCATAAACCCAAACCCTCTAAGGAGCAAGCTTCCATCCACTTGGCCTCCTCAGCGCTTCTTTGACCTAAACCACTCTCTCAACACCCTCCAAGCGCACTGATTTTGGTCCCTTTGTTGTTTTCAGTATTTTGGCTTCCCTACCAAAACACCATTGATGGACCTCAGCTCTTTCCCGAGCCTACTCCATAGTTATCTCCTCTTTTGCAATCAATCCCCATACTTACAATGTGTAGGTTCACCAATGGCTCACGCATCAGCAAGTCTCTCTATGTCGGTTCCCTCCGACCACGCCTCACTTGCACTGACTGCACCATTCGATAAATTATTGCTCGAACTTTTCCTTCAACGTCCATTGTCTTTCCCTGTGCCTCGCTTGAACCCAACCATCCTACCTGACTTCCTTGACCGTATCTCAGTTCATCCCCGAGCCTAGTCCTGATCC
This sequence comes from Dendrocalamus latiflorus, assembly GCA_017311315.1. Taxonomy (NCBI): domain Eukaryota; kingdom Viridiplantae; phylum Streptophyta; class Magnoliopsida; order Poales; family Poaceae; genus Dendrocalamus; species Dendrocalamus latiflorus. The sequence continues at coordinate 29,911,519 of CM029613.1, forward strand.
ACGCCATTGATCATGATTGCATCCAAGCACCCTCAATATCAAATAATAAGAAACTATTTTCATATACAAGTTTTTCATATCTTGATCCACATTAGTTCAAATATATTTCATGAATCATGAACGCAATGACCTAGGACCTCAAAACTCAACTCATGACCAATTTGCACAAATATCCAAAACACCTTAGATATTTCCAAACAAAGTCGCTCTAACTGTTATTGACTAGCTGGTCGAACCGCGCCAGTCCAAACCATTCAAACGTCGGTAACAGGGAGCGGTATGACCACTCCCACAAGACTGGTACTACCGCCTTGGCAGTACTGACATATAAGCCCAGTCGTATCGTTCTTTGGTAGCACTATGGATCCAACTTCGGTACTACCGGACTTGGCCAAAGCCCAACCCCTCAAAACGGCCGTATGTGAAAAATAACTATTACCATTTAGAGACCGGTTGTACCGCACTTGCGGTAGTAACGCTCCTCACGCATGGTCCTACCGTTGTCACCAGGTTGGTACTACCGTTGTTGTCTGGTCAGTACTACTGGCTGAATCCTGACAGTAAGAATAAAAACTTGTAAACTTTTACAAATTTAAATCTTAATTCAGCATGATTACCGATTGTTTAACATAAATGAACAAGGACATTCTTGATATATAGTTTACACGTATCTAGCCCGCGTATGCTCAGGCCGGGTCGTCGGCCCAGGCTGTCCATGATCAGATGTTGTCCAAAGGAATTGAAAATGGTATATAAAACACGATTGCAGCAGGTCACATCTAAGAGAGATGTACTATAACGATTACTCGATTAATTAGCTTCTACCGGCTGTGATCGTTTTGGCTTCAATTTTTAGCTTCCAGATTATTTTTCACTATTTATAAATTTCGTCTTTTTTTGAACTTTTGACTTTTTGTTGAGCTTATTTGCCGGTTCTTTTTTCCTATATTTTTTTGTATTATATGTAATGGGCTAACATATTTTTAAATTTTTTAAATTTAATTATACTAAATAAGTCTATGTCAACTACAGTATTTTTCAGCTACAGTACTTTTTAGCAATAAGCCACAAAAAAAACCAAATAAGCACCGCTCGCTTTCGCTTTCTGCAAAGACAAATGCAACCGCTTTCGCTTTTGTTTTCTTTTATGGCATCCCAGTGTATTTTACGTGACATTCGATGTATACCTCCAGTGTATATATACTTACTGGCTGCAAAAGCCAAAAAGGTGTTGTTAGTGGTAGTAGTACCTTGAGATGTTCTCTCCTTTTTGCCCACTAGTTCGTTTTAACGGTTCCTTTTGCATTTATATCTAAAAAAGGAAAATGTATTATTTTTTTCAGAAAAAGTAACCTCCTTTTGCATGCCTGTGCTTTTACTGCGTTTCTTGCACCTACTGTAGAACATGATTTACTTTGCATTTCTTGCACGCCTGATGTAGAGTTTGGGCTAAGCTTCCAAGGGAAGGAAGCATCTACAACATGAGTTACACGTATTACTGCATGCTAAATAAACCTGGTGTTTTGTGGATGAGCTGGCAGCCAAGCGGAGGGACGAAGGGGAAGGCGGAGGTCACGGGCGACGACAGGGGAATAGGCGTACGGCGGAGGGATGCAACACGGTCTAGGACTAGGTGGACGAGGGTGGTGTAGGCGACGGAAGGAGGCGGCGCGGCGGGGCACGGTGCAAAGGGAGGGTGGCGATCAGGGGTGGAACCTATAGTGGGTCTTGGTGTCGTTAGACACCGGGTAAAATTTTTTAATAGGCATTAGCACTTTCAGTCTATATGTAAACTTCTCAAACTAAACTTAGTGTACTCGGTTCTTTCTTTGAAGTCCAATGAATAAAGCACTAGCAAGTCAAATTACTAGTAGCTAGCAGCAGGCCATTAGAAGTCTCCGCTTCTTTCAGTCCATAGGCAACTATAATAGCCTAAGCCATCCCTTGAACCAACATAAGAGAGAGAACCGCAATAGGCCACGACGTCCATGTGATGATCCTGAAGCATGTCACCTCGTAGCAGCTCTCGACGCCTATTCGTCTCGCATGGTTGGCTAGGAGATGTGCACCATATCTGTCGCACAACCGCCCCCAGCTAGGCAGCAACCGGTCATCAGAGAATAGGAGAAATCAGTGCCACCAGCCGCCCTCGCCTTCCGTTTCGCCGTGGCATCGTCTGGTCCTGTTGCCTCACGCCCTCGCTGGATGAAGGAAGTTTAGGTCCACCCAATCAGTATGTATTTTATTCTAAATTTCTCTCAATTATTTCAATTTGTGAGTTAGGATTTTAATGTGATGATTGTTGATTAATTTTGTCGAATTGTAATATTAGGACTTAAGGTTTCAATTTTTAGAATATCAGCCTAGCTCGTTGCAAATCGAAAGCAAAATTATAGTATTTGACCGCAACGTTAAGAAAGTAAACCACTGGATGTATTCTTCTATTATATTGTTTTTGAACTATTGAACATATAAATGTCTAACTGACTTTTCAATTAATTGGTGATAATTTCATAAGTGATATACTTATTTGCTATGTGAAAACAATAAGAATTGACAAAAATTACTAATGATGTTATGGTTTGCCGCTTTATGAACTTAAAAGAACGTAAATACTAAAACATAATGTATTTTTTTGACTAGATAAAAGATAATGCATTAACTTACATTTGATGCATTAACTTACATTTGATCATTCTACTGTTGTTTTACTTAAAAACTTTAAGTAATTTTATTCTCTTTTAACATGCCATTGATATTGAATGATGTATTTTACCAATATCGATCAACTTTTGTCTGTGATTTCACACTTAGTTTCTTTAATTTGCTGCAACTAATCAATATTATTATCAGGTTTTTTTTATTTTGGTAAGCATTTCGATTACTACTTTTTTTATCATCGTACGCTGTCATCGGTTACATTCAAACATTGATGCTAAAAATTACCAAATACACTACTATTTAGCACAATATTATTTAAAAATTATATATGTTGTTATATATGGTGAAGTAATGAACCCCGATCATTTTCGTTCTAATTTCGCTCCTGGTGGCGATGCAGTCTAGGGGAGACAAGGATGGTGTAGACAACGGGTGGAGATGGCGCAGCTAGGGAGAGAACACGAACGATAGAGAGAGAGACAGTGGGCTGAGATAGGCGGCGGGGAAACCCTAGTCGCATGGGAGACTTAGGGTGGGCGGAGGAACCGAGTGGGGAGGGGAATGGGCTGAGGGTGAGAGAAATCCTTCCTTTTACCACATGGTATGGATGGGTAATTTCTAGCAAACTTCAATGGCATATGGTTGTCCAAAAGCAAGCGGTTTCGGAAGGCAGGTGCTCTGCAAGGCGCGGGGCCTAAGGGCATGTACAAAGGCAATTAAGAGCTAGCTCATAGGAGTGCCAACTAGGCAACCTTGCTGATGTGGATAAGAGAGGAATGGAGGAGAGAGAAACACCGTCTCCTCATGAGACATCGACTCTTACCGCGGAACGAGGCAGAAGAGCTCCTTAGAAGTGTTGTCTCTTGATGATGTGGAGTACTTAGGAGCTTGTGTCGGGCTCAACCCTTGTACTTGCCTGTGTTAAGTGTTGTCTCTTGATGATGTGGAGTGTTTAGGAGCTTATGTCGAGCTCAACTCTTGTACTTCCCTAAGCCTTTGGACTCGACCACAGTGTGGATGCAAACGGTGTGTCGGCAGAAAAATGTAATCCCACTGTAAAGCAGCGAAGAGTAGAAGGTTCTAACTGACCTGCTCTGCAACTGGAAACTACTTTATTACGTCTAGGTAGACAGGCGAGGGACAGGAACAAATAAAATTGGTAGGGCGCAACCAATGGTAGGCGGATAAACTTCACACGTATTCTCTCCATCCACGTAGGTTGTTTTCTATTTTTTACAATTTATTATCATAATATACTACCAAAAATAATAAAAATATATATTATGAAAGAATGTTGTAAAACAAATCTACTGGTATTATTTTCATATAGTCAATTTATATACTTTAACATATATTTATAGTCAAAAATTAAAAAGTTTGATTGCACGGAACCCACACCAACCTATATTTGTGGACAGAGATGCGGCCGAAGCGCCGTGGTCAGAGATGCGGTCGAAAAGCCATGGTCGAAGTCCTTGAAGTCGAGTAGCAGCTGTGGTCGAAGAACCGTGATCAAGACGCTATGGTCGAAATGTTGTGGTCGAAGAACCGTGGTCAAGATGTCGTGGTCGAAATGCTGTGGTCAAATAGCCATGGTTGAGACGCCATAGTCGTAGAGCCATGGTCGAAGTGGTGTGGTCAAAGTACCGTGATTGAAGGACTCAAAGTTGATCAGGTCTGTGTGTGGTCGTAGACTTGGTCAGATAGTGGTATATCTACACCAGTTATATTCGCTACCTATGTTAGTTGATTAGTGGAGTGAGACTTTCCGCTAGTGCGTGGTGTGCGCGAGTCGTAGGGATTGTGGCTGGCAAAAACGGATCAGGGAGTCATATAGTTGTAGTGGGTGAGTGGCCTGCATGTGCGGCCCGGTTGTATCTATTTAAGCTATGTAATCTGTAGAGCAACTTGAGAAAACTAAGTGAATATCAGAGGAAGGAAGAAAAGGCGTGTGGCCACAAAAGAAGTCTTTCATGTGTTTACTCGTTCTCCACTCGTGTACGTTTCTTCCCTAGGTTGGGCTAACAATTAGTATCAGAGCAGGTTCCTGTGAGTCGGAGAAGATGCCGAGGGAAGGAATAAGTGTGTCTCCGTCTGTAGTGCGAGGCCTACTGCAAGCTGGTCCGTCCAACTCGTAGGTGGTGAAGAGGGAGAGCATGGTAACGTTGACGTACTCGCAGCTCACCCGCACGAATTACACAATTTGGGCAATGAAGATGTGTGTCGCTCTTCAGGCTCAAGACGTGTAGGAAGCAATAGAGTCTGGTGCTGCAGAGTACCAGAAGGATCGGATAGCATTGTACGCCATCTACCAGGCCGTGCTAAAGGAAGTCATGTCTTCCCTCACCGGGAAAGACACGACAAAATCAGCATGGGAGGTAATCAAGACGGCGCACATGGGGCATGAGCGTGTGCGCGAAGCCAAGTTATAGACCCTCAAGAGAGACTTTGAGGGGCTAAAGATGGAGGAAAGAGAGACTGTTGAAGACTTCGCTGGTCGGGTAACTCTATCATCACCGGCATCCGTGCGTTGGGCGATATAACGGTGGATGAAATTGACATTGTTTGTAGGTTTTTTCGGGCTACTCCAGCGCACTTCATACAGCTCATCACTTTCATCGAGCAGTACATGAACTTGAAGACCCTCACAGTCTAAGACCTCGTCAGGCGATACAAAGTCTATGACGAATGCGTCCGAATTAGTTTTGGCGGCAGGGCAAAGAAGAGTGAGCATTTGTTGCTCACGCACACGCAGTGGGAGACCCTCAACAAGAAGAAGAATAGAGAAGGGTCAGGCGGCAGCGCAAAGAAGAATCGTGACAATGGCGACGACCGCATCACAAGTGGTGGTGGTCATGGATAAGGCCATGACAACAGTAGCGATGACAACGACTTTGACACCAGTGAACGCAAGTTCAAGAACAATGTGAAGTGCTACAACTATGGTGTACGTGGGTACTTTGCTAGTAAGTGTTGCAAGCCAAAGAAGGAGGAGGCGCATCTCGTTATGGCTGATGCCGATGACGAACCAGCGCTGCTCTGAAGATCAGCGAAGAGGTACTCACAAATAATGAAAACAAGATTAGGGGGTTGATTGTTGGATCTAACCGTGTTGTTGATAGTGGTCGGTGTCGAGTACTCGTGTGTTTAAGTACTGTGTAGTCATGTGTCGAGTACTCGTGTATTCGAGTAGTGTGTAGTCGTGTGTCGAGTACTCATGCATCTGAGTACATGTAGAAATCAGAGACCCCAGAGTTGGAGACTCAGGAGCTACATGACTTGGTCGGTGGTTGTAAGCTACAATGCATCGATTGATAGTCGTAAGCTACAGTGAACTGGTCGGTAGTCAACTGGTCAGTAGTCGTAAGCTGCAGTAACTGGTCAGTAGTCAGGAGCTATAGTAACTGGTCGGTAGTCGGGGGCTATAGTAATGTCAGTACTCATAAGCTACAGTAATCAGTTGGTGTTCGGAAGACATGTGTAGTTAAAGACCAGTAGTACCGGCTTTATGTGAGCAGAGCAAGGTACGCGATACGCTGCGGGTGTCAGCGCTTGTGATCGTGAGGGACTTGGTGCCTGGTTCGAATGCATTTGATGCGCTGCTCGGCAAGCTTGCCCCAAGGGGAGGTGGCCTAACGCAATGGCCGTGTACACAGCAGCGGTGAAGCGCGATACCATGGTCTCTTGGAAGCATCACGTCAAGCAGCGCTGGTGCAAGGCTTAAGCTCCACTTATTTCAATTTCAGCTTCTGACTTTTAATTCACTTATTTAATTTCGTCTTTTCTGTCTTTTTAGCTTTTGGGGTTTTTTTTGCCTTCTTCTCCATATTCCTTCGTATTGTTCATGATGGGCTAACATATTTTTTATTTTTATTTTTTTTAAAATTTAATTACGTCAATAAGCTACTATCAGTTATAGTAAAAAATAAGCCAGCTATAATAAAAAAAGCTATAAACTATCGCTAAATTAAGCATCTCCTAATGGACGCGGAACCGTCGCTGCAATTGGGCGATGGTGGCATTGGCATGCGATTGATCAACTTAATCGGTCGGAAGCATCAGCGTCATTGAGTAATTTGATGTGTTGAAAGGAATAACGACGGGCAAAAATGCCCTGAAAATGGGTGGAATGCTGTGTTTGAAATAGTTTTCATAGTACAAAGCTGTAAATCGGACAGTTGAATTGTTTAGGATTGAAAAACGAAACTAACATGCGAAAATGAAATCTTTTCCTAAATTTGACCCCTCTCTTTCGGTGTACATACGTGAACCAAGCTATCTTTGCGCCGTACAAGAAAGCAGAAGCCGCACAACACCACGGTTTTCGTCTGACCAGAAATGCCAACGTGAACCGTGCGGCACGTCATCGTCATCACCGTCGACGCTCGGCGCCGGCGCAGCGATGAGCCCACGGTAAAGAGAGATGCCGCGCAGAGCCCGAGGCGAGCGGCCGGCTGCACTGCAGGTAGAGTAAGTTGCCGTTCGATTAGACTAAAATAAGTTGGTTTATGATTGAAATTATATTATAATTAGATAAAATTATACTATAATTGATGATGACTTATTTGGCATAGCTAAATTTAAAAAAATTTAAAAATAGATTAGCTCATCACAAACAACGCAAATGAATACGAGAAAAAAGAACCGACAAAAAAGCTAAAAACTACAAAAAAAATAATAAAATTTAAAAAAAATAAAAAAATATACCAAAAATTAGAAACAAGCTGAAATGAACGGGTCTAGACCCGGCGGTCGCTCTCGTGCAAAGCGTGCGGGAGCGGAAAGCGATTCCGTTCTCGGTTCTTGCTCGAGAGCGAAAGCGAAACAGGGCGCGCGAGCTCGCGCAATTGGTTAGGTACGGGAGCGGACGGGGGACACGTCGCCGACAGCCCGGCACCCCCACACGCCCCCTCGCTTTCTCGCCTGTCCCCCGGTGCGCTTTGCCCTCGGGCTTACGCCTTTGTGTTTTTTGTTTGTTTTGTTTTTGCGTCAGGGGAAATCCAACCAAGAGGGTGCAGATTTGTTTAGGGGACCTCGCCTTCTGCCAGTATTGCCAGCAGCCGCCGATTTCTATCCGGTGGTACCATTCTATCGCATGCGGCCGGGGAACGCAGTGATTTCACAATAGACTTTGCGTGATTTCTTATGGAAGAGTTTAACACCGTATGAATCTTGAAAGAAATCGAGAAGGCAACGCTTCCTGATTAAAGGCCTGTTCGATATGGCTGCAGTTTATGATTTTTAGTTAGAATTTTTGAATTTTAGCTTTTTGTGACAGAGATTACGGAGAGATATATTCGCTTATGATTTTGGTTGATACAGATATTAGACTTTTAGCGTATACTATAATTAACTTGTAGATCCTGTCTTGAAAAATACTCCATTTAAAAATTAGTACTGTAACAAAAACTAAAAATCGCTTTTAGAAGCAGTAAAGAACCGGCCCTAATACGGTGGTGGTACTATGTACAGAAGGAAAAAAAAGGGTACGTTCTACACGCATCTGGCTTAGACCAAACGTGCAAAAGGCAACTCAAACTCAGGGCCTGTTCGGCAAGTCAAAAGCCGATCGCCTTTTGGCTTTTGCTACAGTACCTAACTTTTAAACGGGGTATTTTTTTAAGATGGAGACTACAAGTTAAATGATCTATACGTTAAAATCCCAACATCTGTACTAGCCAAAATTATAAGTGAGTATCTGTCTTTCTATAATCTGTATCATAAACAGATAAAATTTAAAAATTTCAGTTAAAAACTAAGTCGCAGGTAAAAAGAATAGGAGCTGCGGTGGCACGAGGAACTGCCGCAAAACCCATTATACGAAGAGGAACGCCACGTGTCAGTACCCTAATGGCCGGCACCCAAGGATTAGACGACCGCTAGACCGGTGACCGCACCCGCCTATAACCTCCTCCCCTCACCGCCCCACCTCGCAGAGAGAGAGACAGAGACGCAGCCGCCGCCGCTGCCGCCGGCGACCGGAGCCAAAGCGCAAAGCAAAGCCACCGCACCAACCCCTCCTCCGCCGCGGCAGCACCCACCGGTCATGTCGGTGGAGACGGAGCGGAGCTCCACGGAGTCCTCCGCTGCCTCCGGCCTCGACTTCGAGGACACCGCCCTCACTCTCCGTCTCCCCGGCTTCTCCTCCGACCCCGACCGCAAGCGAGCGTCAACCGCCGACCCCGACCGCCGCTCCCTCCGCGCTGCCGCCTCGGACTCTCCACCCTCCCCCAAGTACGCATCATCCACCCCCTCACAAACTCGAGCAGAGCTTCGGGGTTTGGTCCGATTTGAGCTGACGTACGGCTTTGCGGTGCAGAGCGCGGGTGGTGGGGTGGCCGCCAGTGCGGTCCTTCCGGAAGTACGCGCTTGCGGCGGCGGCGGCGGCGTCCAAGGCCAAGTTCGTCAAGGTGGCCGTCGACGGCGCGCCGTACCTGCGCAAGGTGGACCTTGAGGCGTACACGGGCTACGACCAGCTCCTCGCCGCGCTCCAGGACAAGTTCTTCGCCCACTTCACCGTCCGTGAGTACACCGCCGCTATGGAGCTATGTGCCGCTGTTTTCGATGGTTTTCTCAGAGTCTGCTGGGTGGATGGCCGCAGGCAAGGTTGGGGACGACGAGATAGAGCTCGTGGACGCGGTGAGCGGGACGGAGTACGTGCCGACGTACGAGGACAAGGACGGGGACTGGATGTTGGTCGGTGACGTCCCATGGAAGTGAGTTCTCTTTTTGACGAACCATGGGAGTGAGTTTTAGCTGCCTTATTCCCTTATTCTGTGCTATTTATGAATCAAATCCGCATGCAGCTGCAGCTCATGTTGTTATTTAGCAGCAGTTCTTGTTGTTTTAAGTTTATATGGAGTGTACTTCATTAGTTCCATGGATTGGGTGCGATAGCATGTGAGATTTGAAAATCTAGAGCTTCTTGTGCCCTTCTGGGATTAATTTCAGTTTTTCTTTGCTTGAGGAACGGTTAGTGATAATTCAATTAATGATCGATCTGGCAGTAACATGTAGGAAATGGGGATCTCTTGGTTATTGTGGTACAAGACAGATTTTTCTTTTCTACATGGGACTAAGGGAATCAAATCCGCATGCAGCTGCAGCTCATGTGGTTATTGTGTTTTCTGATGTTATGGGATGTATCTGTTGGTTTGTCAGTGGGTATTATCTGCTAGCCTGGGATCCATTAGAGTTGTTCTTACTTAACCTCTATTCTTTTATGCACCGCGGATCTTGCTAGCTTCTTTCAATAGATTTTTTGCAGCTAGCTAACCAGTGAAACTCCGAAGATGAAATAATTAGCAGCAAATGATGCTGATAGATTCGGTTCCATGTGTGTGCAACTGTGCATTGAACCTTTCTTTTTCTCGGACCTGAGGATCTAATAGCATAATTGGACAGATAAGGGTGGAAACCAGTGAAGGCACAGTTGTGTTCTGGCAGCAAAACCCGTTTTCCTTGTTTTCTAAATGCACCAGGGATATAATGAACGAGGTGATTGCGGAACTGGGACTACTTACCGAAGTGAATCTAATTTACTTAGAAAAGGTGGACAAAGAAAATTGAGACATTGTGCCTACAGGCTCAAGTTTTGGGCTTATGCTTCCCTTTAGACATTTCTATTTAGTAGTCTGTAACTCAATCAAAGGAGTATTTTGCACTATGCTCTCTTCTTATCTTAGTAGGTTCAACAAACTTTCTTTTTCTTAAGAAACTGACAGGTTGAATAGCTGTGATGTATTTGTCTCTTCACAATTAGATAAACATGGGGCCTTAATACAAAATAATCAAGTTGGTTTTGATAGGCCGCTTTGGATAAGGTTGCATTGCTTGCTTGTTCTTGGCTCCACCTTTTTGCGTTAACACTGATCCCTAACAAACCCCTTTTTATTTGTTTGTGGTCAACTGTTTCTGAGATATTTCCCCTTTCACTTTATGTAACATCTTTCACAAAAGTTAGATTCCTGTCACATTACTACTCACATAGGCTTGTAGGAGGTCTGATTCCTATATAGGAACATTGCTGAGTTCTCATTACCTATTACTTTTCATTGTACCTTCTTTTTTTAGTATGATTGCAATGAATTAGAGCTTCACATGAACATTGAAATAACTTAGAAAGGATGATATGTTCTCCCAAGATGTTTCTGACCTCCTAATATTTGCCTACAGAATGTTTGTGGAGACGTGCCAGCGTCTTCGTCTCATGAAAAGCTCTGAGGCTGTTAACTTAGGTACATGCTCCTCCCAGTCTTTCTTCTGAACCTTGTTTTGCAGAGCTGTGGCGGTGACTTTCTATATAGTTCAACTCAGTATTTTGCAGATAAATCTAATTTTTCCTTCTCCCTGCAGCACCAAGAGCTGCTCATCCCTGCTGAGGTTCTTCCATGTGTGAGAGAAATCTGTACAGCCATCGACTTCTACTTTTGGTTCCAGAATGTTATTGAGTTCAGAAAGGGTTGTAGTTTTTGTAGTTCCATTACCAGTCAGTAGTCTCTACATATAGGTAAGCGCGGCGGTGATACCTTAAAAATACACCTACAGTTTGTATCTTGGTAAATAAAGATCAGGCACACAGAGCCCCCTGTTATTTTGAGCTGCTTGCCAGTTTGCTTGATTTTGTGATGCGATGCCAGAGTCATATTAACTTGTCGTGTTGAGTAACGACTTTGTTCTAAGTTTGTGTTGACTGCATTCTATTATATGCGAAATGTTTGCTGCTCTTGCTTCTGCTGCTGCATATGCAGCTGTTTTCTTCTCTCTTGGTTGATACTGTTCATACTAACTGCCAGAAGCCACCTATTGTGTTGGATACTGAGTGCAATCTGTACCGTGATGTTTTTGCACCTAGAATTCAAAAGTATTATTCCTAATAGAGTGAAGAAATGACATTGAAACTTTCCATTGAGTATTATGAGTGAAAAGAAAGCAACAGAAAAACCGTACCTTGCAATGGTTGCTCAAACGAGGACGTGTGTAGTTAAATTGCTAAGCATATCAAGTGTAACGTGTACTTTGTGATTGCCTTTGCGTGAAGGATGTTTGCAGTGAGCGCCAAGGCAGGCTGAGCCTCTAGCAACTTGCTTATCGTGTTGGCAGGTTGGTTGCATCGACTCTGCTCGTTCATCTGCATGTCTTTCATGGATCATCTCGTTTACTAGTTGTGGTAGAAATTTGCTAGCGGTTCCATGCTTCTGGATGCCAGATGTCAATTGTCAATGACTTCATCTAGGCTACAGTGCTGGTATCTCTAAGAGCTAATGGTCTCTTCTTTTCGACATCTAAAAACTGTTTTTTTGTTTTTTCTATAGAAACTAGCTTTAAAACGAATTGTCTTTTCAAGATAAAGTCTATAAATTAATTGTAGTATACTATAATGACTATTTATATCCGCCAAAACTGAACAAGAGTTTCTGTTATTCCGTACTCACACACACACAAATAGCTCAAAAGCTATAAACTATAGTCATAAGCCAAAACTAAAAAGAACATACTAACAATTCACATATTTTGCATGTTCTCTCATTAATGACTTGATCCATGCATACATAGAACATCGAAGGAAAATTTTCTTTCTTGTCTTTTCCTCTTTCTTCACAACTGGATGCTATTCTCCTGACATGATCTGATCAACTTAGCCGAGCATCTGGTCTTCTGAATTGGCTCTTTACCTGCTTGTTCATCATGGCTTCAAGACCAAGATTGTCCTGCCTAGAAGACAGATGGATAGATATTTCTTGGCTCTTGACTCAGGGCACAGGAATACCGATGATTGGGCCAAGCCAACACATCACCTGGCTTATTCGATCCTTCTCCCTTTTCTCTTTCGTTTTATGCGTGACCTGTCTAAATTTGTTGTCACTGCTTTGTTAAACGGGAGCGTGCCAGCGATGGACCAACTGCAGTTCAATGGTGTCTCCCCGCTCTCTCTTTTCATTACTATTATAAAAAAATGAGTTAGTAGTTAAAGGTACCTTCTCCTCCAACTGCTTTATTATCAAATTTTCATCACTCTTCACTTTTCAACTGATCAGAGTAGTCATCTTTTATAGCATAATTATCTATATATTTAATAAATTTCGTTGCAACGCATGAGACTAGTGATAAGAAAAGGACTTCTCTAGTGTAGCCGTGTCTGCCTTGGCCCACGATGGCTTGTCGTTTTGTTTTTCCTCTCTTGGATTGTAGATGTAACTATACAGTAACTAACTGAAATGCTTGTGCTGTTGCGCGGTTGGTCCGAGTTTATGCAACTTCTTAGTTAAATTGATCGGACGTGTAATCTTTTGAGAATATTTGATGCGGATCAAATCTCGTGTTAAGATCAATCGGTGTAGGGTGACCCGATCTTTTACGGTGGACGAACGACGGTAGATAAATAGCTCTTGGTTTACGGGATGCAAACCTAGAACAAGGATAAACAATGTGGCAGTACAATTTTGTCTAGTAGACACAAAACCACGCAAAAAGTTTCACCACTCAACGTGAAAAGATTGAACCATAAGCACGACCGCTCTGCGCAACTAGACTATTCTTTCGACTTAGCATATATACACACAAATTGATGAGGGCCTATTGTTTTTTTAGGTTGCAGCTTATAATTTTTAGATATAGTTTATTTGTCTAATAAATAATAATTATCGAGAGAAATCAAAAACCACTTAAAAAAAGGCCTAAAGCTATGACAGCAATTCTTCGATATATAATCCATAGTCTAGTCTCAGATACAATGACGCATACACCTGGCCGTATAGGGTCTGTTTGGTTATCTGCATGTAGCTTAGCTCGCATGAGCTCATGCAATGGGTATGTGTTTGGTTGCCTGGTTGGCTCTCGGAGCCAGGCCCATCTCATGCAAATTTCTCTCCCGAACCAGGCCCGAGGGAAACGAAGAGAGGGTCCTTCGCTCCTCAGCCTGGCCCGTCGGATGCAAGCGCACGGCGCCCGAGGGAAGGAAGGAGAGCGGAAGAGGCGGCGACTCCGCTCGGGTCGGCCGGATCCGGGCCGGAGGGCGAGGGGAGGCTGCCACCGGTAGGGCGCCGGCCGGATCTGGTCAGATCTGGACCGGCGGCGCATTCCCGCTCCACGGGCCGCACCGTGCCGCGCCGCCGAGAGAGGGAGAGAGAGAGAGTGCGTGCGGAGGGGGGACGGCGGCGGAGAGCCCGAGGCCGGCGGAGGGGAGCCCGAGGTCAGCAAGCTGAGCCACCCGCGCGCCGTCGTGCCGCCGGAGGTGAGCCCGAGTGCGGGGGGGGGGGAGGTAGGTGGCAGAGGGAAGGTAGGGGGCTGCGGGAGAACCACCGGCGCCGCCGCGCGCCGACCGCACCGCCCCGGGCGGAGAAGGTGAGGGGGAGGAGGCCGGTCGGCCGAATGAGTGGAGGGAGAGAGAGAGACGGGTGAGGGAGGAGGCCGGTCGGCCGAATGAGTGGAGGGAGAGAGAGAGAGAGATGGGTGAGGGAGGAGGCCGGTCGGCCGAAATGAGTGGAGGGAGAGAGAGACGGGCCGGGCAACCAAACACCATCTTTACTCATACAGCTTCAACGGATACAGGCAACCAAACAAGCATATTTGCATGTGCTTAGCCAGGATGAGACTAGCCAGGATGAGCCATACGAGCTGAGTTGAGAAGATACGGGCAACCAAACAGACCTATATAGGCCCTGTTCTTTTCAGTTTTTAAAAACTGCTTTTCGGCTTTTCTGCAGTAAATAGCTTTTAAACGGAGTATCTTTTTAAGATAGAGTCTACTAGTTAATTGTAGTACATACTTTACTGACTTCATTTATATCGCCAAAAACCGCACGTGAGTTTCTGTTACTCTGTAATCTCTCGTATAAACAACTCAAAAGGCATAAGTCACAGCAAAAAAGAACAGACTCATAGTTTACCATGCTTAGCACACCAACTCACGTTCCATCCTGATTTCTTGGCCGACATGATAGGAAATCATGTAGTACATGGATTCCTATCCTGTTGAGGTTGGCATGCACGAAAGAAAAGGAAACCAAGTTGATTTCCTTGCCATTTGCAGAACCATCGGAAAATATTGAACACTTGTTGAAGGCTTAAAGCATTGTGTTATATGTTGATTCATGATGCATGGCAATTTTACAGAACTATGACGTGTCGGCGCCATCCGTCCCAGGCGTCGTAGCCCCTACCTTCCTTCGCCAATCGAGTCCATCGCTGCCAGGTTCCTTCTGATTCCATGTTTACAATTCAATTCCAGAGAGGTTGCAAAGGCTGTACAACGATGGTTACAAGTTAGTTAGTTGCTTTCTTTTCCAAGTTCTTTTGATCCCAACACTGTACTTTTCTTTTGTATCTGTGTACCTCAATTCGAGCTAAGTATGCACATAGCATGTTCGCACAAAAAGAAAAGTAACCCTATCCAGGGCATAATATCTTAATGTAATTAGTTATGTATTGCTTTGATTTCACTGGAAGATCATCTTTTGGGAAAT
Source organism: Dendrocalamus latiflorus (assembly GCA_017311315.1). Lineage (NCBI taxonomy): Eukaryota > Viridiplantae > Streptophyta > Magnoliopsida > Poales > Poaceae > Dendrocalamus > Dendrocalamus latiflorus. Next base: position 29,926,644 of record CM029613.1, read on the forward strand.
CATTTTGTCATCTCATTTTGTTTGGTGTTGTCAGGTTATATTCACCAATGAGTCAAACATTGAGCGCTGGAAGAATAAGCGGCAGCAAGCTGTTGACTCCAAAGTTGGACGGCTTGACAACTTCATTGTGTTAAAGTCCCTATTCAGGTATCCTGCAAACTTATCTTCTTTTCTCTGATTTTTGTCTCGAAATGTGTCCGGTGTGTTTCTGACCGATCATTTGAATAATAAAAAACCAAAGAAATATACTGGTTATTGTGATAGTTTGATAACTGAAACGGGCATTTAGCTATTACTCAAATCACCTAGATGTTGCTTAGGCTACTATTATTCATGACAAAGAACATGACAGGTTGAAAATTCTTACTGAAATAGCTTGAAGTATGTTTCACCTCTTTAGGTAGTTCCATTACAATGGCTTAATTTGGTTTGCACCCGTAGGTTTCCATATCATGTGGTTTAGGGAAAGGAAAAGGTACTCCAGATGATCCGTTTCGCAAACCAAATCCTAAAATGTGGTGGCTAATGACACAGCATTTCAAATTGCCATCAACATGGATCAGCAATCACTCTATTATCAAACTATTCAGATTTACCTCTAATTGATTTGTTTCATAGTGGGCTCAAGCTTAAGCACAGCAATTTTTGTATGTTTTTTTGTTCTCTCTGTGTGTGTAGTGGTTGGGCAAGCAGATGGCATGTATACAACTACACATATGCTGTAAGTTTTCTGGGAAATCTTCAAAAACATCACAATGGTACATTTCAAATCTGTCTGTTTCTTGATATTACTTGATTATATTTTCACTCTGCAGGTACATCGCTTGTATGAAAATGATAATAGTGAGCTATTGGAAGGCCTTTGTCTCTGTCATGCGGTTCTTCAAAAAATATAACATGTTTTACTGAGTATGACATGAATGGATTCAGATATCGCATGGAGAGCCGAGATAGATTTCACTGCACACAGAATAGCAGGGTGGTTGTTCTTTTGGAGGAAAGGAGTGATGGAGATGACACGGAATATTATGGCGTATTAACAGAGATACTTGAGTTGTAGTTTTGGTGTTCACTTAGGTTAACCACTATAATGTCCATAATGTTAGTATTGAATGATTTTTGTCATGAATGTTCTTTGATTTGTATTACATTTTAAATATTAGATGCAAAGAACAATTTCAAGTTATTTAGTTTCAATGAATAAAAGGTGGATCATATAGATATGTTATTGATGGTTTATATTCTTAATTCCATATTACAATGCTTTTCTGTGGTAACAAAATGTAGTCATAAAAACAAAACATGTGGTCATTAATATCATGGAAGTGCCCTATGTACAATTTATAACGATGAACTAGATGGTCGTTAATACTATAAAGTGGTCGTTAATGCTCCAACAATGGCCACTGCAATGTTAGCAACAACTAAAAATTGGTCGTTAATACTAGAAATGTGGTCGTTAATACTGCATAATTAACGATGACACATTGTCCCATTGTTAAAGAATTAACGACCAAAAATTGTACGTGGTCGTTAATACTATTAACGATGGAGCCCTTAACGACGGCTAACAATCACAATTTTGTGGTTGTTAATGACTTTTAACGACCACATCTGGACTTTTAACAACCACATGTCATATCATTAATAATGGTTTTTCTAGTAGTGCCTATCATATAGTTTGCGCACGCTATCAAGTTATGCATGTCTAGTTTTCCTAATCACAGAGTATCCTAGAAGTGAGTCGATGTGCATTAGCCATGTAGCATATACTTTTTATGCTATAAAAACCCTAATTAATTTCATCTGTTCACATCAGTGGGTGGATTTTTTTCGGATGTGGCTCATCGCTTTTAGCTCTAACACAAGCGTTTGTGCGAATGAACCGAATGCCGATAAACCAATAAACCACTTCGAAAAGACTGTTCCGGGTTCTTTTCAGCTGCAGCTGATGGCTTATAGTTATGGCTGATGGCTTTTAGCCCTAACACGAGTGCTTGTGCGAACGAACCGAATGCTAATAAACCGATAAGCCATTTCAAAAAGACTATCCCTATATACCATTTTAAAAAGACAGTGAAGAAGTTATTCTATTTTTTTGTTCGGAAGTGCTATACCACACTCGAATGTTTTTGGGGGCAAAATCATTTGAATTTTTGACCTTCATGGACATTCATGCACCATCTTCACTGCCAGTATCTTCCTCCTCTCCAGCAACGCCATCGTCTTCGCGCGTCGTTGCCCCGTGGGATTAGGATTCAGGTTCATCGTTAGTGTTAGGGTTCACCAAGCCCCTGAGCTTAGAGGGAGGCCAGGGCGACGGTGGACTAGTGGTGGTAGGCAGAGGTGGCGGGGCGGCGATGCTCGACCGCGGGCGGGGTAGGCGGTGGGGGTGACACATCGTGGAATCCATTAGGTCGCGAAGGGCGTTGTTGGCGGATCCGATGGCATTTGCCGCCGGAGATAGGGAAGAAGGGTGGGGCAGGGGGCTTCGACACTAGATCCGACCCGAGATGGAGAAGGCGGCTGTGGGGGGAGGAGGAAGTGAGGGAGGGGGAGGTGGTGGTACGGCGGCCTTGCTGGTGCAAGGGGCAGCACTGGCGAGGAGGCGGGGGCAACACGGGGGAGGGGCCGCGGGGTTGGAGACGGGTTGTGATGTGACAACGGGTGTCCTGATCTTTCGATGAGAAGGATAATTTTGAATTGGTGGAGATGACTCTCACGATTCGACTACCAATCATACATGACCAATATGCAAACAATCGTTGAACCAACTCCAGGATTGTGATTGACCTTGTTAGGAGTACGATAGACCTGACCACGAAGGTATATTCCTGCATACAATCAAAGAACAAGTAAGAACAAAATAATAAGAAATTTGAAATTGCGAACAGGAATTAAGCTCTATATTGAAAAGGTAGGGTTTCAAAAAATAATGTCGCTGGTGTACTCGTCGAATAAGAGGACAATGTATAAAGTAGCATAAGCTAAACTTCAGTCTAACAAAACCCACCAAAACCCTAGGAGTGGCGGCCACTTATGTAAAGAAGGAAGATGAGAAGGGGGCAGCGTTACTATTCATGTGTGAGCAGTAATCATGTGAACAGTACGGGCCTAGGAGGAGGGCGCCCAAGGTGGGCTTGCCTAGGGTTGCCAACCACGATATGGGCCAAGTTGGCCAATACATGCCTGTGTAACAGCGCTGATCCCACTGTCTGCAACTAGAGAGAGGAGAGGACAAAGAGGAAGAGGAGGCGGCCATGGCTGTTGGGGAAGAGAGGAGAGATTGAAGAGGAAATGAATGAGAGGAGAGGATGACGGGTGGGTCCCTGTATATTTTTTTGTTTATTTGGTGGTCATGCTGACTAGGCCACCACATCACCCTAAAACAAGCCTATATGTCAAAACTGCTTCCACGCCAGTGCCAGCTCAGCAAAACCACCTTTGAATGGCCTCAGGGGGGTAAAATACCCGGTATTGATAGTCCGGCTTGAGCCTAATCAAGCGAGGAAGAAAATAATCTATGAAAAAGGAGTAAAGTGCAAAAATCTCCAAATAGGAATTTTTAGAATTTTTCTGTGATGAATTTGGGAAAATGGAGGTCAAAAATGGGCTTAGAACATTAAATGGAGCAAAGTGGTGAAATTTGGGAATTTTTGGGATTTTCTATGATTTTCTAGGATTTATTTGGATTTTTCTGAATTTCTGGAAAGAATAAAAGGATGGAAATTCGGGGTGAACAGTAAAAGGCTGGCCCGGGGCTACAGTCCGGCCTGGCCGAAAATTCAGCTCGCGCGGCTGAACGACCCGCGTGGTCCACGCGGCCCACGCGCGGACGCGCAGTGCGGTCTGATAGGCCGAGGTGCGGCCCAGTTGTGCGCGCCCGCCCGATCAGGATGATGGACACGCGGCCCGCGCGAACGGTGGGGATGCGGGGCGGGCCGAGGGACTGGATGGAGCGGGTAAGTGGGATCGGACGGCAGCGAGCATGCGACCATCCGACGCTCGGGATTAGATGGCAACGGAGGGTGTGGACGGAGGGGATTCTGCCACGTCCCTGGGGAGGGCCGTCTTCAACCTCCCGCCGCCGGTTTGGCCGAGAGACAGAGGCGCAGGCACCTCTGCCCTCCGGCGACGGCGACGATCCTCGGCGGCAATAGAGAGCACCCATAGGTAGCTTACAGCATGGGGATTCCATTTTGGTGGTTAGGGGAGAAAGGGGGTCACTGGCGGCGGCCGGAGGTGAAAGGGAGGGGTTCGGGTTTGCGGTGGTGCATCGGCTCACCAGCGGCTCTTCGGCAAAAATAAGAGGTGGGGGCACGATCTTCGCAGCTCGAGGATCACAGTGGTAATGTCGGCTGTGGCTGTGATGCGCTCAGAAGAGCTGTCCTCGGGGAGGGGCTTTGGCCGGAGGTGAGCTGCGGCGCCGGAGTTGCACGGACGATTCCCTGGACGAAGTGGTTCACCAAAAGAGTCAGCGAGAGGTGGAGATACTCTGAGCAAAAATAATTGGGAAATGGAGGGAGGACGGGGGAGATCAGCCCACGGGGTCACCGGCGCAGGGGACGATGGCGGCGAAGCTCGGGGCAACGAGGTTTCAATTGGTTTCGCTTGGAGAAGCTTGGGAGGGGCAGGAGGCGATTTGAGGTGGAGAACAGGCTTGGAGCGCACGGGAGGAGTGGGGAGTGGGAGGGGGTGGCTGTTATGCCTCGGCGGAGAGGGAGGAATACGAGGGAGGGAGGCATGGGCATGGCGTCGACGGTCAACAGAAGGACAAGGGGTTGCTGGGGTGTCTCCTCCACGCGATGGGGCGATGTCCGGCGCTGGACAGCAGTAAAGGCGGTGAGTGGCGGACGGGAGCAGGTGGCCGAGGCGGGATGGACGATGGTGGAGCTTGCGGGGGAAGGGAAGGGAGAGAGGGGCTGGCAGGTGGGGACCAAACGAAGGAGGAGGCGACGCGTGGCGTGGGAGGTGGTGCTGCCTTCGGACCGGCCGACATCTGCGTGACGCGAGCAGCGCGAATCCAGGGGTGCGGACGCGGTTGCAGCGCGCAGCGCGTGCGCGAGGGAGAAGGCAGGCGGGGGAAGGGGCGCCAGTGGGGAGAGGGAGCAGAGGGAGGCGCTTGGGAAAAGGGAAGGCGGAAAGGAGGGAGGCGCCAAGGAGAGAAAGAAAGCGGCAGCGCCCAAAAGGGAAAGCGGCTGCGGGGAGGACTTTCCAAAAAGGGAAAGTTCCCGAAAAACACTCAAAAATCCACAAAAATTTTGGGGTTGAAAATTTGGGGTCTTTCAACCTACCCCCCTTAAAAGAATCTCGACCCCGAGATTAACTTGGTCTAGGGAATAAGTTGGGAAAATCCCGCTGCAAGTCTGATTCTCTTTCCCAAGTGAACTCATCCGCCGTGTGATTCCTCCATTGTACTCTGCAAAACCTGGCATTCTTGTTTCTGAGCTGCCTTTCTGAGGTCTCGAGGATCTACAATGGTTCTTCAGGGTAGGTCCAATCATCTTGCAACTCAATATCTGACAATGGCACTTCATCAGTAGGCTGTCGTAGACACTTGCGAAGCTGGGATACGTGGAACACGTTGTGGATTCTTGATAAGTTGGGCAGGAGCTGCACTTGGTAGGCTACCTCCCCAACTCGTCCGATTACTTGAAACGGTCCCACATATCTCGGAGCTAGTTTGCCCTTGACCTGAAATCTCTTCACTATCTTGAATGGAGTGACCTTGATGTAGACGAAATCTCCAACTTCGAAACTCAAGTCCTTTCTTTGATTATCTGCATAACTCTTCTGCCGATCTTGTGCAATCTTGAGTCTATCTCTGATAATTCTGACGTGTGCTTCTGCATCTTGGGCATTCTGAGGACCAATAAGTTGTCGTTCTTCTGCTTCTGTCCAATTCAAAGGAGTCTTGTATTTTCTGCCATATAGTGCTTCGAACGGGGCCATTTGAATACTGGCTTGATAGCTATTGTTGTAGGAGAATTGAGCGAATGGTAGGCAAGTATTCCATGCTGCTCCGTATATAATAGCACAAGCTCTCAACATATCTTCTAAAATTTGATTTGTTCTCTCTGTCTGCCCATCTGTTTGTGGATGATATGTTGAGCTGAAATTCAGATCAGTGCCCATAGCTTCATATAATTTCTCTCAAAACTTGGATGTGAATTGGGCCCCTCTGTTTGAAACAATCCTTTTGGGTACCCCATGGAGTGTCACGATCCTTGTCAAATACAACTCTGCAAGTTTGTCCTTCCCTGTAGGTTTGCTTGATTGGGAGGAAATGAGCTACTTTAGTCAATCTATCAACAATGACCTAGATAGCGTCATATCCCTCACGAGTTTTGGGAAGTCCAGTGATGAAGTCCATCCCAATGCTATCCCACTTCCATTCGGGAATTGGCAAAGGCTGCAACAATCCCGATGGTTTTTGATGGTCTATTTTGATCTGCTGGCAGACATCACATTTCGCTACATACTCTGCCACTTCTTTCTTCATCAGGTTCCACCAATACTTTTTCTTCAGATCCTGGTATATCTTGGTACCTCCTGGATGAATTGAGAATTGAGAAGAGTGAGCCTCCGATAGAATCAACTCTCTCAACTCTTTCTTGTTAGGGATGCAATAGCGGCCACGGAAAGTAAGGATTCCATGCTCGTCTATCGCATATTCTGATGAATCTTCTTCTTGAATCTTCTTTTTTAGTTTTTGAATCTCTTCATCTTGCACTACCTTGATCTGATCTGTCAGTAATGGTTGAAGTTCTAACGCTGCCATACTGCCTTGTTCTATGATCACTAAATTCAGTTGTAGTATATCCCTTTGCAACTCTGGTGGATACTCTGTGGTATTGGGTTTGCCTTGTCGAACTTTTCGGCTGAGGGCATCAGCAACCATATTGACCTTGCCTGGATGATATTGAAACTCAACATCATAGTCTTTGATCAGTTCTAGCCATCTTCGTTGCCTCATGTTCAACTCTGGCTGTGTGAAGAGGTACTTCAAGCTCTTATGATCTGAGAATATCTCACAACGATTCCCTAGCAGGTAGTGCCGCCAAATTTTGAGTGCATGCACCACAGCTGCTAGCTCTAAATCGTGTGTTGGATAGTTCTCTTCATGCGGCTTTAGTTGTTTTGAAGCATAGGCAACAACTTTTCTGTCTTACATAAGCACACATCCTAAACCTTGCTTTGAAGCATCGCAATAGATTTGGAACTCTTTCTCTGGGTGGGCAAGATCAAAACTAGCGTTGTTGTTAACTTGGTCTTCAACAGCTGAAAACTCTCTTCACAAGCATCTGTCCATGTGAATGGTTTGTCCTTCTTCAATAGTTGAGTGAGTGGACGAGATATTCTTGAGAATCCTTCTATGAATCGGCGATAATAGCCCGCCAATCCAAGAAAGCTCCTCACTTCCGTCACTGTCTTGGGTTGCTTCCATTCCATGACTGCGGCGATCTTCTCTGGATCAACCTTGACTCCATCTTCTGATATAATATGACCCAAGAAAGCAACATCCTTCAACCAGAAACTGCATTTGTCGAATTTGGCGTACAACTGGTGTTCTCTCAATCTTGTTAATGCCATGTGCAGATGTTGCTTGTGCTCTTCTTCACTTTTGGAGTAAATCAAGATATCATCTATGAATACTATCACGAATCGGTCCAGTTGGTCCATATGCACCAGATTCATAAGGTTCATGAAATAGGTTGGCGCATTGGTCAGACCAAAGGGCACGACCGTGAATTCATGCAATCCATATCTGGTGATGAAAGCTGTCTTCTCTCGATCTTGCTCTCGGATCTTGAGCTGATGGTAACCCGAGCGCAGATCGATCTTGGAAAACACTTTGGCTCCCTTGAGTTGATCAAATAAATCGTCAATTCTGGGAAGTGGATACTTGTTCTTGATTGTGACAGCATTCAAACCTCTGTAATCTACACACATTCTTAATTCTCCACTCTTCTTCTTCACAAACAGGACTGGTGCCGACCAAGGCGAAACGCTTGGTCGTATGAACTCTTTTTATTGTAGTTCATCCAACTGTCTCTTTAGCTCTTTCAGTTCACTAGCTGACATTCTGTATTGATGCTTGGCAATCGGCTTTGTGCCTGGAACCAACTCTATAGCAAGTTCCACTTGTCTGTCAGGGGGTTTTCCGGGCAGTTCTTCCGGAAACACATCAGGATATTCTTGTACTACTGGCACTTGATCAAGTGTAACTGCTAGCATGTTGATCATGTGCTTTCTTGCATCCTTCAGTACCCCTTGGTCTATTTTTACTACCACTTTCTGACCTTCAGGGTTGACCAATGAAATTGTCTTGATCTCACAGTCTACTTTGCGTTTGTTCTTGACCAGCCAATTCATGCCCAAAATAGCATCTAATCCTAACATATCTAACTGCAGCAAATCTGCTCTAAAATATACCCCTTGAATTTTTATATTAAGTCCACCACACCCACGGTGGGACTCCATTCTAACCCCAGGGGTTTCAACCACATAGGGTCTTGGCAAGGAAACAGATGGCAACTGATTTCTTGAAGTAAAACTCATTGAAATAAACGAATGTGTTGCACCAGGGTCAAATAAAATCAATGCAGGTATGGAGTTGATCGGGAACATACCGGCAATGATATCACTAGCTCCAGCTGCATCTTCTGCTGATACATGATTCACCCTTGCAAAGAAAGTGGGTCTTGTGCGGCCTCTGCCTGTAGACGTGAAATTTGTTGTGCATGCGGGTGATTGGGGTCCTGCTGCCTTTATTTGTAGGAGACCTCCTTTGGGAGTACAAGAGCCTGCCTGTGTCTTAGCTTCTTGCTGCTGCTGACTTTGGACTTGGAGCTTTGCGGCATCAGAGGGCAAGTTCTTCCTAGGACATTGATCCCTGTAATGCCCAATCTCTCCACAATGGAAACAGGCATTTGACCTTCGAGGACAGCTGCTAGCAAGATGATTACCACCATAGGTGGGGCATTTGATGGCCAAAGGTAAAGGAGAGTTATACTGCTGAGACTATCCGGACTGGGTCTTCGGTAGCATCACAAACTGACGAGAGGATTGGGATCGAAATGAGGACGATCCTGTGGTCTTGCTTCGCTGAGCACTGTGTGAGGAAGACTGAGACTTATGTGCTGCCTTACGCTTCCTGAAGTCCTCCGTCTCGCCTCTTGCTTCTTCTGAATTAATGAGGCTGTCTACCATGTCGTGTAGATCTTTGAATTTCATGGCAGAGATGTGGAACTTCAGGGACTTCTGCAATCCTACTCGGAATTTGCTCATCTTCTTCTCTTCTTTATCAACATCCTCTGGAGCAAATCTGGAAAGGTGGTTGAATTGGTGTAGGTACTCCATGACCGTGCTTCCACCTTGTTTAAGCGCCAAAAATTCACGGCGCTTAGCTTCCATTACACCATCTGGTATGTGTGCCTTGCGAAAGGCCTTGGAGAACTCTTCCCAACTAATTTCTCTGTTCTGCAGTGTGCGTTGATAGTTGATCCACCATGTTGCAGCTGCACCCTGCAACTGGTGGAATGCATACAACACCTTCTCTTTATCGTCACATTGTACAGTTTGAAGCTTCCTTTCCACATCTAATAGCCAATCCTCAGCAACTATAGGGTCGGCTGATGTGGAGAAGGTCGGCGGACGTGTCTTTAGAAAGTCTGCCCATCGGGTGGTAATTGGAGTACCATCCCGAGTAACATTGTTTCCACCTTGTGTGCTTGGAGATCTGGCTACTATCTGTTCAAGGAGTCGTGCATGCTGATCTAGTACTCGTAAAATATTTTGATCTCCTTGATATCGGTTCTGCTCCATCATGGCTATCACGCTGGCTAGTGTTGCTTGATCTGTGGCAGGTGCACCCTGCCCGCTGGTCTGTCCACTCTGCTGTGCTGGATCCATCTGCCAATTGGAATCTTGAGATTAGCTTTGCAGCAGCTTTGGTGAACAAGAGTAGATAAGTAAGACTTTGAATTTTCAAGGCAAGTATAGGGCGAAAAAGGTAAGAACGAGGGCGAAAGGGGACAGGAGAAAGCTTTGAACACGGAGGGGATACTGATAATTAAGCAAACAACATAAAAGATAATGAACATAAATTTACAATATGCAAGTGGTACACAGACCACTTAGGGTTCATGATTACACCTGCATTACATTACAAATGTACCACTACTGCAAAAGGTCAGGCTAAACTAGCGAACACCAACTACTCCTCCATGGTGTCCGAAGCCGGCATGGCTAGAGGGGCTGCAGGACGAAATCGGGCACGGTACTCTCCTGCAGTCATCCTGCGCCTAGGCCGAGACTACACCGAAGCACACGAAGAGGAGACGCTGGGAGACTCTCCACACTCTGAAGCCTCACCCACCTCGACTGCCTCGAAGCGGACCAAAGCTGCACGAAGCTACTGCACCTCCTGACGAGCCTCCCACAACTGCCTCTGCTGGGAACGGGACTCCTCGACTGCCCGCTCATATCTGAACGTCTGCTGGGCCACAAGGGTGGCGATGCCCGCAAGGCGGGGATCGTCCTCCTCACGAAACTGAGGTACTGTGAAGCCTCCACGGAGCGATCTCGGGATCAGGTCGAACGGAGACTCAGCCAACTCCAAGTCGTAGTAGCCTCTGAGGTAGATCACAACCTTCTGGGCTGCATCCTGTACAACGTCGTCCTGGTCGATCCTCCTGGCGATGAACTTCCTCTAAATGTCTGGGCGGACAGGCAGGGGTGTGAGGGTCACCCATGCCTTCCACTCGTAGCGCTGCTCCTGGCGAAAGCGACCAACTGCGTGGAAGACTGGACTGTGGTACCCGGTAGCTCCCAAGTACCTCTGCATCTCCCAAAGCTTGAAGGGCCAACCCTCCATGCGGTCAGGACGAGAGTGAACAAAGTGCACCATCTGTCGAGAAACGAAATTTTGAAGTTAGACAAGTAAAGCAGTAAACATTTTGTGAAAAGTAAAACTTAAGCAGAAGTAAACTAAGACAGATAAGGTAGCAACAAGAGAGGAAAAAGACATCAATAATACTTATGTTTTTCGTAAACCCTTTTTATGACTTAAATTAAATTTTGCGATAAAATCGCTTCCTAGTTTGCCTTAGGTCTCAACCTACGGTCAAAGAGCCTGCTCTGATACCACTTCTTGTAACGCCACAGTTTCCAAGGGCGCCTGTGGACACGATATTCCGCAACTATTCACACGTGAACAGTTATGGAACATCGCGCAAGAGTGTACCATCACATGCTTACAACAAAAGTCCAGCATATTTTTCACATAAGGTTTAACAACCCAGTTTTCACTGCAGCGGGGCGTGCAAGCTCAAAGTATTTACATTACAAAAACTCCAAGGAAAGCTCGAGCGCGGCGGAGACCTAGAGCCACGGATCCTCGTCGAAGAAAAGTTCCTCAGGGGCTTCCTCCACGGGGACACCTTCACCAGCGTCTTGATCTTCTGGAGGGGTTTAGAAAGCCGTGAGCTAACCAGCTCAGCAAGTCACAACAGTAAACCCTATCTTACTATTTGCACGGGTCAACAAAGGAAGGGAGTATACCTAGTTTATTAATTTTGAGTGGATGCAGTTTTACTTGCAAACATTTTCAAAAACATAGAAGGAAAAACAACTACTCCTTAGAATTAGGGGTTTTCATAAAAAGATAATTAACCAACTAATCCAATTAAAGCATTTACAAAACTACTTAAGCTTCGCAGCTAGAATCACCCAAGTGACACAGCTCCATTAACCGGGAGTACGGCGTATTCGAATACCATTTATTTGACTCTGCAGAGTTGCTCAACTTTACCCACATGCACCCTTAACCCTCATGACTGAGTTAAGGAACCGGGTCTTTTCACTGCTCAACCCTTGATATACACTCCACCCGATAGGTGTGGAATCCACACAACCTCGGGTATCCATTGGCCACCACGGAACGCCGGGCCCGAGTTGAGGGGACCTATCGTTGTCTTAGTCCGGATTCGCCATCCGCACCGACTCCCAATGCAGGGCTTCACTTAGGTTGAGCAGATACTAAACCAGGGTTGACAAGTCAACACCTATGGTTGAGCGGTCACTATGTCATTTGCTCAGCGTAAGGGTCTAGTCCTTACATTTCCTCGAGGTCCGCAACCTCCACTCTAGGGTAAGCGGTGGGCGAAGACTGTCTCGCAGTTTCCCACAACTCTCTTACCCTAACTTGTGCACGCTTGCACTGCCACCCTAGGGTTCGGTGTCCCATACCACCTTACCCCAACTCCGAGTTTTGAAATCTACCGGCCCACGGCCACAACCTTAGTAGTGTAAAGACTTTGCATGTGATATAGATAGCCTACATGTGATTATACAACTCTTAAGATAGTTCTAGGGTTACAATGGCGGGGCTACAAGGTTAACATGACATTTATCGGTGGCAGGTTTTATCTACATAACTAGCATTTCACAACTAGCATAATGCAAATAACATAATAACATAATTAGACAACATGGGATACAACATGATCAAGGTTTTGCGACTTGCCGTGAATCTGGACGATCTCGGCGATCTCGAACGTAGAACCTCCCTGATCCTGGGTCTGCACCGAAGCTTCCAGAATCTCCGAAACTAGCGTAAACACAAAAAATAACATAAGTCCGGCTTGAGCCTAATCAAGTGAGGAAGAAAATAATCTATGAAAAAGGAGTAAAGTGCAAAAATCTCCAAATAGGAATTTTTACAATTTTTCTGGGATGAATTTGGGAAAATAGAAGTCAAAAATGGGCTTAGGACATTAAATGGAGCAAAGTGGTGAAATTTAGGAATTTTTGGGATTTTCTGTGATTTTCTATGATTTATTTGGATTTTTCTAAATTTCTGGAAAGAATAAAAGGTTGGAAATTCGGGGTGAACAGTAAAAGGCCGGCCCGGGGCTACAGTGCGGCCTGGCCGAAAATTCAGCCCGCGCGGCCGAATGACCTGCGTGGTCCACGCGGCCCAAGCGCACGCGCGGTGCGGCCTGACAGGCCGAGGTGCGGCCCAGTTGTGCGCGCCCGCCCGATCGGGATGATGGACACGTGGCCCGCGCGAACGGTGGGGATGCGGGGTGGGCCGAGGGACTGGATGGAGCAGGTAAGTGGGATCGGACGGCAGCGAGCATACGACCATCCGACGCTCGGGATTAGATGGCAACGAAGGGTGTGGACGGAGGGGATGCTGCCACGTCCCTGGGGAGGGCCGTCTACAACCTCCCGCCGCCGGTTTGGCCGAGAGACAGAGGCGGAGGCAACTCTGCCCTCTGGCGACGGCGACTATCCTCGGCGGTAAAAGAGAGCACCCATAGGTAGATTACCGCAAGGGGATTCCATTTTGGTGGTTAGGGGAGAAAGGGCGTCACTGGCGGTGGCTGGAGGTGAAAGGGAGGGGTTCAGGTTTGCGGTGGTGCATCGGCTCACCAGCGGCTCTTCGGCAAAAATAAGAGGTGGGGGCACGATCTTCGCAGCTCGGGGATCACAGTGGTAATGTCGGCTGTGGCTGTGATGCGCTCAGAAGAGCTGTCCTCGGGGAGGGGCTTTGGCCGGAGGTGAGCTGCGGCGCTGGAGTTGCACGGACGATTCCCTGGATGAAGTGGTTCACCAAAAGAGTCAGCGAGAGGTGGAGATACTCTGAGCAAAAATAATTGGGAAATGGAGGGAGGAAGGGGGAGATCAGCCCACGGGGTCGCCGGCGCAGGGGATGATGGCAGCAAAGCTCAGGGCAACGAGGTTTCAATTGGTTTCACTTGGAGAAGCTTGGGAGGGGCAGGAGGCGATTTGAGGTGGAGAGGAGGCTTGGAGCGCACGGGAGGAGTGGGGAGCTGGAGGGGGTGGCTTTTATGCCTCGGCGGAGAGGGAGGAATACGAGGGAGGGAGGCATGGGCATGGCGTCGACGGTCAACAGGACAGGGGGTTGCTGGGGTGTCTCCTCCGCGCGATGGGGCAATGTCCGGCGCTGGACAGCAGTAAAGGAGGTGAGTGGCGGACGGGAGCAGGTGGCCGGGGCGGCATGGGCGACGGCGGAGCTTGTGGGGGAAGGGAAGGGCAAGAGGGCCTGGCAGGTGGGGACCAAACGAAGGAGGAGGCAACGCGTGGCGTGGGAGGTGGTGCTGCCTTCGGACTGGCCGACGTCTGCGTGACGCGAGCGGCGCGAATCCGGGGGTGCGGACGTGGTTGCAGCGCGCAGCGCGTGCGCGAGGGAGAAGGCGGCCGGGGGAAGGGGCGCCAGCGGGGAGAGGGAGCGGAGGGAGGCGCCGGGGAAAAGGGAAGGCGGAAAGGAGGGAGGCGCCAAGGAGAGAAAGAAAGCGGCAGCGCCCAAAAGGGAAAGCGGCTGCGGGGAGGACTTTCCAAAAAGGGAAAGTTTCCGAAAAACACTCAAAAATCCAGCAAAATTCCACAAAAATTTTGGGGTTGAAAATTTGGGGTCTTTCACTACTGGTTAGCATAAAAACTCAAGAATATTATATTATTTCTTTCTTATTAACAGGTTGCCGAAAGGGCCTTATTCCTGTGGAACAATGAACACTTGTTCGATTTGATCTCCCAAAACCACCAAGTTATCCTGCCAATCATATATCCAGGCCTCCAGCTCTGGAAAGGAATGCCCATTGGCACTGGAACCAGTCAGTTCTGAATGTTACAATGAACGTCAAGAAGATGTTCTTCGACATGGATGAGAGATTGCTGTTGGCTTGTCAGAGCAATTTCCAAGAGGAGGAAGAGAAGCGAGCCGCACCTGAGGAGAGGAGAAGGCTTATATGGGAGCACCTTGAGAGGAACGCCGCATTCCATCCAGTAACCGGAGACATCAGCTTTGCTGTTCTTCCTACAGCTACTCCTCTGGTAGCTCCCACTATGACATAATATGACGCGTTTAAAACTTTAAATGTACTTCATTCTACTCCATAGTTACAGGAAAACCTGAAAAAAAAGTTTAAAATTTGTGAATCAAATTTTGAATTTTAGTGGTTTGAAAACCGGTAACCAAAAAAACCGCTTAAAAACCCGGTAAAACAGCAAAAAAAACCCTGAAAATCACTAAAAACAAAAAAACCAAGTTAGGAGTATAATAATTGAAGCATATTTATCACATATAATATGTAATATAGCATAAAAAAGCCTAAAAGGCTCTAAACCATTCTTACCGGTTCCTACCGGTAAAACCGGTTATCAATTGTTACCGACCGGTAATCGCCGGTTTTTTGAACCCTGATGATCAGGAACAGCTGAAAATACGAGAGATTGACTGATTTCGTTGGAAAATTTCTAAGTGCAGCTGGTGTCATGTGGATGTCAGTAGTTTTCGATTTTCCGTATTCTGATGGGCTTATTGAAATGCCAGATTTGATGGGTGAACATACAATGAAGTAAGCCCATAGTGTTTTTCATGATTCGATAATTCAACTACATTATTTCCTTGTCTGCTTAGCAAGCTGAAAAGCATAGGAAATTTGGATTTCACACTAAGCATGAGTAGATGTTTGAGGTACTTTGCATCTTGCAATTTAATGACAAGAACTGCATAATTGATATTGTCTGCTTCACCTCTTTGCCATCTGCTCTTAATCCTATGCAACCGCTATCTATTTATTAGTAACTATGCATCGATTAAGGATGATTGGCCTTTGAAATGATAAACGAACTCTAGGCCTCATGTACAACTGTGTGTTTGTGTTTGGCTCTTCCACAGGCTATTCTACAAGGGAAAATTATTCTTTATAGTTTAACCTCTAGGTTTTATACTATCAGTTCACTGTATAAAATCTACCTGTCAAAGCTATTTTGCAATATTACACGAATCTAAGTTAATCGCAAAGTATATGATATGAATCTCTTTTCTTAAATACCTCCATCCCCTCGTCAGCACGAGTTTCATGCCTTATTGTAATCATGGATCAATGGATGTCGCCATTCATGAATAATGACAGATGGACCTAGTTGATAAAATCAAGTGTGGTCCCTGGTGCAACCATCTACCAATGAATGCAAGAGGGACCTAATTTCACCTAGATATTCAATGTTAATATCATTTTCATCCAGCTATGAGTCCAGTGCACATTTTCAGTCGGATACTCATAAGAAAGAGATCTGTCCCATGGCATCACTATGGATTTGGTCCGATCCAATTCTGATGGGACCTGTCTAGTTATCCACAGAAAAGATCAAATTCTACAGGGTTTGGTATGAATAATGATAGGCTTGATTCTTACTGTAAGTAGTTAGTACTTCGTACTTAAATTGACTTCAGTAATGATTCCAAGTATCTAAAATGGACAAATGCTATTCTACGGTTTTGTTTTAACGAGTTTTTCCTGTAGACTATTTATTGAACAAAATTGTCGGTATGGATATCTAGTACACTGACAAATAACACATCAATTGCCACAGTTATTGTTCCCCTGGTAAAGTCTTAGTTGTTTCCACTGGTGCTTGGAACCGACACATTGCAAGCTTGAGTTGAACTCTATAAAAGAGGGCTTCACATCCACACAGATAGCTACTAATCACTCTATATATCTTCCTGCTCTGTTCATAGTCCTTTTTCTTTTCTTCTGTTGTACCGGAGATACTTGTACAAGGAGATATAGCAAGATGTATAACCCTCCGAGTGCGCAGGACATGTCCTACTACGATCATGTTCAGAAGCGCCATGAGGATAAAGGCTGCTTATATGCATGGTAACCTTTCTGTTGTGTTTTTTTCTCCTCGATTACTCTTTATCTCTCTTTAGCATGCTTTCTAGTGGAGTTTTTACTGGCATGTTTGCAACGATAGCCATGAGAAATCCCTCTGAATTCTGAAGCTTATCTTGAGGTGCCTGTTTTGTCGAGTTGGCTGGATGAACAACGTGGATATGAATCCAAGGTTCTTTCTAAAGTATATTGATTTAACCACTTGCCACTAATTTGTTCGAAGCAGCATAGACAAGATTATTCTAACATGCAAGAAGACTAAATTAGGTATATGGTATACAGTTTACATAGTGTAACTTTTGATATTTGCTGAGTCTCGTCTTGTGGTTAAATCTAGAGTAGAGTTCGCCACAAATCGACCAATATAATTTAGAAAACGGCACACATGAGATTGAAAAGCCTTTTAAGTTTCCGATATAAATTTCCTTCTTCTGCGGTTTTAGCATTTTAGGATTCAGAACATGAGTAAAGTTTTTTTAGATAATGGATAGAAATCCGCCCTCTATATCCACATGTGGATATACGCAGCCAAAGTTTACAGGAGCTCTTAGACTCAATTACTCAAAACCTCAAAACTGAGGTACGCAAAAAACAAAGAGCAAAAAGACTAAGAAAGCTAGAAAGACATTCTAACTTCTATGTCCTTGCTTCAAACTTGCTTTGATCTTGTGCACTGGCAATCCTTCGCATCCTAGTTTACTTAGAAACTCTTGATGTCAGGCCTCAAAATTTGATCTTGTGCAGTAGCAAACCTTTGCATCCTCGTTTACTTAGAAACTAAGATATCAAAACGAAGCCACCAAAGTGGGAACCACGTGTGGAACTGTAAAGACAATGCCTTCAGGAAGGAACACGACGTAGCCACGCCGCCCCTGCCCGTCCAACATGGATAGGGATTTCTCCCGCAAGATCCACAACGAGAGAGGAGGGGTGCATCGACAGACAGACGCCTCCAAGGAGTAATACGGCTCCCAAAGGTATCGTCATTGTCAGCCCAACAGCAAGACAAAGGCTTTCGCCTGGCACCCAACCCACTCCCAATGACAGCACGCCAACTACTAGCACAATCCAGCGTTGATGGCTGCACAACGACCACGGTCACCACCGCACAATCCCATACACCGGCGACCGTGCTCGGCGACACCTGGCACTAGGCCGAAGTCGCCGGCTGCTCGCCGGTCGCGCCGCCGGCCCCCGCCGCTCGTGCCCGGAGCTGGTCGCCAGAGATGGTCGCCGCCCGAAGCCCGACCGAAGCGACCGCCGCCTGTGCTTGAAGCTGCCGGCAGCCGCTCGGCCTCCCCGTCGAGCGCCTCCGGCTCGAAGCCGCCAGCGTCCGCGGCCTCCGACGGCCGCCGCCGCGCTTCGCCGCCCGTCGTCCGCCTCCGGCTCGAAGCCGCACGGCCTCCGGGTCTCGCGCTCGAAACCGCCCGACCGCCGCCGCACGGCCTCCGGGTCGTTCGCCCGAGTTCGAAGCCGCCGGACCGCTGCCGCGGCCGCACTCCTCGCCCTCCTCCTCCGCACAAGCCTCGCCGCACCAAAACTCGGGAGCCCGCCGCGGCGCCACCACCTGAGAGACGCCAGGGATCCGCCGCCGGCGAGGGGATCCGCTACCGGGTCCTGCCACCCCTCTCCGCCTCCCTCCCAGCGCGCTCCACGCCGACCTCCTCCACGCGGGCCTCGCCGCTCCATGGCTCAAGATCCCGCCGCAGCGCCACCAGCCGAGGGACTCCAGATCCGGCCAGCAGGCCACCGGATCCGCCGCCGGCGAGGGGAGCCGCAACCGGGGCTCCCACGACCAGCGCACCAATCCCCACCGAACCGAGCAGGGGAAGGAAAAAAAAAGCCCCGCCGTCGCCCTCTTCGGCGACGGCGAGGAGGGGGGATCCGGACGGGGGGAGGGAGGTGAAGGGACGGGGGCCGGGAGGTGAAGGGACCAGACACACAGGCCGAGTAAAGTGCTTTGGGTAAAAATCCCTATAAAAGATTAGGGTGAATGGAAGATATGGCTTTCTTAGCAATAGTCCTTAAAAGGGCTTCCTTTTATAGGTAAGCTAATTAGCTCATTTGATCAAATTCGTTGTTTCTTTTGGTCCCCAGTCATGTGTGATACTTCACCTTGATATGTTAACTTCCCTCTTAAGCAAAACTTTCTTTCGACAAAGTTGATTCCTCCTTTTTTGTGAGCATTTGAGCTAGCTTATCAGGATTTCAGAACAACAAAAGTATCCAGCACTCATGATCATCAAGGCCCCTGTTGGGTTAGAGATTGCTATCAAGAGATGTAACAAGTGATATAGCGCCTGCTTGACTGATAGAGATATCCACCACAAAGTCACCCAATAGTGTGCTCCCTTTGGCTCATCTGATCAAATGGAAAATGGAATCCTATGGGCAATGTGGTAGTTACCGGTCATTTTCATGTAACATTTGCCTAGTCCTACCGGTAGGACTATCGTTCACACTCCAGTACTGAGATCAATAACCTGCCACAATCCAAAATGGAAGTAGTTTTCAAATAGTTTTATAAGAATCAATGCAGTAAATTTCAATTTAATTTATGAATCACTTCATTGTAACTTAAATTTACACTGTTTTTTTAAAAAAATTGTGGGTTTTACCTTGGAAGCCTCTTCTTTGCAGCCTATTTACACTGTGCTGCTGCTTCTGCTGCTACGAGACCTGCGAGCACTGCTTGGAGTGCATCTGCTGCTGCGGCTGATTAAGCTCGACGACATCATCATGCAGGTGTGGCCAACTGGGATTTGGCACACTCATCGCTGTCCTATAGGCCATATCATTTCATCTCAGTGAACATGCAGTGCTGCTTGTTGGAATAAAAACTGCAATAAATGTGTGTGTGTGTGTATCATGTTAGTCATGTATGGTGTTCGTGTGCTTTCCTTTGACAATGCTCTGTGAAATACTGTGAATTTGGTGTACCTTGACCAAATGAATGCATTGTTCTGATCCAATAATCCAGCCTCATAAGCTTTCCCAGGCTTGTGTTTGAAATTATCTGGGGGTGTTGGTTTGAAGCGCATGCATGGTTGCAAAAGTTGAGTTACCGAAATTTGGTAACTCCGACCAGATTCGGCCTCTATTTGGTTTGTAACCAAAATATGAAAAGATTACTTTTCGTTGTTTCTATAGTTCATTTTCTTACCAAAACTTGGTAAAATCGTAGATAACCTATTTGACGAACAAAAGTTTGGTAATGTCAAATTTTGGCAGACTTTGGTAGGGCAATTTTGGACCTCAACCAAACACACCCCTAGATTTTTAGGCTCTTGGTTTGCTTCTATGTCGGGGGCAACAGAGCTAGACCATATAACACTCAGCCTATACTCGCTTCAGCATACGTGTAGGACCAGATAGACAATGGAGGAGGAGGTGAATGGTGTCTTAAATTTTTTTTCCCAAGTATTCACTTATCCTTTATTCCGATAGCTATAAATCTATGAAGATAAGGATAGCAATCCAACTGCAAAATCAGAGACTCTCAGAGCTGAGCAAAACCAATCAGAAAAATATCATGGTCGAATTTTGACTACATGGTCGAAAGTCCTACAAAGCTGAGCGTAACCAGTCAGAAAACAACGTGGTCGGAATTCGACTACATGGTCGAAATTCGACTATGTGGGCAGAAATCAACGTGGTAGTAACCAACGTGGTTGATGACCATTGAGTGGTCAAACAATCATCGTGGTCGTTGAAAATTGACTGGTCGAAAACCCACGTTGTCGAAACTCAACGTGGTCGAAAGCCAATAAGTGGTCTAACACTAACGTGGTCAATGACCTGAGAGAGATCACAAACCCGAGTGTTCGTAGGAAGTCGAACATCAATCGCTGTGGTCGACGACTAGTGAGTGGTCGAAAATCAAGGTGGTCGAAAACCTGAGTGGTCGGAACACGTCGAAATACGATCAGAAAGGTCGACGACTAGTGAGTGGTTGAAAACCCAACGTGGTCAAAAAAAGATAATGTGGTCGAAAGCCTGAATGTGGTTGAAAACTAGAGAAGATTGATGATGAACAGAGGCTTCCAGTAGGGGTTCAAGAACCAAATTTGATGTAATTTTTGATCCGTAGATTCAAATGATATGAAACTTAGTAGGAATCTTTTCTAGAGTATTGTGAGTCTATTCCAATAAATGATCATGAGAATCATAGCGAAAGTTGAGATCTTTTCCAATTTGTTGGAAGGTTTTCCTAAGACCAAGTTAAAATAGAAATCAGTGAATACAACTTACTCGTGGATGGGTGATGACCAAGATGTGTCTAGATGTATTCCCACATGTAATAGTAAGTTAGAAAACCAAAGAAATCAACTAAAAATACTCAGATCAAGAAATCGCTCAAAGTGGCCAAAATCAAGCAAAAACTAGATTTCCTTAAGAGCTTCCTCTAGATCGCGCCTAGATGAATGAGATTTTATCTCCAAGAGACATGTCCACCTCTTACACGTTCTTGGTACTAGAAAAGCTTAAGAGAAAAAAATCCAAACAAGAAAGCCAAGAAAATCAAAAGCACATGAGAGGATTCATGGCACAACTCAGTTGGGCAAAGCTTGGATGTTCATTTCACTTGGAGATGAATGATTTTACAACCAATCTCTCTAGATGGCAGAGCTCTAAGCCTAGAGCACACACATATAAGGTTCCAACCTATGGAACCATCATCTCCCAAATCTATCACCCATGGAAGGGAGGAAGGGCTAGCCACCAAAAGGTTTAGCCAACCTTCTTACTTCCTCAAACCCTAACCCTTACCTCTTCTCCCCTTATAAAGCCTCACAACCTGAGTCAAAACTTAATGGATCCATCTATTAGGCCAAACCAGGGATAACTTGTTAACTCCACCTAACACCAGGTTTTACTCTCACGCACGCTTCACAAAGCAGCCTACAACCACTAACCAATTAGGGAATCAACACTCGATCTACTTCACATTTTCAGCACATATAAGGCCTAAACCACTTAGATCAACGCTGTGGTTTCACACATCACCACTTTTTCGGTATTGGACAATTTACCAAAATGCCCTTCTACCGCTTTCTATGAAGATTCTCGCTTCCTTTGCCATGAAGCATCGTCCATGCTTCGCCATCTTCCATGTGGTCCCAATGACTTGCCGCCAAGCCTCTCATGCATCCGGATCCCACCGAACTGTCCTTGCTTGCAAACGACCCAAATCAATTGACGCACCACATGCTTCTCCTTGTGCATGACAACATCCGGCTTTCTTAACTGTCTAGACCTCAACTCCTCCTTAAGCCTAATTCCAGTCCACCTTGCTGTTGCCCGTCATGTCTACCACCGGTAGCTCCCGCTCTGGTTCCTCGTCATCCCAGCTTGCAACCACCCTACTAGCCTCGATCATCTTCAGCGTCTCCCTGACCATTCTGGACCTCAGTACAACCCTATGACTAGTCCCGATCCTCCTACGCCTCACTACAACCTAGTTTCGAAGTCCTGCAATCAGCAACAATAAGCAAACCGTTACGTAGTACCGCACAATACACAAAGTCATTAATTGACACTTTCATCCATATAATGCACAACGCAAAATGTATGCAATCAAAATACTGATCCTAAACCTAAGACCAAACAATAAACCTATATGCACACAAGTAACAACAACTATACCATGATCACATTCCAACAACAATCCATGACTCAAAACCCATGACTCAAAACCCAAAACTCTATTTTTCTGGGAAGATCAATAGTACCGCTCTATAGACGCTGGTACTACTGCACTACAGTATTACCGCTTCCCAAAGTGGTACATTCGATTTTCCTGACACTTCCAGAAAACAGTCCAATCGAAATGCGATCTTTGAAAAAAAACACCTCACCACTTCACAAAACTTGCAATGATTCATCACAACATTATTCTAGACCTTCTCACATAGTCCTTCAATACAAGTGAATCAGGCTCACCGAATGACACGATTAACCTATCTCGTTCAAGCGACATTTCTTTTGTGAAGTTGTGTGTTTATTTGGTTGGGTTGCATGAATTGGATAGGCCCGGTGATGCAAAGGTGAATTGTTGGCCCAGGCTAGGAGAGAAGTTTGAATTGAGCATACGAGTGAGTCAGGCTCATTTGATGATATGATCATATGAGTTATTAATATGTATTAACTTGTTTATATTAGGATGTACATAGATTTCAAGGTAGAATAGTGGTTACTAATGTAGACTAATACATATTACTAGGCCATGGTATTTTTTGTCACACATGTTGCTTGCATAATCCTGTAGAACTAAACGGACACACCATTAATGTACTCTTCACTCACACTGTTCTCGACGTACATCCAGTTTCGGTCCATCTACGCTACACATGTAACAAATGGGTGTCAAAAACGATTATTAGTGCTACTATAGCAAATCAGACTAGCTATACTTAATTACACATGACATCTATATTAGGTAGGTAGGTAGCTAGCCACGTATTCATGACACAATAATATTAAACAAGAATATATTGAAGTAAACTAGGAGTACTTACCCATTCTGAAATTGACAAAAGTACCATTATCTTTCTAAACTTAGCTAGCTAGCTAGATCTAAATAGAAACCTAGCTATAATCTCTTTCAATTACAAGGCATATAAGTTATTAGAAGCAATTAAGTACTAACCTCTGATCACTAAGAAGACATATATAGATCTACAAGCGATATGTTTTCATCAAACTTCTCAAACCCGGCCGCCTCTCTCCATCGATGCAGCGCAATGAAAACAGATCTGTGTCGAGACCACGTACGCCCGATATTTAATAGCATAGATGATTCCAGATGGTTCCAACCACAAACAGTCTGTGATACCAACATTATCACAGACTGTTCGTATTAATAACTGTCTGGGATAATTCACAGACGGTTATTCATACAAACCGTCTGTGATGTCCGCAATATCACAGACAGTTTGTTACAAGAACTATCTGTGATGTCCACAATATCAGAGATGATTTTTTACATGAACCGTCTATGATGTCCAGAACTTTCATAGATGGTTCTTAACACGAACCGTTTGTGATATCTGACTTATCACAGACAGTTCGTGTTAAGAACCGTCTATAAAAGTTCACATACGGTTATTAACAAAACTGTTTGTGATGTCTCAATTATCACAGACGGTTCGTGTTAATAACCGTCTGTGAAAATATCACAGACGGTTGCTAGTATAAACCGTCTATGATAGTTTAAGCTCAGAAGGTTCCGTATGAACCGTCTATAATGCACTCGTCCAGTATAGCCTCTTTTGTAGTAGTGATAGTGCATGGCGTTAGACCGTTAGATTAAAACGTGGATGAAATAAAAAATGAAACGTGGGGAGAAATGTTGAGGTATATACAACTGTGATTTTAATTACCTGTTTATCAATATAGCACTAGTAGATCTCATGTTGCCAAAATACTAACCAGTGGTGGACACAAGAAAACTCGAGTCTCGCCAAGCTTAAAATATGGCCAAGGGCCTCTTTGAATAGAATTTCATTGGAAAAATGAAGGAATCCTATTCGTACAAGAATCGATGCCATTCATCCCTTTGTTATTGGGTTAATCTTGTTGTATGTGTTGAGCTCGAGTGTGTTCGAGTTCTCTGTTGTGTGGTCGTTATGACCAGTATTTGTGTTGTCATTATGACCAGTGCTAAAGCTACACCAAGTATTGTAGCTCTGAGAACTTTGTGGTCGTAATACCGTAGTCGATTGTCGATGGTCGTGGTCGATAGTCATAGTCGATTGTCGACGGTCATGGTCGGTAGTCTGGAGTGCATACTCGGAAGAGTACTGTGGATGCTATACTCGGAGGAGTACAGTGGACGCCATACTCGTACGAGTACTATAGCACTCGGAGGACTCGAAGCTTGTGTGTGGTCGTAGTGCCGTGGTCGTGGTGTCTGTATGTGGTCATAGCGCCATGGTCATGGCACCTATGTACGTGGTTGTAGCGCTGTGGTCGTGGCGCCTGTGTACGTGGTTGTAGCGTCTGTGCATGTGGTCGTAGCGTCGTGGTCGTGGCGTCTGTGTACATGGTTGTAGCGAACCAGTCATAGCTGCACCGAGTACCATAGACGTCATACTCGGAAAAGTACTGTAGATGTTATGCTCGGTAGCAGCCACTGTACCAATTGTAAGCTCTGTACCAGTAGTTGGCTATTGTGGCAGTCTAGTATGGGCCAGTCACTGTAGCAGTTGTACAACCAATCATTGTTGTAGTCATCAGCGCGAATGGTCATGGAATGACGTGGGTCTTCAGTCAATTGGCAAACTGCTCGGTATGGGTAGCGTCGTGGTAGTCGTCAGTCGTGTGGAGTGAGTGGCCTGTTGTGAGGCCCGGTTGTATCTATATATACCCTGTAAGTCTTTTGAAAGGATGAGCCAGTGAATAACAGAGAAAACACATAAAAAGATGCGTCAGTTTGCACCGCAATAATTGTACCACAGTTCTAGTGTTTTAGCTCAGTTATTAGCTCCACCTTATCGTTCCCATCGTATCCACGACAGTGTATCAGTCCACAGCTAAAGCATGCGTCTGAGAGAGCTAGGAAAAACATCTGGTGAGCAAGCGTAAACTAGTTACGACTACTGAGGGTGATCGAGTTATGACTACTGAAAGCGGTGTTTCGAGTGGTCGAAACACTCCACTCCTAACACCTGGTGAGTAGTCGTAAACTTGTTATGACTACTAAGATTAGTGTTCCAAGTGGGCGAGACCCAACATTTGAAAAAGTCCAATGTCATCTTTTCAAATCCTAAGGATCACTGTTCCTTTCCTATCATTTCATAGGAAAACGTAAGAAAAAAAACATAAGCTCAAACTAGATGGGAAAGTTCATGTGTTTTTCCTGCTTCATCAAAACGCCAATTTCTGCAATTGTCATGTGATATCC
Organism: Dendrocalamus latiflorus; assembly: GCA_017311315.1. Classification (NCBI taxonomy): domain Eukaryota; kingdom Viridiplantae; phylum Streptophyta; class Magnoliopsida; order Poales; family Poaceae; genus Dendrocalamus; species Dendrocalamus latiflorus. Next base: position 29,952,261 of record CM029613.1, read on the forward strand.
AATTCTCTGCTTTTGTACATGTATTCTTATTCTATTCGACTATTCCTATGTGTTGTAGGAGTCTAACCCCTGAGGCAAGGTCTTGTAACTGGTTCAATATGTAATAGACTTCAGTGGCGGAACCAGGATTTGGCTACGCCCCGGGCTGAACTCTAACAACTTAAAACTAACGCCAATTTATACCCATACCATGATATAACAAAAGTATATCATAATTAGCTAATTGCACTAGTATATAAATGGTCACAAATTGAATAATTTAATTGTCCATAGAAGTACTTCCATAATTTTTAGAAATATATAATGATAACCCAATGGTCAAGGTTGCATTTCAGAGACACAACAGTAAAAATAATGTCAAGAGTTTGACAAATGGGAGTACTTCCATAGATCAACTAACATTAAGAGCAAAATTAAGGACTTTCACTGCATAAATGCACATGTTCACCATTAGTTCGACTAAATACAGAATACATTTATTCATTGCTAGAAAAAACACAATAACAAGCTGCTAAAACCTTAGGCATGATCAGAAGTTCACTAAAAGTACAGTTGCATAAAGTACAGAGATCACAGAGCATACCTTCGCGTTGAAATCTGAGTCAAGAAGTATATTGGATGATTTTATATCTCTGTGAATAATCAATGGATTGCAGTGCAGCCAGTGCTCATGAAGGTGTTCCAAACCTCTGTGGTTACAAAATTGACCTGGATTAGTGTTCTTTATCCTTATTGTAACTTGGAAAAATACATGAAATTCAAGAGTTTAGAATTTGAACCTTGCTGCATCATGAGCAATTTTCAAGCAAATGTGCCAACTTAAAGATGATCCACGAGAACATCCTACAGAAGTAAGGGGAAAACAGTCAAATATTTTCCTTTCACTGCCAGGAGGACTGGAGGAGGGGCGCCGGGGTGGCGCTGGCCGTCGGGAGGGCCGGAGGGGGGCGGGCTGGGAGGCCGGGAGCCGGCCGGCGCTGGCTGGGAGGCGCCGAGGCGGGGCGGCGCCGAGAGGGGGGCAGCCGGGCAGGCCGGGAGCCGACCGGCGCTGGCTGGGAGGAGCCGAGGCGGGGCGATGCTGGGAGGGGGGCAGGCCGGGAGCCAAGCAGCGCTGGCCGGGAGGCGTGGCGCTGTGGCGGCGCCGACCGTCGGGAGGGAGGCGGGATGGGCGCCAGGCGGCGCTGTCCGGGAGGCGGGGCGGCGCCGGGAGGGGGGCGGGGTGGCGCCGAGAGGGGGCGGGCGACGAGCAGTGCAGTGTGGCGGGGGCCAGTTGTGGGGCGGCGCTGGATCGGCGCAGTCGCGCAGATGAGACGGCGGAGGCGACGAGGCGGAGGCCAGTTGCGGGGCAGCGCTGGATCGGTGCGGACTGCGGTGCGGTGCAGCGGCGCTAGATCGGTGCGGCGGAGGCGGAGGCCGGTTTCTGCCTTGTGCTGCTGCTGTGCTTAGCTAGGGTTTTCTTTGAGCGATCGGCGCCGCAGGCAACGCGTGAAATCGTGAAGACTTGGGCCGTGCGGAGCAATGGTGGGCCGCGTGAAGACTGTGGGCCACGCGAAGACCGGTGGGCTGTTGGCTTAGTGCTGAATTGTGAAATATATATGGGCTACCTGGGCTGAATACTTGGAATAATACCCCGGGCTGACCTGGGCTATATACTACAAATTTTCTCACGCCCCGGGCTAGAGCCCACCTTGCCAGGGGCCCAATTCCGCCCCTGATAGACTTAATAGTATAGAGACATATGTATAAAGGAATGTACCAATGTACCCCTACTTTTTGTAATTATTAAGAAGGTAGGATAGAGATTTCACATCTAATCTTACTTATGTATGTAAACCCCCAATAGCGGTATGAGGGGTTAGATCCACTTATTTCATACACGGGCACTCTCTCCTATCGTTGACTCTCTCTAACTAGTCCTTTTATATACTATTTGGTCAGTAGCCACAACACTATGTTTTTCCTATTCTACATTCCTGTGTTCCAAAGAGAGCTTAATATGCCACAAATATCTCGTTCCACTTTCTATTCTCGGGGAAAAATAAATTGCACTGTACTTTATTTAAGGATGGTCAAAGACTAATGATTGTTATATTATACATGAAAAATGGAAATCACGCTAGATTCAAAATAAAAGAAATCCTGACGACATTTCTGAATAAAAACCTTCTTATTTCCAAAAAAAATTAGCAATCCAAAAGTATCTAAATCCAAACATAAGAATTAAGACCGGCAGCTCTCGTTGTCTGATCGCTCGCTCCCTCGCTGTTCCCGAGTAGATCCTACACCTCTCGTCGTAGGTAGATCTGGGTTGTGTTCAATTGGACTTTAGTTTTGGTTTATGTTCAATTGGGCTTTAGTTTTGGTTTATCATTTTTTTGTTACAGTAATAATTTTAGATGATGCATTTTTTGAAGACAAAATCTACAGGTAAATTGTAGTGGACGCTGTACCGAGTTCAGGTACACTAGCCAAAAATCACATGTGACTGTTTTTCTCTACGTACTGCCTCTCGCTTACAGCCAGAATTTAAAAACCATAAACTAAAAGCTAAAACCACAATCCAAAAAAATCCACCCTAAACCTTTTCTTCTTCTCTTTTGTACAGAGCGGAGATTCCTTGTCCATGGCGCCACCATCTGTCGTCGCCCTCCTCTCACCGACGATGGCCAAGGTATTTTTCCTCCCCCAAATAAAACCTTTTCCCTCGGTGGATGGAAACCAAGTACACCGTGTGATGGCAAGGCTAGACGTGGAATGGAAACCAACAAACTTGCTCCACCGTGATTCAAACCTGCCGCCGCCGGTCGTGGACTTGTGCTCGCGCGCTGCCCGGACACCGAGCTCGATCGCGCGCGCGGCCCGCCATCTCGTCGTTCTTAACTAGGCAAGCCTAATCGCGCCGACGTGGTCGCAGGGATCCATCTAATTAATCCCCGCTGTCTGGGCCACCATGTTCCAACTTGTGGATGGGACAAGAAGTGTTGCTGCTTGACAGTTCCGAAATTTTTACAGGCTAGCTAGCTATTGGTCCAATTGACTTCATATAGATATAGAGATAGATAGGAAGCACCGTTGAGAACCGTCGCTGATGAGTACAATTCGAACCATTCCTCCTAGATAAGAGAGATAGATCAATCATAAAATAATACAATAGAATAATAGATTGAACAAAAGAGATGAGAAGGGAACTCCTTTCTTTATTACTTTCTCGTTTTTCACAAGTACAAGTACAATGATTGAAACTCTCTATTTATAGACTAAATGGTAAGGTATCCACTATAGGCCAGACATGCAGGTCCAGGTCTAGATTTCCTAACACTCTCCTTTGGGCACTTATCCGACATGTTCATGTCTTATCAAAACTCCATAAAAACCTAATGAGAAAAATTTAGAGAAAGAGTACATGATACTGCATCCGTCTAAATTTATAAGGCGTATTTTCTCTTGGCACGTAGATCAAGAAGATAATAAAAATGGTTAGATTACCTCTAATTATTATCTCTAAGCACTATATTCAATATATACATGTAAAAAATCGCAAATAAAACTGCATATTTATTGAGGATATAAAGAGAACATTACTAATTTTGCATTAGAACATGAAATATACCTTATATTTATGGACAAGGCTATTAAAAAAATATGCCCTATAAACTTGGACAAAGGGAGTACATGTTAATTTGTGTTGCACAAATTGCCTCATTAAAAAACTTGGTCGAGAAACTTCAGAAAAACCTATCAAGGGAAAAAGTGTACAATATTTCACCCAATTTTATTTAATCTACATGATGTACTCCTTTGGGTACTCGATCTTCATGATCAAATTTTAATAGTGAGATCAGAAGAGTCTCCCCATGAGTTCTGCACTTCTCTAAATTTTATCATTCCAATTCCACGTATACACCTTTCAAAGTTAGACGTTGAAAGTGACTAAATGAGTAAATCTGTAAGATTTTCACACGATAGAATGTAATACCTTAATTTCGTTCATCTTTTGCAATTTATGAGCATAGAAGTATTTGGTGTTGATATGCTTTGCGAGATGATTTTTTACGTAACCCGTCTGTACTTGTGGAACACAAGCCGCATTATCTTCATAGATAATTATGGGAGGTTACATGATGTTCAATCCACATGATTACTGGATGTGGTGAATCATCCATCGAAGTCAAGCACATTCTCGTGCTGCTTCGTATAGTGCTATGATTTTCCAAGTGATTCTTTCAAGTCGACACAAAACTTTGTTTAGACGATTTCCATGAAATTGTAGTTCCACCACACAGAAATACATAACCTATTTATGACCTAACTACCTAACTGTATGCAGGTTTGACAGGTACCCGGCATCTGCATACACTACTACAATAGAGGCTAAACTGGACGCTTACATCGCAGACAGTTCCTAGGAACCGTCTGTGCTGCAAGTATCACAGACGATTCATACGAATAACCGTCTGTGGTATTTTCACAAACGGTTTTTAATACAAACCGTCTGTGATAACTTCATTATCACAAATGGTTTTTAATACAAACCGTCTGTGAAGTATCATAGACGGTTCTAGATAAGAACCGTTTGTGATAATGGCAGACATCACAGATGGTTCTTATCAAAAACCATCTGTGATACTTCACAGGGAGTTTGTATTAAAAACTGTCTGTGGTAATGAAGTTATCATAGATGGCTTGTATTAAAAACCATCTGTGATATGTTTTCCGCCTCACAATCCTCTAAAATTTCATAATCTTTCGCCTGAGTTCGAGTAGGATTCTGTTCCGAGACATCTTTAGTAAAACGGACATAACTTTTGCATACAGTATCCGTTTTCGACGTTTTTGTACTCATTGGAAAGCTAACGACGAGCCTGATCCAAAAAAATGGCCAGCTTGTGCTAATGGCAAAAAAAGGCTTGGCGCCAACTGTTGAAGTTGATGACTTGGACCGAGGGGAGACATTGCGCTTGCTCTCTCTCTCTCTCTCTCCTTTCGCTTTCTCGGTTCTCTTTTGGACTTTTGACGCAGGAGGCCATGGGAATATGATAAAAACCGGTTCGGATTATGACTCGCCACAAACGCGACGCCGAGCCGTCGCCGAGATTTTTTTTGTCAGATCTCGCTTGGTACATGCTCTGATATCAAATATTGGCACAACTCTAAAAAAAACTCACATATAGCATAGATTCATGATAGAAGGAAACAAATAGAGAAGAATACAGGAGAACTACCTCAGCCGCAACTGCGTAGCTAAGTTTTCTGAATTTCTCTATTCTCTTATCAAAATTGATTATAAGACTCCTCATTATATATGCTACTCTTCGACTAATATACGTACTCATATTTTAAGTTGGTCATAACTTTAATTTGAGTAGCCGCAACTGCGTAGCTAAGTTTTCTGAATTTCTCTATTCTCTTATCAAAATTGATTATAAGACTCCTCATTATATATGCTACTCTTCAACTAATATACGTACTCATATTTTAAGTTGGTCATAACTTTAATTTGAGTAACAGACTTTACTACGTCTTGATCTCATACTCATTCTAACATCGCCACGAATAGAGAGATTGATATTTTGTGGTGCACGTACTCACTGAGCATCGATCGATCCATCTCATACTTTAACTTCAACCAGACAGAGCTCGAAATCAACACTGGCTGGTTATATGCCAAACCAAACGAAACAATCGATCGAGTCACTTCAAACGCAAAGGCATAAATAAACCAGATAAACATAACAAATAGGGAAACTAGATTTTCGCTTCGTTAAATAACCGGCACGTACGTGGACCTGCATGCATGCGCCATACATTCAGGAGTGCGACCTGCGCCACCTCGCTACCGTCGGCGTCCCCATCGCCGGCGTCGACCCTGCCGCAGCGGCGGCGGTGGCGGCGCGGGCCTTCTTCGTACCACTGAGTGGCGTCCTCTCCATGCCGCTGTCGGAGTCGTCGACCCTCGCCGCGTCCGCGCCCATGCCGCCGCCGCCGAACAGGAACGTGCCCCACTTGAACAGCCGCCGCCGCCGCCTCTCCGAGCTCAGCCGGTCCACCTGCGCCTGCAGCGCGTGGCACTGCACCTACATGCACGCACGCACGTATTCAGCCATTAATCCATCCATGCACCAATGAGCTGTGAGCTCTAGATATATATGGTTGGTTTCACCGACCTGGAGTCTGGCGACGTCCTCGCGGAGGCAGCGCAGCTCGTGGTGCTGGGCGAGGACCTCGCGCTTGGAGGGGCACCGTGCGGCGGAGGGGAGGTCGAGGGCGGCGGTGGGGCTCCTGGCCTGCAGGGAGCGGAAGGAGCCGCTCCACTCGGCGAGGCGGTTGAGCTTGCTGCCGTGCTCCGAGAAGAGCACCTGCACCACGCAGCGCACCGGCAGTCGCTCGTTCTGCACGGCGTGCGCCGCCGCCTCCGCAGACAGCTTGCGCGCGTCGATCAGCCGGCACAGCGACCGCCGCTCCTCCTTGCTCGCGTGCGGGTGCGCCTGCACGTGCATACGTGCACGTATCACAAACATCAACGATCATTCGTGCACAGCCATTTATGATTATCAACCATCAAAATCAACCGTACGCAGACCCCTACGATAAATACTTCATCACATTTACTTACCTTCCCTAGAAGTCGGTTTAAAATACATAAAAAATCAAAAGAAGTTCTCGCATTTCAAACGAAACCTGACATGCTAGTCCGAGCTTTGAGCAATATGGCTCAATGTGGCTTTTTTTGATTGGCTTATGGCTGAAAAGTACTGTAACTGACTGAAAAAATACTGTAGCTGACAGAGACTTATTTAGCATAATTAAATTTAAAAATAGAAAAAACATATTAGACCATCACGTATAATGCAAACAAATACGGGAAAAAAGAACTGGCAAAAAAGCTCAAAAAACCAAAAGTTCAGAAAAAGACGAAATTTATAAATAGTAAAAAATAAGCCAGAAACCAGAAGCTGAAGCCGAAACGAGCGGAGAAGATCCGGTTGATACCCGCCAACACCAACAAATATATACAGATCTCCATGTGCAAGGACGGACGATTCTTTTGTTGTTTAGCACTTGTAGATATTGAGCTAGCTCACGTGATTCTGTTTTTTTTTTAATTTTTAGAATCGCATGCATGTAGATCGAGCTAGTACTAAACACAGCCATTGCGAGGCTAAAAACAAAGCTCCTTTTCCTTTCTGATGCGACTAGACTATACGTGTTTGGAATGATACAAACGGGTAGGTGTAGATTTGAGCTGGTGATGAACATTAACCTCCTCATACAAAGGACAAATACGGAGAAGGTTCGTACTGACAAAACAGAGGATCGATATTGGTTTTTTTATTTTATTTTATTTACTTGATCAGACCATATTTACAGCCAAGAAGCTATAAGGGGCCGTTTGGAACGGTAACATTTAAGGTCATTCTCTGACATCTTGTTTTATATGAAATTCTTCCGTTCCAAATAGCTAGCCTTTTCCACAGATGGGGTGTTTCAAATCTATTATTTAATTATCACTTTTTCTGGGTGATATTTGAAACGTGTGAATTCTATACAAAATGAATTGTTTTCTACAAAATTTCTATAAAATCTGTACGTTCTACAACACGCTTTCAAAGCTCAAACATCTTTTTGTTCTGAAGTATAAATCACATAAAATAAATTACGGCTAGGCAAATGTTCGGGCAATGGTCCAACTTGACACTAACCGTGGTCAAACACACAGAAACATGTGTGTACTTGGCTCTCTTACTTCCATGGTTTTTTTACCTCGACCATAGCATGCATCCAACAGAGTCACATCGGCCAACGTACACCACTGCATAGAATAACGTGCACCACACTCGACCTTTTTGGCCTTTCCCATCGACATCGCAAACTTACGCACATGTCATGCATGATTTGTCTCATAATCAGTCAGCTACATGATTTGTCTCATAATCTACATGATTTGTCTCATGCTCTTGCCATCCTAGTGCTTTTGTTTATGAATTTTTGGCCACTGTAATTATAATGTATATTTAGTATTTAAATTTTTTATAGTAATACTATGAAATTAGATAACTATGATCGATTAAACCAACAGCCTATTTGAAATGCAGAAATTTTATAGGAAAATGTTATGTTCCTAGGTTCGGAATGAGCTGCAAGCAAGAGCCCCATTTCCTTTTTGTTGGTCACATGTTTAGGCCCCGTTTGAAATAGAAATTTCACAGTAATTTTGTGGGATTTTCAAATAAAACGGTTTAATTTCGCATTATGGAGCATGTTTTCTTTAAGGGTAACACAACCTGCACACTACATGTACACACGAATGAATGGTCCATCTAAGGGTCAGAAACCGTTTTTCTAACGAGGACAAGAAGACAATGCTGCCATGATGACGTACGGACGAGATTAAGTAACCAAACAGAACATAAACATCATTAACCGAACAGAGATGGAGATAATTACCATTGCTCCCACACAGCCTGCGAATGAGATGCACTCACCTTGAGGTAGGTGTCGACGGCGCGGTACAGCCCGTCGTCGGCGGCGCGTGCGTGCGCCGGCACGGCGCGCGCGAGCTCCTCGAACTCCGCAGGCCGCAGCCCGGCCTCCAGCGCCGCCTCGGCGAGGTACGCGTCCACCAGCCTCGCCACCCTGGCGGCCGCCGCGCCGCCGCCGCCCGCCTTGGCGCCCTCCCGCAGGAAGCCCCGCACGAGGCGGAGCACGAGCGGCACGTCCAGCAGCGTCGCGCACGGGCGCGCCTGGTGGCCGTGGGCCGCAGCGCCGAGCCCGAGCCCGAACGCCGGGATCATCACGGCGCCGAGCGACGCCTGGTCCAGCCGCCGCGCCGCGCGGGACTCGAGGTCCCCGAGCAGCGCGGCGTCGGCGCCCACCATACTCCCCGCGCGGAGCAGCCGGAGAAGGAAGTCGCACGTGATGCCATCGTCCCTGTCGTCGGCGGCGTCGGGCGGGAGCGCCGCGACGAGGGACTCGAGGAGGAGGCGCTTCTTGAGCCACGTGGCAGTGGGGCTCTCCGGGGGGAGCAGGAAGCGGCCGGAGGGGGACGACGCGATGTCCGGGAGCCACCTGGCCGCGTAGTGGGACAGCACCGAGGCAAGGTGGTCGGGTCCGGGGCCGGAGGCCGACGAGCCCGCGGGCTTGGACCGGATGGCGGCGATGTTGCGGGCGAAGGCGTCGACGTCGTTGATGACGCAGGCGTCGTCGCTGGCCCGCGGGGGCGTGTCGGCGGCGGAGGACGACCGTGGGTCCGGCGAGTAATAATGGTCACCGGCGGCGTGTGGGGACGGAGAGCTGGGTCTCTGGGATGGCGACGGCGGCTTCATTGCTGGTGAGGGGGGGTTTGTGTGTCGAGCTGATGCTGAGCTTGAGCTATCCCCTCTATGTTAATGTTGGGACTGGGAAGTGTTTTGTGTGCCAATGTGGTGCGCTGCCATAATGCTTCTTCTAGTCGCAGCATGCTGTGGTACATGGAGCTACAGAGTTGATTGAGGGTGTGAGTGTAACATCCTGAAATTTCAAGTGTTCAAAAATGTGGAGGTTTTAAAATTTTTCTTGCATTTTGTTAGCACTCAAGTTTCTTCTGAGTATCTATTGAAATCTTTTTGGGTTTTGTGCCATACAAATTAATAATCAAGAGTACTCCTAAATACAAATAATAAAAATGGAACAGATTATGAATTCAAAAATACCAACATCCTGAACTCAAATTCAGGTCAATAAATTGAATCCAACAAGATTATTAGAATATATCTATAAAAATCCAAACCAAAAATCCAAGGTTGAATATTCAAGTTTTATACGTATATATATATAATTCATAACAAAATAATAGAAACATCGACATCCGAGGGCAAATTAAATAACATAGAGAATAGGAAAATACTGGGTTTTGGTATCTAAATATTGAACCAAGATTTGAAATTAAGTTGAAATCAATAATGTTAAACAGGAAACAACAATTAAGTTAAAAATTCAGTTTCGAGATTTTCTAAAGCTTTCTATTCTTCTCATTCTTCCCTCTCTTCTCATTCTTACATGTGGGCCCTACACCCTTTCTCTCTCTCTCCCCTCCCTCTCTCCTTTTGCTGGCGGGCCCGCCCTGCCCTTTTTCTCATGCGCGCAGACCGGCCTGCCCTCTCCTCCTTCCTCCTCCACTCGTTTCCTTCTTTTTCTCTGTCTCCCTGGTACGCTCCCTGTTTCCACGCCGAAGCTTCGTCATCCGGCCCCGCCTCCCTGTGCGCCCGTCCTCCCCGCGTCAGCGCACGCATGCCGCCGCCCCTGCCTCCCTCGCGCACTGTAGCCATGCCGAGCCCTACACCCGCGTCCTGCTCCGCCGCCCACTGCCCGCACGCCGCCCGGTCGGCCCGGTGTCCTTAAAAGCGAGGGAGCGCCCCCATCCGCTTCACCTCATCCCTCTCATCTCTCCCCCGTGGCGAATCGCCCCAAAAGCCCCCGAGCTCGCCGGAATTTCACTTTTCCCCAACTCCGGCCGCCACCGCCATTCTCACGGCCGCCTCTTCCTCGGTCGTTCTCTCTTCGATTCCTCGCCAGCGGAGCACCCCCTCGGCGCCCTGAAGCTACTCCAACCGCCGGCCAAGCCTCCCTTCGCCTGAGCTTCCCCCTCCGCGTGAGCTTCCCTCCACCACCACCGGCCTCCGCCGGCTCACCTTGGCTCCTCTCCCGCTCGACAAATCCCACTGTAAGCCACTACCTACCCTTCTCGAGCTCATGCGCCGCTCATTCCTCCTCTCCTCCACGCCGGCGTCGCCGCCCCTTTTCCTACTTCAATCCGCCACTGTCGCCCGACGCCGACCAGGTTCCGGTGATCCCCGACCACCGTTGACATCCCAGTCGCCTTCCCCGGGAAGCAAGGAACCCGTTTTGCCGGTCGTTAGCCCCTCCCCGGCCCTCCGTCGCCGACGAACCCGCCGCCCGTGCGCCGCCGGGAATCCTCTGCTTCAGCCCCCTGCAGCATCGGCTAACTCTTTTGAGCCCCCACTCCAGTCAGGTAACACCCAACTCCCCCCTGGCTAGCTTAGAGCGCGCTCGGTTCGGCCACCCGAGTTCGAATCCCCGACCCGCATTAGTAGAATAGGTTTTTGGGTTAAGTTTTTGCAAAGCAATCTAATTAAATAAAAATCTAGGAAAAATCAGGAATTAATCCATAAATGATGCTAAAATTTATTAGAATACAAATGAACTTAATAAATATCTAATCATGGATTAATTATTATATGTGCCTTTAACCCACTGTGTTTATGGTCTAGCAATCAGGAGAATCCTATTTAGACTATTAAATAACATGGACAATAGAAACCATATAGTGTTAACCATTTGAATAATAGTGACTAAATAAGTAGTCCCATGTGATAATAAATGAGGATATTAACCATTTAACTGATTAATTGATGGTAAAACTCACCTAGGATATCACAATGTGAAATGCTACAAACACAAGCTCTGCGATTAATACGATAAGTTAAATCGATGTACATCACGAGCAAAACTCCTAACCTAATTCTTAAAAACTGGCCCCCGGCACATGACACTCAACATCTCTAGACAACTCTTACACATGTTCATAGGTCTAATCTGACTCAGGGAACTTCCTTGATAAATACAACAATATATAAAGGAAGCTATGAATACAAAGATCGAGCCATCATATTCTACCATCAGTGTACCTAGTTATCTTCGAGCACTAAACAAAAAGAATCTCATGTAAAATCTCCGTGTTCTAAAATCACAAGGTTTTGTCCCTTTTAATATCTCGAGTAATTTCTCCCATTTGTCCATCAGTCTTACCTGACTCCTGGAACTTTCCTGATAAATATGAATCAATAGCAGAAAGACATCAATTAAAAGATCGAACCTCGCCTTTCTCCAATCGGCTATGTTTGGCCACTTCTTTTTCAAAGCAAATAATTCCTGTAGATACTTCCTCACTTTTGATCTCTTATTACCCCAAAATTTTCCCTCACGGTAAAGCTATTCAAATAACTCGAACTCTTGCTCAAATCCAGCTACCACTGTGTTGGCAACACATTAAACCGAATCATCCTTCTATTCTCAAAATCGTAATAAGTGTAATTGAACCGGGCATTTAAAGTATTTGGATTTATTTGGATCTCTTGAGTTATTTGCTTTTATTTGGATTCAGTCGCTTATCGCATAGTTAGAAACTGGAGCCCCGAAAAATCAATGGATCGAGTGTGATCAAGAGCAAGGTGCAGATAAGGACCGGAAGCTCAAAACCATCGTAGGAGAAAGCTTTGAGTGAACTCAAGACCGCGGTAAACCGCGCAAGGCGAGTCAATACTTTGATCATGTTGAACCTACATTTTCTGCAAATTATTTCGGTTTAAATTATCAAATTGCATGCTGTTATGTTATATGCAAATACATGTTAATTTAAGATTCTAGTTAAATGCCAATGTTTACCTTGAATAATATTACCCCTCCTTTGGAATGATTGAATGTGTAAACCTTGTCGCCCTAGCAAAAATATAATACTAATATTTCGAAAATAAGTCCCTAATGATATGCTATGCTTAGTGTTGCATTAATACTCAGGGGGCGCTGAAATGCCCCATACATCATGATCGCTTTTTTTTTTGATAAGAAAATGGTTTGGGCAGTCATGGTGGGAATGACTGGTATAATTGACATGGCTATTTTATACCCTCAAAATCCCCAACTTGCTTAAATATCTGGGCGGATTGGTTGGATGGCGTGAGTGTGGTGCAGTGGATGCACAAAATGGGTTAGTGATAGACCGCCCAGATACCACTAAGGACTGAATCTTGTCATGACCTCCCGGGTAAAACAGTACAACCACAAGTCTGTAAATTACAACTTGGCTAAGTACATTTATCGAATCCTCGGACTCATTTCACGGGTTGGGGTTCGAAGGGGTTATGCTATGGCAAGGGGGCCTGAAGGGACACCAGTGGGGGGGTGAAGTTTCCCAGCTGTCCTACGTTGCGGAAAGAGAGAAGGTCCGGCTGCGTAGTGGCTGTGGGAAACATCCCGCGCACAGATGGGACCCACCGCAAGTGGGCAGTCTCCCATAAAAGTGAAATGAGAAAAGGGACTCGATAATTTGAAAAGTCACTGTGATGGTCTGCTCAACCACACGTCTAAGGAATCGTGTGGGGCAACGAGTTGATTGTCTCTTGTGGTGAAAGTGTACAAACTCTGCAGAGTCAAAACTATTCGAATAGCCGTGCCCACGGTCAAGGGCGGACATGGGAATTTAACGAGATATAGTTCTATTTCAAAATGCTTTATGAATGGGAATGGAAAAGTGGAAGGGCAGTGGAAAGCCCTGATTTGAATTGTCCTGGGTGTCGTCCCAGTGGTAAGTTAAGCGGCTATAACGCTGAAAGATGCTATATGGTGCGGATGCCATGTAACGGTGGATGGAATCTGGATCGCTATTATTATTGCATACTTTTGAACATTATGCTTTTGTTCAAAACTGCTAGGTCTCAGGAAATTTCTATGTATTATATTTTTAAATAATGGTAACATTTCTCGCAAATAAAATGTCAGGAAGAACAAATAGAGTCGTAAGAAAAGAAGATGGCTGTTTATGGCAATCACATAAAAGAGTTGATGGATTCATGATTGATCATAGAAGGGATAATGATAGTGTGGAGTCTAGGAGAAATAAATGGATGGAGCCCAAATGGATTTATATACTAGATAGATGAATTGTATGATTTTTGGAGTATTAGAAAATGCGAAGGTAAATCGTTGGATTACAACACTGATATTCGATATAAATTCTTGGGAGATGTTGACAATATTGGGATTAATAGGATTTGAACGATTTCTAGATGGATGAATTGATTTTTCTGGAGATTGGAGGTATGAAAATAACTATAGGAGATTAATCTTGATCAATGACATTCTTGGTAGAGATATATTAGTGAATCATAGACCTGATCAATGATATTCTTGGTGGATATTTAATAGAGAATCCTAGATCTGATCAATGATACTCTTGGTGGATGTATACTAGCGATTCGTAGACTTGATCAATGATATTCTTGGTGGAGGTACAATAGTGAAGTAGTTAGAGATTGGATAATGGATAATAAGGTTGATAATTGGAAGAGCAAATTATGGTTGTGGATCAATAACAAAAAGGATTGGATTGTTAGGGATTAGAATACAAACGATATTGGTGGATTAATTAAGTGATATTAGATAAAGGATGACACTACATGTTTAGAGTTTAGGCATCAAACCATATAGAGATTGTATGACTAGGGGATTAATGAAATGATGTCGCTCACTGTTTCGAGGGGTAGATAGAAATCAATATAGAAAGAAAGAGATCGGTGTATTAGTTAAATGATGTTACTCGCTGTTTGGAGTCTTAGACAGCAGTCAATAATTAAAGTGTATTTTGGTGGATTAAGTCAATTATGGCAATTGTTGTGTGGAGTTTAGGTAGCAACAATAATACTAAAATTAAATCATGATAATGCTACCAAAAGCGATTTTTGGCAAACAAAATAACCCGAGCCTCTCCTTTGTTAAGCCATGCATACTATTTATTTGCATTCTATGTATTGACTCGCGGAGCACGGGGTCGGAGTGCTCACGCTCGCTTTTGCGACAAAATTCAGGAATCAAACCACCTCGCCTCAGCAACAAGATTGGACAAGCTATCAGAGAAGAGGAAGATGTCAAGGGCTAGGTCGCGAACCTCCAGTTGGCTGCCTGTGGGCATGTCCTGAAGGTCCCACCTGTGTGCTTCGTTCTTCCGCTGCTGCAATTTAATGATTTCGGCCTAATCGGCCCATGAGTAAGTCTACTATTATATTTACGCTTCCGCATGATATGTATTTTGATATTCATTACTGTAACTGTGAGCACTATCTACTGATCCAGGGAATAGTGCAGAAAATCACAGAGGAATCCGGATTATCAAATCTGGGCTCCTACAGTGAGTGAGGGCCCGATGGGTGTGACAGGAATGAGTGGTGCAAAAGTTGAGTATGGCTGGGTTTAATTCAATTTAGAACCTGCTTATTTGAACTAAAAAAATGATTTATCATTAAAATTGTACTTTACTTAATTGAAATTACACTATAATTGATAGTGGCTTATTTGGCGTAATTAAATTTAAAAAATTTAAAAATAGAAAAAACATGTTAGCCTATTACGGGTAATGCAAACAATATGGGAAAAAATCGGCAAAAAAGCTCAAGAAAGCCAGAAAAAAACAAAATTTAGGAATAGTGAAAAATTAGTTAGAAGCTGAAGCCAAAATGAGTGGGGCCTTAGGCTTATTGGGTTTTGTTCTTTTGCTATAGCCACTCGCTTTTAAATGGTACGTCTTTTTAGGACAGAGTCTACAAATTGATTGTAGTTGACACTGTATCGACTTTAGTTGCATCGGCCAAGATCGCATACGACTGTCTCCCTCGTCGTAATCTCTTTCATGAACAGTTAGAATTCAAAAGCTATAAGCCACAACAAAAAAATTTATAAATTATGAAAAATAAGCCAAAAGCTCAAACCAAAATGAGCGAGACGTAATCCTTACAAGTTATCGAAAAGTGTTGGCCCGAGACTCAAAGCGTCTCCTGAGCCACTGCTAATGGGAGAAGCAGGAGGCGTTCCACTGCCGCCGAGAGAGGGTTCCTCCTCCGCACCACCTGCTGGCTGCCATCACTATCGGTGCGGTGGCGGCAGCGGCGAGCCCCACTGCAGCAGCTCTTCCCTTCTTTCCCTCTCCCTTCCACTCCCTCTCTCCTAGATCTGATTTGAAGCTTCCCTCCTAGGTCTGCTTTTGGTTGAGGACCTCACCACTGTCAGACTCGTGCCAACGCCGGAGACAAGGCTCGCCACCTCCTCTTCATTAGGTTTGTTCATTTGGTTTTTTGGTATATACAGTTCAGTAAATATAGTGTATATGATAAATATGACATTGTTAATTCGGTAAAAATATGGTACAATGTACAATACGGTTTGGTATCGGTTAATACCATTTTATTTCGGTTTGATATCGGTGAATACTATATTTATCAAAATTAATGTGAATTGAGAACGGTATGACAATGCGTCAATGCTCTGTACCTCTATCTAGAATTCCAGGTTGCCATGTGCTATTGTGCTCAGTGACCTCTGTCCAGTCAGAGCAGACAGTTACAATTTACATCATTTACACATACAGAAGTAACAGAACAGAACTACAAAAGGGAGTACAACCCAGCTTAACCAATATTACAGCGGTACAGCCCAGCATGGCAGATTAGCAGCATCACGGATTGATGGCAGAAGAGCTGGGTGGCTAGGCCACACAAGAGACAGTAAGACAACTAGAGAAGTAAACATCTGAGTAGTGTGAAGCATCCCGCATGCAGAATTAATTGCACACGAAGAAAATTTCAGCTGCAGATTATCTTAGCTCACCGAGCAGATTAAATAATAAACTGAGGTCCAGATGATGTCGGGAAATGAAGGCAGTGTGTACAGAATCCAGCAGCAGATGCATATCTAAAGAATTATTTAGTCACAAAAAATGCAGAGCAGCACTAGGGATTCCTTCACCTGTATTATTTCTTCCTCTGTGTATCTCATTGCAAGACAGACAAGCTTTTGGTTGGCTAGCCTACCCCGAAGGACTGCATCATGGAAAAGACAAGACGTAGGTTACACAATATCAAATGAGGCATGATCTAAGGCAAAGCACTTGAAATCGAAGTGTGATTTTTTTTAAACAAACTTCATAAACATGGCTGTGACTAGTCTTGGTTCCAAGAATTTGCATGCAATATGCGCGAAAAAATACCGAAGCTGAAGCGTCATAAATGTTGAAAGAATTATGTTAGCCTTAACATCTACTTACCTCCAGACCACAGTCATTGACATATACATTTGTAAATAGCTTAGATGGATCAGGCATTTGGACTTTCCTGCAGATATTGAATTGTGACATGCACACATAAGCAGTAAGCACAATTAGTCTAAATGAATGAAACAACTGTACAACGTATGCAAGGCTCATCTTTCATTAAGGAATAATAACATGATTGATGAGTGAGAGCGTGCACCGTAGAACAGGGGATGTCCAAAGATCACAATGTATTAAATCAAAGGGTTTAGATGCACGCGATGATGAGCTAGCAAAAGGTAGGCGTGTATGGCGGCCTAACTGGCATGCATGACATAATGAACCTAGCTCAACTTTATTACAAGGAATGCCACTGGAATTCACAAGTTTGGAGAAAGCCTCATGACCAAGGTGACCAAGACGACAGTGCCAAAGGATGGAGGAGGTGCCAATGGTAAGGGCATGGGGAAGAAACGCCTCCGGACACAAGGAGTAGAGCGACCCAGAGCTATTGCACCTGTGTAAGATCGAGGAGGCCGACTAGAGGGGGGGGTGAATAGGCGGTCTAAAAATTTTCTTCAAATTAATATTAGCAATTCAAGACCTTTTCTATTTGCCTAAACCAAGTATATAATGCGGAAGCTAAAAACAATTTGGTTTAGCTCAAATAGCGCCTACAACAAATAAATTCGCCTAAGTGCACCAACAATTCTACCTAGGTCAAGGTTTGCAATCCTAGGTTTACAAGCAATCAAAATAATGCTAAGTAAGTAAATTGCTTGAATGTAGAAGGCAAACCACAAATGACACAACGATGTTTTACCGTGGTGTTCGGAGACTTGCCGGTCTCCCCTAATCCACGTTGAGGTTAGCCCAAACGAATTGGACCGGCTCCACGAATTAAGCCTTCCACCTCAAATCCACTAGTGGTAGCTCTTCCCCGCTCCGGGTAGGTGAGCTCCAACCTTCACACACGCCGGGCCTTCTCACAAGCTTCTTTGAGAAGATCACCGGGCACGACGCCTCCCACGCCGTCTAGGAGTCGGCAAACTCCAAGAGTAACAAGTCAAGTCTCTCACTTGACTCTCACCACGTGCAACGAATGCACAAGCTCAATCCGGACACAAAGTCCTCCTCTAGATGCAACACATGCACTCTAGATCACCTCTCCTCTCTCACAAAGTGCAACACATGCACAATTGAGTGGAGAGCCTCACACTAGCTCAAAAGAGTGAAATGGAGTCTCTAGAACCTTACCCCAACCGGCCACAATGGAGTATTTATAACCCACACCTCAAAACTAGCCGTTGGAGTCAAAAACAGGATTCTGCGGTACTACCGCTGCTACAGGACCGGTACTACCGCTCCCCACCATAACGGCTAGAAAAATAGCCGTTAGTCAGCCATTTGCGGTACTACCGCAGTTATAAAATGCGGTACTACTGTTCTGCGGTAGTACCGGGAAGTCGGTGCGGTACTTCCGCATCAGCACAGACAGCACTCAGAAAAACGGTCATAACTTTTGACTCCGATGTCGGAATTGAGTGATCTTGGACTCTATGGAAAGCTTATTCAGAGGGCTACACAACCCACATATTTGCATGACCTCAAACACATTAGATCAATGCAGAAATCAAAAGAGATCCAAAAGAGTCACTCTCATGGTCTATGTCCAAAGGAAATGGCAATAAACGATTTTAGATCATGCCAAGAGATAATACATGATCTCCAACTTTTGCAAAACACATTTGCAAACTTAGATCATGTCACAACGAGTAGGTACATGGACTTCAACCTTTTGCAAAACACATTTGCAAAGTATAGTCACATGTTACAAGGATTTGCCACATGAGTTTCAACCATTTGCAAAACACATTCGCAAATGCAAGCCTCATGCCAAGATGAGCTAGAGCAAGTGAGGTTGAGCTATCAACACATGATGAGACTCAAACTACTAGACATGACCCCTCTTAATAGTACGGCAACCTATACTAGCAATCCGGTCTTTCAACCAAACACCAAGACCGGTAAAAGACTAGGAACACATCCTTAGCCCTAGCTAGTCATACCTTTGCCTTGGGTCATCATCTCGATATGCATCAACTCATGATGCATTGTTCTCGTCAACTCCATCAACACATGATGGTCTTCCTTGACTTGATCAACACATGATCATCATGCATCAACTCATGACACATCTTCTTTTTCTTTGATAGCCTTCAACTCATGAAGCTATCTTCTTCTTGATCTTAACTTGATGATTTTCAACCCATGAAGTCATCCCAAGTTATCCTCATTTATGGAACCTAACCTATTCATCCAACTCATGAAAAATGTTAGTCCACAAAACAATTATCATCAATAACCAAACTTCACTATTAACACATAATGGAGGGACTAGATTCAACAATCTTCCCTTTTTGGTAATTCATGACAATCTCAACAAATAATGAGATAATAAATTGAATATGAAATCATTTTAATTCAAAGTGCGGTACTACCGCCGTTGTAACTTCCGGTACTACCGCTCTGCGGTAGTTCCGCAAAGTCGGCGCGGTAGTTCCGCTTGAGCCGGAACCAAACTTGGCGCTCTCTGGAAAAAAAGGTTCCGCTCTACCTCCGGAGCTTCCGGACTCCGGAAGTACCGCTCTATACTGCGGTACTACCGCAACCTGCGGTAGTTCCGGCGTTCAAATCGCCGGTACTTCCGATCCCGCGAAAACTCAAATGCATCCGGAGGGTGCTCTCTGGAAAAATGGATCCGCTCGAAAACCGGATCTTCCGTTCACCGGTACTACCGCTTCTGGGCACGGAACTACCGCTGTCCGGTAGTTCCGACGTTCAAAACTGCGGTACTACCGCTCGTCCAGACAGAGCACAAACTTTGTTTTAAATCAGATTTTCAATGAATGCATGCTCCTAGTTTGATCCCAATGTATGTATAAAAGAAAACATGAATCAATACTAGTGAAACTCCAAAACATAGAGAGAGAGCTCCTCCTAAATGTGTGCATACAAATCTATATGAAGAAAAACATATGCACATATTCATTTGAACTATTTGAGGAGTTCAATCTATATTTTGGATCTAAGGAATGCATTAGCATACGAGAAAGTGATTTTGAATGCATACCTCTTTGATTTCACCTTTCCATCCAAATGAGACTAAACATAAATAAACTTAAACAAGCATATTAGTCTCATATATACATTTGTCATTATCACCAAAATATTATAAAAATATTTGTCATTTATATTAAAATCTCATAATGGCATTTGTCATTAACACCAAAACCAACTTAAACGGAGCTTGATCTTTCAACCTGGCGATCACGTTCTTGGAGAGAAGATCCTTCACAGAAACGCCAAACGGATCAAACTCAACTGAGCAAAGATTGTCAGTAGCAAATTGCCGGACGGAAATTAAGTTCTTAATAAGATCAGGAGAAACAAGAACATCACGTAGGTGAAAGGAGCCGCTGCTAGTGGGAAAAAAAGTGGCACCGGTGGATGTGACGGGAAGGAAGGAACTGTTGCCAACGATAATATTGGAGGGTGTAAAATGAGAGGGTGGGTGGGAAACAGATAGATTACCGGTGTCCGAAGTCATGTGAGAGGTCACACCAGAGTCGAGGTACCATTTTGTGTTGGCGGGTGGATTGAGTGTCATCGTGTTAAATGATTGAGCCAACATGTTCTGGTCCCAG
This sequence comes from Dendrocalamus latiflorus, assembly GCA_017311315.1. Taxonomy (NCBI): domain Eukaryota; kingdom Viridiplantae; phylum Streptophyta; class Magnoliopsida; order Poales; family Poaceae; genus Dendrocalamus; species Dendrocalamus latiflorus. The sequence goes on from CM029613.1 coordinate 29,972,820, forward strand.
CCGAGGAATGGAGTACCGGGAACGCCGAGCAACGACTGCATGTCAGGCCAGCCATCGAAGTGCGGCTGCATGCCACAGACGTACGGTTGCATGCCATGCATGCTGCTGTAGCCTCCAGAGACGAGTGGCTGCATGCCACTGGGTCCACCAGGTGCAGGCGGCTGCATGCCGAGGCCCTCTGTGACAAAGGCCTACTGCAGAGCGGGCCCGTGAGGCTGTGAAGCCGGGCGCGGCCCAAGCAGACCAGAGACCGGGCGAGGAGCTGACGGGCCGGACCATAGTTGAATGGTTTCGGTCCACGGATTGTACACCGTGGGCAAACCTGGGCGGATGGGCGACCCGCCAGAGGAGTCGGCACTGGATTGGTTGCAGCCGCCACCGGACTTGCCGTGACGACCGTGGCGGCAATTGTGTTATTGGTGCCGCGCGAACCGCTCATGATCTGGTTAGGCACAGAGCCACCCATGATCTGATTGGGCACGGAGCCACCGAAAACCTGTCCTCCACGGCCGGAAGAACCTTCAGGGGACGTGCCCGCTAGGAAGGCAGAAGGAGAAGACGATTTGTTGGCCATTATTAGCTTCTCCAAAAGCAAATCAGAATGAACCTCGATAAACGTCGGGAAGGGCTTCTGACGCTTGAGGAGCACTGTCATGTAGGAGAATTGTTCGTTGAGGCCGCAAAGGACATTGAGGACGAGGGTCTGGTCGGGTACGGGCTCACGAAGATCGCCGAGGGCGTCCGCCATGCCCTTCAGTTGGCGACAATAGTTTGTGATGGACAGAGCACCTTGGACGAAGTTTTGGAACTTGGCGTCAAGATAGAGTGCACGAGTTTCCTTGTTGCCAAGGAATTGCTGCTCGAGGCCGAGCCAGACGGAGCGTACCGTGGCCTCGCGGTGCATGACAAGCTCCTGGAGGTCCGACGAAATCGTGCCGTAGAGCCACGACTTCACCGTACAGTCAAGTTGTGACCACGTGTCGTCGTCAGGGTCGCCAGCGTCGGAGAGGACATGATCGGCGAGGGCGTACTTGCTGAGTGTGTTGAGGAGGAGGTTCGACCACTTGCTGTAGTTGGCGGAGTCGACGTCGAGGATGATGGGCACCAAGGTCTTGATGGACTGCACAGCAACAGCCTGGGCATGGAGGCCGCTGCGCGCATTGGTGACGGTGAGAGCGCGCATGTCCGCGGTGCGCTACGTGTCCAAGCGGGCGCGTTCGGTCTCGGCAGTCGCGTGTGCAGTGTGTTCGTCCTCCTCGTGCTTTAGATGTGCTTCAGCAGTAGATGCCATGATGGGGAGTAGGGAAGAGCCAGCGAGCACAGGCGGGCGTGCGGCAAGGAGAAGCTAGCGACAGCAGCTGCGGTGGTCAGTGAACGGTTTAGGGTTTGCGGAAGCGGAGAGGCCGCAGAAGCGAACCGTCTCGTGATACCATGAGAGTGTGCAAGAATAGGATACCCACACACAATAAGATTATTAGCCAGGATCGGTACATATATAGATTACATGAGAGAGAGAGAGGAAGGCAACAGAACAGGAGTATTACACGCGATACGCATGCATGCATGGGAATAATCCGGGGTTGTTGCCGCATCCAATCCCGGCTCCTGGAATTGTGGGAGGCCGCATGTACGAAGACAAAGGCACCTGTTCACGTATATACGCCGTATATACGCTAACAATGAGCACTCAAATTTCAAATAGCAAAAGATTACATAGCACTTCTACTGCAGTTCAAATAACAACACCAATAGTCCAAATAGTAAATAAACAATTACAAAAGATTACTCATATCTTCTAAGTTCCAACTTTCAACAATCCAAATAGCAAAAGATTACATAGTCAAATTTCATAGTTCTTCCACATCTTGGCAAAAACTAAATATCAAAGTTGGATCCAAGGGGATCCGAGGGGAAGACACTTGTTGTTGGAATATCTTCCACATCTTGGCCTATCATCTCCTTGATACCTACATGACACAAAAAGAAGATAGTAAGTTGAGCATTTGTAATACTCATAAATAGAAATATGATGCCTAGACTTATAGTACCTTCAAATTTAAATAGATCCGCTAGATCGGCTTCAACATTCATACGCTTTGAACCACACAACTAATCTTATGCACATATCAAGCATTGGAGTGTTAATGGAGACAAGGAGCTTCTAAAATCATCAAGAACACGATCATTAGTACTTAAAGCTGATTCAGAAGAAACAATTGATATGTGGATTGCTAATGTATCACTAGCCATGCATGAAAGGATAGGAAAATGAGGTGAACTGCATTTCCACCAAGCAAGAATGTTAAAACCTTTAACATCATCTTCGGTATCTTTGGCAAAGTACTTGTCCAATTCAGATTTACTACCACTAGAAACTTTCATTCTCTTGTTGTATAAAGACCTCATTATATTTGTAGAATCAGATTTTGAATGCTATGTACCACTACCACTAGTTTGTGATTGTGAGAGACCATGTGGAGGTATCCCCATGTTTGTGATGAGTAATTGACGGTTGTATTAGTGAGTTTGAGTTTGTTTTGGGTATTCTAGGATTGAGTACCTTTTACTTATGCTATTGTTGATATGCTATTTCGTGCAGTACTATGTGACGGTTTGCTTGTCTGTGTGACTGTAGGACTTCGGAGCTAGGTCATGGTGAGGCGAGGAGGACCGAGACTAAGTACAAGAGGTGTTGAGGTCCAGACGGTCGGTGATGCCGAAAATGATCGAGGCTGCTGAGGTGGTTGCGAGTCGGGAGACGAGGAACCGGAGCTGGAGCTACCGGTGGAGGACACGACGGGCGATGACGAGCAGACCAGGACTAGGCTCAGGGAGGAGTCGGAGGTCCAAACGGTTGGGTGTCAGTTGCGGTCGTGTGCGACGGAACAGACCAGGACTAGACTCAGGTGGAGTCGGAGGTCTCGGTCGGAGTCGGGTGGACACGACGGGCAGCGGCGAGAGGACCAGGACTAGGCTCAGGGAGGAGCTGAGGTCCAGACGGTCAGGATGCCGGGTGCAGTCGTGTACAGCGGAGCGGACCGGGACTAGACTCAGGGAGGAGTCGAGGTCCAGACGGTCAAGGTGCCGGTTGTGGGAAGCTTCCGGGAAGATGCTTGAGGGAAATTTGGAGAATTGACTTAAGTTTGGAGTGGAAGGCTGTTTCCCTCCAAATCTTGTTGACTTTGACCCTTGCCTCATATGGTGTGTGAGGTTGGGAGTGGAAGGTGGCTGCCCTTTCTTGATTTTCTCCTTTGAGGGTGAGCTTGGGTGTTAAAAGGAGAAGGAAGGCAGCTATAGTATGTATCCAGGCAATGAGGTAGCAAAGAGTGAGGTCTCTGTGTGTGTGTTCCAGGGAGAGCTCCTGCGTGTGCATCTCATTGAGTGAGCCATGTAGTGAGATGTGAGCTAAATCATTTGTAATCATTCATCTCTCTTCCTCAATTTCAATATGAGAAGGATTGTGTTGGGTTATTCTCATTTCCTGTTCTCTCTGTGATGATTTTCGTTTTCAGTCATCTCTCTGTTCTTCCCTGTTAGAAATGATTTAGAGTTGAATCTGTTGTTTGAGTAGCTTTCTTTGGGTTGCTCTGTGATGGGAGAATCCTCAAAGCCATTTGGCTAGCCATTCCCTAGAGCAATGAATTCTAGAAGCTGATCTTTCTCAAAGAAATGAAGCGAGGCAATTTACTCTGTTCTGCATTTCTAGGGTTTGGAGGCAGGGCATATTTGATTTTCTTGATTTCCCTCAGAAAGATGGCTTGAGATTTGGGTTCTCAAGTCCTGAGATCATTGCTAAGTTGATTGCAAAAGTTCACAAGCAAAGAATGGAAGAATCATGAGAAATCTGAAAATTAGTCTCACTCTCCACTCTTTTCAGATTTCAGCTCAAATCTTGATTCTTTGCTCTTGTGGTAAATTCCCTTGGTTTCTCATGCCTCAATGCTATTTAGTTTAAGGTCTTGACCTGGTGGCCTGAAGGGATTAGCAAAAGTTCAACAAATTTCTTTGCTGTCTGAAGTTTTCAGTTCTTGCTGTCTAAATTTCGGCCTTCGCTGTTTTCTGAATCAAGGCCCGGTCAGACTGGTTTTACACCGGCGGTCTGATCAGCCCTGGAGAGGCGATCTGACCGGCCGCACCAAGGCGGTCTGACCGGCCTTGGGTAGGCGATCTGACCAGCCTCACCCAGGCGGTCTGACCAGCCTTGAGGATGCAGTCAGACCGGCCCTCTAGTGGCTGTGCAGCATGTCAGCAGTTCTTGTTGTTGGCTGTGTCTTTTCTTTTTGGGTCTGTTCTTCCTCGCTTCTTCCTAGTGTTTGTCTAGCATGAACATACAGAGAGCATGACTCCTCTTCTTTATAGCTTTTGGTAGCTATCGGAGATAAGAGTCGCTCGTGAATACTTGGGGGCAAGTTTTTAAAGGCACCATTCACCCCCCCTCTGTTGCTATTTCCGATCCTACAGATTGTGATGAAACTTGTCCATCACCTTGGCTTCCAACTTGAGAATACAAATTTTTGTATTCTTTAAAAAGATCTAAGAATGCCTTATGTGCCTTGACCCATATCTTTTCAGCTTTAATCTAGCCATATGTCGAGATGATAATATCGTTCAAATAATTAGATTGTTTGGTCATTGCATAAACATTAAACAAAAGTAAGATTAGTCAGTGATAACATAACAAGATTGACCATATCTTGATGAAATACACAAAAAAGGAAAAAGCTTGCACCTAGGATCAAGCATAGCAACAATAAAAATTGAATCATTCATCTTCTCAAGATCCCACCAATATTTATTGTATTTTTTCTTTGTGTTAGCAGTCATGTGTTTGAAGATGTCATCACCATCATCATCCTCACATTGACTCAAATTGAACAATAAATAATTAACATCAACAATATCTTCAAAGAAAGTGTTGGAAGTAACATACTTAGTGCCAGAAACTTTTTATGTAAGGTCGAAGAAATGTTTTAGAAATAGCTTGAATTCATTTGCAAACACCCAATCATCATATTTTGGAACTCCATTCACACCCAATTCTATTTTGTAGAAGGGGTCCTGAAGTTCAAGCCTTTTAAATGCCTTCTCGAAACCCATGGTACTCTCTAATATAAGATATGTTGAGTTCCATAGAGTGCACACGTCAAGATACACCAAACATTTATTTTCTACCTTGCTGATTTGCACACACTTCTTGAAGTTTTTCATTTGTGTAGGGGAGCTTCTCACATATTTGATAGCACTACGAATACGAGAAATAGGAGCTATTGTCTTCAACACATCTTGCACCGCAAGATTTATAATATAATCTACACATCTCATGTGAAGATGCCTACCTTTTGCAAAAGTAGCACCACGATTTGACAAAGAACTCCTCATGTAGCCTATAGCAACATATTCTCAATACCCCCCCACTCAAGCAAGCATTTATTTAGTGCTTTTCCCGATGTCTTTCCCTTTGTGACTGTCTACCAAACAGAAGTTAAGGATTTTTTTTGTTAAATTGCCAATTGCTATCAATGTAGTGTGTAGTGAGAACCATGTAATTTTGAAGAGTTGAAGATGTCCATGTGTCGGTTTTGAGACTAACTGTTTGACGAGAATCCTTAAAATATTTCTTTAGCTTTGCTTTCTCATCTTCATAAAGGCACAGAACATCTCTATATATTGTTATTCTAGATGGAAATTTGAATTGAGGACAAGTTTTGGAAATGAAGCCCTTAAAACCTTCTTTTTCAGGAAATATAAACGGCAGCTTATCTATAATTATCATGCGAGTAAACGCTACCCTAACTTCTACAGCATTGTATTGCCAAGGAACTACACAATTACTTTCATCTACACTACGTTGGTAGCTTAGTTGAGTTTGATTCTTACTCGTATTAGAATGCATCTTACAATATTTTGCATGAGAGACCAATGAGGAGGTACCATTCTTTTGCGAACCACATTTGAGCACCCGAGAGCAATAGTTACACTTAGCCTTGTTCCAGTCATCTTCAAGTCATGTTAAGTGGCTCCATACCTTCGATCTAGAACTCATTTCTTTCTTGCCAGTGTCCAGGACTTGATTGGGTCCAACAGCTTCATCACTGCCCATGTTAAATGACCCAGCAATAGGAAGCACCTCTATATCGTCAGAGTTAGACATCTGCAATTGCCAAAAGAAGTAAAGAACAACCAAAGTTGCAATTAGCAATTGAGTATTGATAGTGAAAGATTGTTGATGGTGAAAGATTGACAACTAACAAGGAAAGTATGAATGTATGATCCCATATCATTGCCACAAGTACATAGTGAAATCGTGGATAGAATTGAAAGGCATTATCAATGTGCAAATATGGTTATCAACATCAACACGTAAGTTTGTACAACCACAAGAGCAGCAGAATAATATCTCCCTCTCACATGAGTATGCATGTGATATAGCCCTTTCAAACATCAAATACAGTAAAATTTCTTTTTCAGCGAGGAGAGACTAGTAAAGTGCATGCATATGAAGTTCTCAACAAGGAGCCATACAGAAACTGCAGTGATACTACACTATTAGTACGATCTCTATCTTTGAAATGGTATCGGCTCTCGACCTGGCCAATCACAACTAACAAAGTAGCAAACTAGCAAGTAGCAATTAGCAATTGGCAGTGAAAGATTGATAAGAAAATTTACATCGCACGATTTTATTGACTTAGCGGAGGCACGCAAATGAAGGGGATTTGAGGTAGGTTGGCACTGTCTGGACTTTGGAGGCTGGAGCTTGGACACAGTGCAGCCGTGGTGACGTGCGGCCCGTGTTGTGCAGTGGTGCGGGACTGGCAGAGCCACGGTGGCGGTCTTGCGGAGGTGTGGAGCAACTGAGGCCATAGAGAGAGAGAGATG